>NW_020769308.1:53550823-53570468 GCF_900518735.1 Pseudonaja textilis | reverse complement strand
ATCTATCTATCTATCTATCTATCTATCTATCTATCTATCTATCTATCTATCTATCTATCTTCTATCTATCTATCTACAGAAATGAACCTTGTCTTTCATAGTTTCTGTTCTAAGCAGAATCTGCATTTTCAGATATCTTCCATTTCTAGAACTGGAGGTAGAGAGGTTCATTAGATTTGGCAGGGTTTCTCTGCAGAACTGCCTTGCCCAGCTCCCATTCAACTGGAATAACTGGAAATGTAAATCTTCACATGTTTGCTGATCCCGATCCTCTGCTTCTCCTTTAGATGAAAAATAATCCAGGAGAGGTCTACAGTAGGTGGCTCTTTTTAAGAGATGATCACAGATGGCCAAACAGGTTAGAGAATTCTGGGACCTGAAGTTCTGGAGATCATCTAGATCCAGAGGGAAGCTCAGCCATTGAATCAGAAAGTTAACAATTTCCTATGTTCTAAGAGCAAATCAAGGAAGCAGCTTTTTTTTTAAAAAAAAAAACTACTACATGTAGGAACAGGCAGATAATTAAACTCCGACCTACATACTATTAGTGTTAGATATTATAAGCTGTTGATGTTTTAGGTTGTGGTGTTTTGGGATTTTCATTTTTAAGGGCTAGGGATATAGAAAATTTACAACTGTTTATATTCACAAGTCTTCCTTAACATTCAGTCTGTTTAAACAACTGATTTACATAGCTTTAAGCATTTCCCAAGAAACTCTTCTTTAAGAAACTAATTGGTTCACTCTTTGTAATGTGCATTTCCCTCCTGTAATCTCTTTGGGCAACTCTTAGAAACCCACATTCTTTTGAGATGCATATTTCCTTCCCCAATGAGGTTTATTTTTTGACAAACAGATACAAATGGAATCATTCTGTACTGGTGTCTATAATACAACAGGCCCTGCTCGGGCAAGCAATTTTTAGCACAAAAAGAAATCCTTCAGAGATTTCTTTTAAATCTCTAGCTTTCTAGTTAATCCTGAAAAAATTGATGTCATCCCAGCATCCTATCAAGAAAAAGAAAGGACAAGTTTCTTTGAACAGTCTTCTAAACTTAATAGCCACCAGCATATTTTTATTCCATGTTTCTTCTAAAAAACCTCTACAAATAAAATTTTACTTTTGGGCCAGAAACCTATCAATACTAAACAGCTCACAATAATTTTCTTCACTTGTCAGATCCAACTTATGAAGGCACAGATTCTAGCATGCAATTCTTGGTTTTCACCCAGTTTTCTCAATTATGGATTGTTGGTAAAGTTTACAGGAATAGAAATCCAACCATTTGGTAGATATGTAATAAACAAGACAACTTAATGTGACATGACTACTTCACATTATGTAGCATAATGTGAAGGTTCAATAATATATAAGGTCACTTTTGTATTTTTCTTTCAGAAGACTAAGTTGAAACAAATAGTTCAATGAATTAATGCTAAAAAAAGTTCCCAACATATTTAGAAGTTGTGACCCAACTACAAAAATCCACCTGAAACATAAATATACAAGGATTGTGCCACAAAATGAAATTACTTTTATTGTTCTTTATTGACTGCGAATTGACCATGAAGCTGAACTGCTCTCTGCAGTATATTCAATTTTCTCCTGGAAAGTTCCTTAAATCAAATTTAAAATGTTTGAGGATTTCTCAGGAGAACAAATAAAAAAAACTATTGGCTGGGAAATGTCCAGTCAACAATAATCAAATCTGGCAGATCAAACAAAGATGTTTAGAAAATACTAAATGTGCCTGGCCTTTTCACTTCTGTAATGCCTTCAGGTATTTTGGGGTGGAAATAGTTTTTCTTAGGTTGTCAAATAAGCAAGTAATGTTTCTCCTTTCTAGCTTGAAGGCCTTCATCCTGATTCTGAATCAAATTCACCTATCACATATGGGTTGCCATCATGAAAACTGCTACACAAGGAGGTTCGTGTTCAATCTGGAATTCACATATTTGAGTGATAGCAACTTCAAAATATACTTTTAAAAATCAGAAAGCATCAGTAGTGACCTAGGAATGCCTAACACACCAAATGTCACAAATAAGCTGTCCTCAGCATTTTTAATCCTTTCTTCAGAATATGAACTTATTCAGCAGCAGCTGTCATTGTGAAGTACATGCTGGTTTCAACCAACATATTCTTCCAGCATAGAATCGTGTTTTAATAGACTTTATAAATAATCAACAATTATTTTTAGTACATTTATTTCAGTACTGATTCCTGGTTGACTGTCTGGAGAAGTCCCTGCAATTTTCTTAACAGCTTTTTCAGAAGTGGTTTGCTATTGCCTCTTTCCTAGGGCTGATACAGAATGTCTGGCCCAAGGTCACTCAGTTGGCTTAATAATTAAGACAGAACTAGAACTCATGGTCTCCCAGTTTCTAACCTGGTGAAAAAACACTGTCAGCAAACTATATAGAATTTATTTTTGATCCCAAAACTGCCGGAGGTCTTTGTGCGACTTACAAAAATGTAAGGTACCCTTCATTTCTACTGTCTAAGTATGTAGGTATGTATGCAGAAGTGGTGTTCAGCAGGTTCTGACCAGTTCTGGAGAACCGGTAGCGGCAATTTTGAATAGTTTGGAGAACCGGCAAATACCACCTCTGACTGGCCCCGCACCCATCTATTCTCTGCCTCCTAAGTCCCAGCTGATCGGCTGGGTCTTCTTTGGTTGTCCTGCACGGGAGAACGGAGCTGGAAAGCAGGTTAGTAGGGTGGGGAGGGAATGTGGGGATTTTGCAGTATCCTTCCCCTACCATGCCCACCAAGCCACGCCCACAGGGGAATAAAAAAAAATGAATCCCACTATATATATGTATGTATGCATATATGTTTTTTATTTATTTATTTGTTTGTTTGTTTGTTTATTCATTCACTCATTCATTCCTTTTTTTATAATTAATTCAAGATGGCGAACATACCTGATGCTTCCTCCTCCTCCTATTTCCCCACAACAACAACCCTGTGAGGTGGGTTGAGCTGAGAGAAAGTGACTGGCCCAAAGTCTCCCAGTCGACTTTCATTATTAAAATGGAACCATAACTCTTAATCCGTATCCACTTCGGTATTTTTTCTTCAAGATGTGAGAAATTCAAGTAAGATAACACTTCATCTTTTTTTTTTAAAAAACCATACACTTCTGTTATTGGATGCTTAATTTATCATTTTGCAATATTTGGGCTTATTGATAAATATACAGATTGAGCACAATACATTGAGTCCAACTTTCAAAAACTAGACAAGTTCACTATTTCAGCATCAATATGTTCATCAAGTCAAATCTGCATATTAGAAAGAAAAATAGATGAACATCTGTCTCACAGCTATTGGAAGAGTAAAGAATAAACAGCACTGCATGTTTTTTTTTTTTTTAATGATGAAGAGTTATCTTTCTTGAATTTCTCACGTCTTGAGGAAAAACCAAAGCACATTATAGAGTTTAAGAGTTCTGGTCCCATTTTAAGCATGAAAGTCAACTGGGCCAGTCACTCTCCCTCAGCTCAACCCACCTCACAGGGTTGCTGTTGTGGGAAAATAGGAGGGGGGTGGTGGCATCAGGTATGTTTACCATTTTGAGTCATTTATATATAAATAGGAATAAAATAACGGATACAATGATGAAATGTTTATTTTGCCACAGAAAATATGACAGCCTCTAGATCATTTTAGGTTGCTTTTTCAATTGGCTTCTCCAAAGTGTCTTTTTCTTTAAGGTAACTGGATTGCTTTTTCCTTGGGAAAAATGTTTCATTCTCATCCAAAAAGCTTTGCCAGATGAGAAATGAAAGATTTCCCCCCAAAAAAACAAAACAAAAAACCCAGCTGAGTTGCCTTTTGTGGGGGAAAAATCATCTTTGAAACAACTATGACTTGTTTATTTTCATTATTATTATCTTTTATTCATTAACCATGAAACTCAGTCAACTGAACATTCAAAAACGTGTCACAAATACCATTGACTGGTGCTAATGGATTATTATTATTACTATTATTATTATTGTTTATTGTTTGTGACTAAGTTGACTTGTTCCATGCATTCTCTGTCACATATTTCAGTAGGATTGGTTTCAGTTTTCTCCAAATTTATCAATGGTCTCCGATTGCTTGAGTCCTTGGGAATATTCAGTTTCCCATCTCTCAGTTATCTAGAGGTTTTTAAGAAAGTAAAGCTAGCAAAAACTAGATTTTTCAAAGACAAAATTGGACAGCCCTTTGTCTGAAATGGTATAGGGTTTCCTGTTTGATCAAGGAGTAGGATTTGAAGATCTCCAAGATCTCTTCCAACTCTCTTATTATCTGTCCTGAATAGGCTTGAAGCCAATGGCTTTGAATAGCCACGTTCAAAGCTTGAAGTGTGGAGTAGCTGCCTTGAAACAGCTTGGTATTCCTGGATAGTTCAAAAGAATGTGCAATAATTACATGCTTTATATTTTACGTGCTGCAGGCTACTTCTGCTGACTGCCTGCAGTTTGGCAGTTTGATTCTCACTGGCTCAAGGTTAACTCAGCCTTCCATCTAGGGGTGGCATCTGACTGGTGTAACTACTGGTTCCGTGATTTTGCGATTTGCGATCTGCGCGCACGTGTGGAACGTCATCAGCTATGCTGCCCGAACAGCTGAGCAGAGCTGTGCGCAGGTGCACAGCGTTTGAAAAAGCACTATTTTCCTGCTTTTTCAACCGCAGCTGTGCTGCGCAGAGCAGCAGAGGTTGAAAAAGCAGGAAATAAAGGTCAGGTAAGAGCCCGGGTGGGCGGGTGGGTCAACACAGCAGCAGACATAGAACCAGCTCTACGTCTGCTGCTTTTCAGAGCTACCGGTTCTACAGAGCTGGACAGAACTGGTAGAATCCCACCCCTGCTTCCATCTTTCCAAGGTTGGAAAATGAGGACCCAGATTGTTGGGGGCAATATGCTGACTCTGTAAACCACTTAGAGAGGGCTGCAAAATATATAAGTCTAAGTGCTATTGCTATTAGAAGATACTAGTTTTCTTTTTCTAGCCACATATCCTTCTTGAATTACCAATGCACCATTTAATCAGAACAATTTATAATTCCTTATTTCAACAATCTAAGTTTCTATTATACAAAAACTTAAAATCTAAGAGTTAGCATACTGTTGTTGCAATATATTGCTGGAATCATCTAGTCCTATCAGTTTCCATGCACTATAGGGTAACACATTCTGTTACATTATTTTATTACTTTTATGGCTGTTGAGGAGCTCAGAAAGATCAACTGTGAAAAGGGGACGAAGGCATTTTTCAGGTAACAAGACTAAATCATCAGCATAGGTCAAGAAGACGATTTGATCCCTGCCAAAGTCAAACCCCCCTTGTCTGGCATTGATTTATGAATAATATCACTGATAACTAGAAAGAGCTAGCCCTTGGTGTTAAGAAATTCTCATTCTGAATGAGCACACTCTGAAAGGTTGAATTATATGATCTGTTATCGGGAATGCTTATATTGCTGCCCCTTGTTTTTCAATATCTATTCCATTCATGCAAAAAGCTCACTTTTCTAAAATTGTTTTGAAATCTAATTTAATTTTGGACATCAAGCATCAAAGGGCCTTTCACACATTAGAGAGAATCTATTAATACGTCTTGTAAACTCAATTATCTCACTGTTTTCCACCAAGGCAGAAGTGAGAACGGAACAGAAAAATCTATTGGCACAATCAATCAATGGGCGGGAGCTGAGTGTCTCTTGTGTTGATTCAGTCAGCCATGAACAGCTATTGAACCCACTCTGGGTTTTTCTGCCCGTCTACTTGAGAGGAATTCAATTGATGGGTGGCCTAGTATCAAAAGGTACGTGAGGCTTGTACATGAGTACAAACAAATTATGCAGAGGTGTCTGCTGGACTCCTGAAACTTTAAATCACATCCTGCAAGCACACACAATGCAAGATATGTTCAACATAATCAAACTGACCCATCATTTGAGTAACTATTATGCAATGACAGTAAACAGACTTGGGTCAACTCTATTGCACCCTATTACTCAAGAAACCTAACTAGTTTTGGAGCCTTGACATCTCTGTAGTGCGTGGATACAGGTTGGAAGAAACCTTGAACTTAAAAAGTGTTAAGTATAGGCTGCTGGAGCATAACAATGACATTTTTTAAAGTGGTCTGCAATATCAATCTCATTTTGAGAAAACTCTGTCTTACACTTAGGCAAGAAAAACCAAAAGTGAACATATAGACTGGGTGATACCAGGCTTAATAGCAGTAACTGTGCGAGGGCTCTTGGTATCTTAGTGGACAACCAATTAAATATGAGCCAACCATGTGCAGTGGCAGCCCAAAAAGTCAATGTAATCATAAATTGCATTAACAGAGGGATACAATAAAGATCGAGGTACTAATGTAACTCTATAAAGCCTTCGTAAGACCACCCTAGAATACTGCATCCGGTTTTAGTCACCACATGATAAAAAAGATGTTGAGACTCTAGAAAAAGTGCAGAGAAGAACAACCAAGATGATTAGGGGACTGGACGCTGAAAGATATGAAGAACAGTTACAGGAACTGGGCATGTCTAGTCTAGAGAACAGAAGGACCAGGGGAGACAGGATAGCAGTCTTCCAATATTTGAGGGGCTGCCATAGAGAGGAAGGGGTCAATCTATTTCCTAAAGCACCTGAAGGCCAGATAAGGAATAATGGATGACAACTGAACAAGGAGAGATTCAACCTGGAAATAAGGAGAAATTTTCTGACAATGAGAGCAATCAACCAATGGAACAGCTTGCCCTCAGAAGTTGTGGGAGCTTCATCACTGGAAGCTTCCAAGATGAGACTGGACTGCCATCTGTCAGCAATTGTGTAGGATCTCCTGCTTGGGCAGAAGGTTGGACTAGATGATCTACAATGTCCCTTCCAACTCTGTTAATCTGTAATCTGTAAACACCAACTTGTCACTGTCTGCACTTGAGGCATATATTTTTGATTCACCAGGTTGTGGGCTTCGTGTGAAGGATCTTAGCTACCAGAACTTTATGGACCCTTGTCTACTTGCCATCAAGAGCTAACTATGACCTAAAACACTCAATTTGACAACCACTCCACTTACTAGAAAGATGTTATCTTTGAATAACCTGCCCTTAGATGAGAATTACTCTTGCAGGACCTTCAAGTAGTGAATTTTTGCCTTAGAAGATTGAACGGCAAGCATCTAAATGTATACCACCTCTTATTTCTTTTTTCAGGTTTCCTTGTGTTTGTTTATGTTTTAAGTTTTCTAATCTTCTTCTTCTTCTTTTTCTTCAGCGTTTGTCTCGCGCTCGGGCGAGGTCCGCTAATGTCCTTGAGTACTGCTTCCACACCTCTCTGTCTGCCACGTGTGTCGGGTCTGCCTTCGCGATCTCTAGATCGGCCTTGATCGTGTCCATCCAGCGTTGTTTAGGTCTACCAAGCGGTCTCGCTCCTCCGACAGTCACCTTCATTACAGATTTGATGATGGATTCTTCCTTGGCGCGGCTCACGTGGCCGAACCATCGTAGCCGGGACTGCCTCATGACCGTGGGGATGGGCACGACGTTGAACCGTCTACGCACTTCTTCGTTCCTGACGCGATCGAGTAGGGTGAGGCCTACCGACCATCGGAGCATTCGCATCTCCATTATCTGGAGTCTGCTTTCGACTTCTTTGGTCGTCGGCCAGCACTCTGCGCCGTATATGGCCACGGGGCGCACCACAGAGTTATAGATTTTCGCCTTCAGGCGCATCGGCATCTTCTTGTCACAGAGGACGCCCGTGACGGACTTCCATTTGCCCCACGCTGCATTGATCCTGGCTGCCACCTCAGTTTGTAGTAGGCCTTCTTCCCCAAGAGTAGTTCCCAGGTACTTGAAGGTGGAGGCGCGCAGTAGCTCCTGCCCGTTCACGTGGATGGAGCCTGTCATTTCATTGTCAGTGGTCAGGTATTCGGACTTCTTTAGGTTCAGCGTTTTAAGTTTTCTAATAATAAATGTTTACTAAGAATAAAGCTGAGTCTGAAGACCCATACAGATGCAAGCAATCTCATGTAATGAAAGCCTTCACATTTTAAAAGAAAAGTTTTCTCCGATTAAATAAAAAGAGAAAACTCTTTCCCTGACATTTAGCTTTCTAAATAGCAAACTACAATGGAATGTTGTAGTATGTCTTGGTTTAATCAGACGTCGGCCTTTAATTCTACTCTCAGAACAGCTAAAAAATATTTCAACAGCTTGCCAAATTGAATTTAATGTCTCAACATGGCCTTAGAGAAACCTCTTTTAGCATTACAGAATGACTTTACGGTTTAAGCTATTCATTCGTCAAACTTTAAATTTCCTTTTTCTGCATCAAAAAGTTCTTGAAGAAATGAAGTCCCCACCCGCAAAACCATTATTTGCCTGCATATAAATTAGAAGCAATCAATTGCACAAAACAACATCAAGTTCATTTGAAAGGAAATGGATTAAATGGTTGAGATTTCTCAAAGAAACAGATTTATAGTTCATCCCTTTGCAATTTTCTTTCAAACAAAGGGGCATTTGCTTCTGCCTGATAGTGTTGTTCTTCCTGGAACACAAGCACCCGTTAAGTTCTTTGTTGAGGAAATGTTAAGTTCTCTTGAGGAAATGCAATATGTCTTCTAAAAGTCTAATAATAACAGTAATGAATACAGAAAATAACTTTCTTATAATTTCTCCTGTTATAAATTTTGCTTGGTAAAAATTCTGTCTTTTTTTCAGCTACATTGTCCACCTAGTTAAATTATTTTGGAGAGCTACTGCCATCAAGTGATTCTGTGTGATAGTGCACTCAGGTTGCACAAGTTCTATCTTTAAGTATTCTTGGAATACAGGAATCTGTTTCTTACTGCCAATAAATGGTATGTTATTATTTAGATATACAGAAGATGGAGGGTTGCCAGTCAACTGCTGGAAAATTCCCACAAAGTTCTTGTCTCTCAAAAGGAACATTTCTTCACAAAAAAATGATTCTGGGACCCTAGAAGGAAAAGAGCAACAAAGATGACTAGGAGACAGGTGGCTAAACTGTATGTTGAACAGGTAAGAGAACTGGCTATGTCTAGTCTAAGGAGGGGAAGAGATGGGAGATCTGATAGTATTCGTCCAATGCTTGAAGGGCTGTTACAAAGAAGGGGTCGATTTATTCCACAAAGCACCTGAGGTTAGGATAGGAACCAATGGATGGAAGCTTGTTAAAAGAGAGATCCGATCTAAAACTAAGGAGAAATTTTCTGACAAGGAGGACAATGAACCAATGAAAAAGCTTGCCTTCCAGAGTTGTGGGATGCTCCGTTGCTGAAGGTTTTCACAAATAGATTGGACAACCATTTGTCTGAGATGCTATAAGGTTGGAGAAGAAGACCTCCAAGATCCCTTCCAGCCCGATTCATGCTGAAACTAGTAATTGATATTATATTCTGAGACTAACAATTACATCACAAATGAGAAAATATTTGCTGGGTATGCATAATTCCAGTGCAGTGAGCCTAATGTCATTGAAGCCCAACAACAAGAGATAATTGGGATTAATATTATTGCTACAGTATATTACTAACATCTTCTACAAAAAGTAGCATCGCCAAAAATGCCTTTGTCATACAATAACCAGTCTAATTGTTTCTGCATAAAGCGAATCCCAAATCAATTCGTTTAATTGGATATAAATAATTAATACGAATAAAATCAATAAAATATAGCCATTATCACGATACTGAATTTGTACATAAATTCGAAATAATGAATTATTGCAGTAATATCGTAACACGTTTAATTTACTTAATTTCCAACACAAATGCTTCTGTGTCTGATTCATAGTCAGTGGTGGGGTTCTGTAATTTGGTACCTATGCACGTGTTAGAAATACAATCTGTTCACCAGTGCTGGAAATATAGTCCTGACAAACATGAAAAGCATTGAGTTGGATAAATCAGAACTATGGCTTTCATCAGTAACACAGAACATTTCAACAGGAGGGATTCTTTTACATTCCTGTAATGGAGTTTACATCAATTGGTTAAGTCTATTAATTGCATTTCTTGTAGCTGCCAAAAGGCCACAAGAAAAACAAAATCTGATTTTGAAAAACAGCTGATTTTGGGTCTCCGATGTGAAAATTTATGATGCTGATGGTAGGAGATCAAGCTGAGAGGATGGGAAAAAAAAAAAACCAGGAGGATGGATTGAGATTATGCTTAGAATCAGTTCTGGAGTCTCTTTTCAAAAATTGACACTTTGGAAGGAAAATTCCCAGAGGTGGTATTCAGCAGGTTCTGACTAGTTCTGGAGAACTGGTAGCAGAAATTTTGAGTAGTTCGGAGAACCGGTAGTGGAAATTTTCAGTAGTTCGGAGAACCGGCAAATACCACCTCTGACTGGCCCCGCCCTCATCTATTCTCTGCCTCCCATTAAGTCCCAGCTGATTGGCTGGGTCTTCTTTTGTTGCCCTGAACAGGAGAACAGAGCTGGAAAGCAGGTTAGCGGGGTGGGGAGGGAGTGGGATTTTGCAGTAACCTTCCCCTGCCACGACGCCAAGCCACGCCAAGCCACACCCACAGAACTAGTAGTAAAAAAAATTGAATCCCACCACTGAAAATTCCTGTTGCCGGTGGTAGGTGCACAGTGCAGGTGGATAAAAACCATTTTGACTCCAATTCAGAAACTAAGAATGGGGTGAGATATGGGTTGGAAAATTATTTTTGGAAATGGATCTGGAGTCTCTTTTCCAAAATCACTGATTTTGGTATTCTCGAATGAACATTACTGATACCTCCAGAAGATGAAAGAGGCAGGGCTGAAAAATCGTTCGAGTTGAATAGAAAAATGGAGTATCTCAATTTGATTTGGAGTAGAATTTTATGCTTTGAACCTGTTCTGGCTTATCTTTTTTGAGAACTGCCGATTTTGTGTCCATTGGACGAAAATTCCTGATGCTGGAAGTTTGAGCAATGGGCAGTGGGATTCAAAAAAGGTTTGAATGCAAAAAAATGGAGTTTGGGAATAGACCAGGGTGGAAGAATGTAATGCTTAGAGTAGGATTCAGATTCTTTTCAACAACAGCTGATTTTAGGTCCCTAATTGCAAATCTCCTGATCCCATCAATAACTGATTGATTGAGGTGGGTGAAAATGCATCCGTCCATATACAAAAATGAAGCATAGGATGAGAGTCGCAGTGGAATTTTATGCTTAGATGCAATTCTGGATTGATTTTTCAAGAACAGCAAAGTTTGAGTCCCTGTAAAAAAATTTCCAGTAGGTTCTTGGGGTAGGGATGGGGTTAAAAAGATATTTCAACCTGAATGGAAAAATGGTGGGTGAGATTAGATTTGGGGTGGAATTTTAGCACCCATTCTGAACTTTCCTTTGGGGAACATCCAGTTTGTGTTCACCAGGAGGAAAATTCCTGGCGCCAATAGTAGGCATGCAGGACAAGGGTGTATGTAAAATATTTCAATCCAAGTGCAAAAATGGAGGGTGGGATAAAATTTGGGGTGGTATTTTATGCTTCAAACCAGTTCTGTTTTCTTTTTCCAGAAATTGCTAATCTTGAGTACCCTGGAGGCAAATTTCTTATTCTGCTGGTGACCTCTGGCAAAAGAAATGATGGACTTGACCACTTCTCTTGGCGCATGAAGGCTATAGAGCTGTGATGGCGAACCTATGGCATGCATGCCACAGGTGGCACGTAGAGCCATTTGTGCCGGCACGCGAGCTGCAGGCAAACTTATCTCACTGCGCATGCGCGTGCCTCACAGCTGATTTTCGGCTGGTTTGAGGCCTTTTTCAGCCTCCCAGAGCTTGAGGAAGGCTTCTGCAGGCTTTGCAGGTCAAAAACTAGGCCTGTTTCATCACTTCGTTTTTCTGGAAATACTGGAAATGATGAAACGGGCCTAGCAGAAACCTTCCTCAAGCCTTTGGGAGGCCGAAAAAGGCCTCAAACCAGCCGAAAATCAGCTGTGAGGTGCAGTGCAGGTAAGGGGGCGTGGGTGGGTGGGGATTGTGTGTGCATGCATAGGGGGCGTGGGGAGCATGCATTGCCTTCTGGGTGCTGGCACGCAAGCGCACACCCAATTTTTGGCACAGGAGCCCAAAAAGGTTAGCCACCACTGCTATAGAGTTTCGGACATGAACAACCAGGCTTCAGGTGAACCTGGTAATACTGAGTGGATCTGGATTTTGGGGTCTTCTGGTTCTGGTATTTTACCATCTTCAGCATTGGATTGTATGACACTGCCCCAGACAGACTTGTTGTGAAATTTGGGGGCTCCTTCTAGTCTGCTTGAGAAACAGGTGGCAGCCTTTTCGCAGCTTTGTGTTGTGCGCCTTGCTGGACCATAAGGCTATACTCACAGTCTCTCGTCTTCTGCTCACATCCGGAATGAATTACTGTAGCAGGCTCAACATGGGGCTGCCCTTGAAGAGTATCTTCAGCTGATGCAGAATGCACCTGTGCTGATAGTTATTATACCTCTTTTGTGCACTGTATGGGTTCCCATGTGTAATTCAAGATGCTCGCTTTGACTTTTAAAGCGGGGGGGACCATTTTGAGGGGCCACCTCTTCCCAATTACATCTGCCCATCCATCCACCAGGTCAGTAGAAGGCAACGTACTCTAAGATCCCGCCCTCTAAGGAGATTCTTCTGAGAGAAACCAAGCGGTGCATCTTTTCTGCTGTGGCCCCCACCCTGTGGCCCATTATTCCCTGAGGTGAGGTGAGCCCCCCATCCCATTAGCCTTCCAGATGGCCCTTAAAACTTTTTTTTTTTACCAGCATTGGGATCCCAGGAACAACTTATAAGGTGATTGTATGAGATTAAGTGATATTTATTCTCCCACTTTCTTAGGTTCTATTTTATATGTTTACGTTATGTGCTTGATTTATTTCTTTTAGATTGTCAGGGAGTTTTTAACTGTTGCTGTGTTAAATGCTACCCAGAGCTATTTGAGATGGGTGGCTATATGAATATATTAAACAAATAAATTCCCACGAAGAAAAACAACCAAGAGCAGAAAGCATTTTTAGGGTTTATTTAATTAAAAATTATAATTTATACCAAGATACCCTATTCCACCTCCCCCCCCCTTTTTTTTTTAAACGAAGAAAGTTCTCTTAAAAAATGTACAGGGCAAATTGTTTCAGTTCAGTTTTTCATACAGTACAACTCTGTCTGAACAAAAGTTACACTGCTAATGTATTATTTACAACTTCAAAATATAGACATAAAAAGTATTTCACATCCATTCTTTTTAATGATTAGTAGCAGAAAAAAAAAATATCTGCCCAAATGTACATAATTAGTTATAAACTACCAGATTTGCTTTTGCAGGTCAAACACTCCCATACTTCTACAGTATCCCCCCTCGGTTTATACAGCATAAAGTCCACTGACTTTGCAAGAGTTTTGCATTATGGTGCTACATGATTTGCCTAGAGTCAAATCCTGCAAAATTAATATGTTAATGTAATAAAATTTCTGATTCTAGCAGTTTAGGGAGGGAACATAAGTTGTGATCTGTTTTCATATCCTTTTATGATGACAAAAGGTCTCCAACATGACCACTATGTTTCTAGGAAAAGACCTTATTTAACTAAATTTTAAAAAATCATCATGAGCCACGGGAGATATTACTATATATGTATCAGCACAACAAATTTATAAAATGATTTTTTAAAAATGCTACTGTAAGGTAATACTTTGTATTAGTAGCACTAATGGAGCTACATTCAGTAAGTAGATAATGAAAATCCCATAGAAAGAGATGAATTTAAATCAAACCTAAGAGTGATTGCCTGAGTACAGAATAGATTGACAAATATTCAGCATTTCAGGATATAAGAATGAAAAAAAAGCACTGAGATGGTCCAGCACACCAAAATTATTTTTAGGGCATGAGATCAAATATCCCATATCACAAAGAACAGAAGTTAATTATGCATTAGTCCTTTCAGTACAAAAATGTAGATGGCTATAGCAAGGAAGGGCAAAAAAACCAGATAGTTCCCATTTTAATGCATATTCACCTAATTTTCCAAATGCTTGTCTAAATTAGACTGCATTGCAATGGCGAAATGTACATTTCACATCTCCTACAACCTTTTTGTGTATGGGTGGAAATGTGTATGTATTTTTTACAAATGAATGTCATCAAAAGTCTACAAAATTATATATTTCATTGTTGAAGTGGTGAATTGGGTACAGGAGAGATCAGGAAAATATGCACACAAATTGAGACATTTTTTTAATTTTGGTGGGAGAATTTATATCCTCGTGCAGAAATAGGCTGGGATAAAATTAAGGATTGGACACTGAGCTAAATGTTGCATGATAAGATTCACTTAATTCCTAAATGCCTGTTTTTTCATGTACACGATACAGACATTAATGGTCTTCACATTCTAATTTGAATACATGTTCTATTCCAGTCTCTTTTCTTTAAGGGATGTACTTTTAAAAGTACAGCTTATTCTGAACATTTTAGTAAGATCACAGAATAACAGGGGAAAATTGAAAGCTATTTACGCATACTGTTTCATTCTGAAAATATAAAAATCAAAGATTACCATTGTGGCATGACTGTACCTCACAAATAGTTTTGAAGCAACCACCTCCTAAAATAATAGTTTTCAACTTCATCAGCTTTAAGATGTGTAGACCTCAACTTCCAGAACTGGGGGATTCTGGGAGCAAAAATCTAGACATCTTGAAGTTGCCATCTTGAATCTAGACATCTTGAAGTTAGAGTACACTGTTCTAGAACAAGTCTTTGAGTGACTACCAAAAAAAAAAAAATGGTTATCCGATTTTCATCAGAAGCAGTAATTTTTGAAACAGACTGAAGGTTAAAAAGTACACCTGAAAATGATATAGAAGGAAGAAAAAAAGAGAAAAATAGCTTCCTCGGTAAACAATATAATCTATTATTTTCCCCAGAGAAAAATCTCACAGAACATAGAATAACAGGGAGGGATTTCAGAGGTCTTCTAATCTAACCTTCTGCTCCATCAGGAGACCCTGTATCATTCCTGACTAATGGCTGCCCCGTCTCTTATTGAAAGCCTTCAGTGACACCCACCCTTCTCCACTGTCAGGAAAATTATCCTTAATTCTAGATTGGACCTCTCTTTAATGATTCTCTACCTATTACTTCTTGGTCACGTGACCAAAATGCAGATGGTTCGTGTTTATAACATTTGCAGTGTCCCAGGGTTATGCCTTTGGTGACCTTCCTGACAAGCGAAGTAAATGGGGAAGCCAGATTCACTGAACCGCCCTCTTACTAATTTAACAACTGCAGTGTACCACTTAACAACTGTGGCAGGAAAGGTTGTACAATGGAGGACTACTTGTAGGGCAGGTAAAGGGCACAATCACTTCACATGAACTTGATACCATCCCTTTGTTGATGCAATCTAGAACTGTGTTGGCTGTTTTGGCAGCTGCAACACACTCCTGGGTCATACTTAAGTGATTGTCAACTAGGACTCTCACAGACACTGCTGTCGAGCTAGGTATCACCTATTCTACACCTTTGCAGTTGGTTTTGGGTTTCTTTCGCCTATGTATAAAGACCTTACTTTTCTCACTACTGAATTTAATTCTGTTTAATGGGGGCCAGGATCCTTCTGGATCTTGAGCCTACCTTCTAAAGTGTTGACTATTCCCCCCCAGCTTGGTATCATCTCCAAATTTGCTGTGCACCCCTTCTTTCCCCTCTTCTAGCTCATTTATGAAGATGTTAAAGAGCACTGGGCCCAAGAGGTATCCCATTGCATGTCCTTCTCCATGTAGATGTCGTTCCATTGAGGGTTGCATGTTGAGTGTGGTTGGTCAGCCAGTTACAAAACCATCTGTGATGCTGTCTATCCCACATTTTTCTCTTACCAAGAAATAAGCTATAGTCTATTTTATCAAATGCCTTACTGAAGATGAAGTAAACTATGTCCACAGCATTTCCCTGATCCACTAATTTAATCTTTTTTGTCAAAGAAGCCAAAGAAGAAGGTGTGTCTAGTATGATCTATTTTAACAAACCCGTGTTGAGTTTAATAAATTTTAATTAATAAGATTAAATATATAAACATGATTTTTAAAAAGAAGGGGAAAAACGCCAATTCTGTGTAAATACAATTCTAATTTAGGTTAGTAAAAATGTTAATCTGACACAATGTTTATATCCCCATCTTTACATTTACTTGCTGGGATTGTGCCTGGCAAAACCCTTATTTGTTCCAAGTTTTATGAAGCCTACCAGCTTAACATTTTATATATATCACAAAATGTTAATACAGAAATGCATTACTAAAAAAGGTGACATTTTACCATCACTAACTTTTTTTCCACGTTACAGTGCTGGTTCTCAAAACTGGGGGTCACAAGCCCCGGGCCCTCATCACCAACTTTGAGGGGTGCTACAAACGTTTTGAGTATGCAAATCAAGATCACATTAAGATGTTGCTCCCACTCTGCCTGATCACGCCAACAGCAATGTTATGATTTATTTAATTTTTAACCAGTTGCTGCTATAAAAGGCAATGTTAATCCAAAATAAACATGGAACAAAATACAGTATGAGAGCAGCTATCTCAAAAATGAAATCCAGATTTCAAGGGTCATAAAGAAGAAAACAAGTGTATTCTTACCATTAAAATTATGGTTTGACGGCTTTACCATTTATTTCCAGTGAAAAGGTTTTTTGTTATAAAGTTGCAATATTTTCTCATGTTTTAATTCTATATGATTTGCAATTTCTATGTGAATTGCATCTTAATTATTAAAAAAATCAGTGGTATATTTTTGCCTTATCCCAAGTCCACTGAAATCATGAGTTTAATTCATCATGGAAAATCACATATATTAAATTCATTTTAACATTTTAGGGGCTCGCATTACCACTGAGTTGAAAATCTCTGTATTACCTTATAGAAAATATAAGAGCATATGAACCTTTCAGATCCTGATTCTAGACCAATAATTAATGTGTGTTTTAATCCTTTTAAGAAGTTTTTTAAACAATTTTTTCCCCACACATAAATCAGTTTGTTAAACTTTTCTAGCATTTATTACCCACAATTTTAGTCATGCTTCCTTCATTTCTATTTTTTTTTTTTTGCAAAATTCCATCTTCTTATGACATCTGAAGTTAAAATAATTAAGCTTTACAGCAGTGACATGTTACATGCAAATGCATGTAACAAAGTCAACGACATAATGTAAAACAAGGGATTGGCTTGGGATAGACTAGTTCATAGCACAGAAGGATTCTCTCTTTTCTTATTTGACAGTTCCAATCGTATTTGTAAACAATTGACTCTATGTATATAATAAAAAGTAACTGAGGGGATCATTTGGAGTACAGAATAGATTCCAGGATCTACTGCTTCTGTTAGGAACCATCCACTCTTCAAAAACTGACTTTGAAATAAAAGAAACCAAAATTAATGTATCACGGCCACCTTTATAAAATATTAAATTAACATGTGGAGTTTTAACCATCTACTCAATTTCTTTTTCATGATTAAAGACTACCACACACGAAGTTAATTACTACAAAAAGTGTGGCTACAGCTCTCAAGAAGCTAAAATACCAAAGGAAAAGAATTATGGACACATACAAGGGTAACAGCAAGATCCAGGGGTTTCATCAAAATTATGTTAATCCAATGTTGTAGCACTCCTTTTTTATAAGTATATGACATTTCAAAGTACTACAAAGGGTGCAGAGCTTGTAGTACATTGATACAACACTATTCCCATTATTCCTCATCCACTCCAATGGGCACATTTGTGATAACTTTCAACTTCATGTTTATCCAATATTTTAAGGAAAATACAGGATAATGCAGCATGCCAAATAATTCTAAAAAGTTGCTTCGCTATTGAAAACACTGGAAACGTTTGTTACGTCAACACAGGGACATAAGATTAACGACAAAGAAAGATGTGTTAGGTAGGCCGAGAAGAAATGAGCATACTGACTATCTGAAGATTTAATTTCATCTCCCAACTGTCTCTAAACCTATAAATGCCTTTTGAAAAGATACAGAAGTCAGTATGAAGGTTTTCCGGAAGCACAGCTTCAAATACTCATACTTTCAACTATTATTTACATCTCATTTAGGAAAATGAATCATGTTCTTGACAGTTTTTGCTAAATTCAATCACAAACTTGCACCATAATGCCACTGAAATCAATGGAATTTGTGCAGTGGGTGTGTGCAGAACCCGTAGCTAAAGAAATATCAGATGAACCACAGAGTTCAGGGTATGTCTAATTAAGACAAGGCCTACCCCTCAAGCTAGTTTTACTAAGAATCTTCCTAAGCGTTTTAATGTCAGTGAACAAACATTAAAAGTGCTTAATGTGCAAGGTTAACAGTGCCGATAGCATTTTCACTGTTCTTTTATTTTATTACAAAAAAAAAAAACCCCAGTAAATAAAAACCAACAGAAACCATGGAAGGCATGTAATAAAATACACTTTCTGTAACATAAGACATATATATGCAACAAAGAAAACCATTGCAGGACTGATGATGAAGGATGTTCCACCTTTTTATTCACTGCTGGGTGAGTAAAACTCATGACGTTTCCTATAAAAACCCGGCAAGGATGATATACTAGCTTTCACTGGCAGATGCTGCAGAGGTTATCTTCACATACTGGCAGAAAATAGTCTCAAAAGCTTCGTCTCTGTGTACCATGGCACCAAACACGAGCGGCTTTCAGGTGGGAAAGAAAAAAAAACACCAAAGAAGTTCAATAAAAGAAGGACCAAAATGTGAGCATTCCAATACACTAGTAAGAATTATTAGCAGAATCCTATACAGTACCCAAAAGGACGTTCATCTCAATTTTTGACTTGTTTAAAATAGACCTACTGGATATACGCAGGACTCCTCAATTTAGGGCCAAGATGTTCCAGGTAACTTTAAATCCTTCCCTTGCCCCCAAACTGCTATGCTGTTAGGGGCTAGTCTGATGATTTCCGAAAGCAGCTGTTCTTGAAATAGAAGCGTTGTGATCTAGGGCAGTGTTATGATTAGCCAGCAGCAGGTGCGGACGGCTGAGGAGAGCGAGGACTCTGATGAGGGGCCAGGACCATCAGGGAATGGACTGCTGCCTTCAGGGATTGTGGGGGCTGGCAGCAGTGACGAGGAGGTTCCTGAGAAGCCTGTGCCAAGTGCATGTGAGCACAGGATGATTGATAGAAGAGAACAGCTGGAGCAACACAGGCGACTCAGGAGTAAGGATGCAATGTAACGGCCCCTCCCTCCATGGAATATAAGCCTTGTTTCAAAAGGTTTTTGCTTTTGCAAAAGGCAAAAACGCTCTAAGGACCCAGCATTGTAGGTCCACCTGGCGTATCTGAAGAATTCTGTCAAGGCTTTTCTGGTTGGACTAATTGGCTGCAAGCCATCTTTTATCTACAAAGAAGTTATTTGTAGATTAAAGCTGAGAAGGTTTGAGTTGCTGTGTTTGTTTGAGATTTTCTTGCTGGCAACAGGGATGGGTCAGAACAGGCAGGGATGTCAAAGTCAAGCCCGCAGCCTGGAAACAGCCCATGGGGTGATTAGGTAGAAGATAGATAGAGAGAGAGAGAGAGAGAGAGAGAGAGAGGGAGGGAGGGAG
>NW_020769308.1:53472366-53550723 GCF_900518735.1 Pseudonaja textilis | reverse complement strand
ACACACAAGGAATTTGTCTTGGTGCAAATGCTCTCAGTGTACATAAAAGAAAAGATACATTTGTCAAGAGTCAAGAATCATCAGGTACAACACTTAATAATAGTCATAGGGTACAATAAGCAATCAAAGCATACTAGGAAACAGTCAATATAAATCGTAAGGATACAAGTGACAAAGTTACAGTCATATAGTCACAAGTGGGAGGGGATGGGTGATAAGGAGTGATGAGAAGATTAATAGTAATAGTAATGCAGACTTTGTAAATAGTTGACAGTGTTGAGGGAATGATTTGTTTAGCAGTGATGGCTTTCGGGAAAAAACTGTTCTTGTGTCTAGTTGTTCTGGTGTGCAGTGCTCTATAGTGTCATTTTGAGGGTAGGAGTTGAAACAGTTTATGTCCGGGATGTGAGGGGTCTGTAAATATTTTTACAGCCCTCTTTTTGACTCATGCAGTGTACAGGTCCTCAATTGAAGGCAGGTTGTAGTAATTGTTTTTTCTTATATCTGACCCGGGGTCCTGCTCTGGAAACAGCGAAGAACTGGCCTGCGTGCAGCCCCGCTCCCCCGAGCTCTGTTTTCGCTGGCAGAGAGTTACAGGATGCTGTCACAGCTGAAAATGGAGCTCAGGAGTCCGTCTTCTGTGGCAGAGCTAGTCTCGGGCCCCCACAGGCTCCCCTGAAATGAGTGGTGTTGATCTAGCCAAGTGCCCCCTGGCACCCCCCCCAGGTCAAACACAACTCTGATGCGGCCCTCAATGAAATTGAGTTTGACACCCCTGATCTAGGGTCAAAAAATGCTCTACTTTGGAGCATTTCCTTCAAGAAACTACTGAGGAGCATAGTTTGGAAAAGGAACAAGGCAGTCCAAAGTTCTTCTCAATATTATGTTCCTGAATTGGAAAATTTTAGATATACATGCCTTGTCTACTTTGCTCCTCAGCTAAGAAATCTCCTAGCAGGGCTGGTGGACCAGTAACAAGCCAGCCTTCCCATCATTCCAACTTAAAACTATAAGAGTTAGTTTCCGGGTTGAGCCCTCCTCGCTGACAGACTGTAGATCGTGACTGTCCGCAGCTATGGTCTGTGCTCTTTCGTTGGAGAGCCCCGATCACTGCGATTAGGGGCTGAAGCTGCCTTGGAGGGGCGGTGGAGTAAGGGGAAGCCACAAGCCAGGTTGAGGGGAGCCGCATCTCCCCTCCTGGGCTTGGTCTTTTTCCCCCTGAAGACGACTGCAGTGATGGTTTAAAATGGCCACCCCGAAGAGGAGGACTCAGCTGGATTAAGATTTGTGCAGGGGGGGAAGAAAGAGGTGGATAACATCTGAACCAGGACAACTGGGCGAAACAACTAAACAAAAAGTACTCCGGGATTAAGGTAACATTGAACTTTTAAGAAAAGAAAAGTGAGCGGCGAAAATACAAAGGGACAGGAAAAACAATAAGCAAACAATTTTGACAGCTAAGCAGGGCTTCGAACCGGGAAAGGAAGAAGCTGGAACTAAAGACTTAATTAAATTGGACTAAAATATTTTGGCAATAAACAGGCATAAAATAAAGCTGGATTTAAGATTGTCAAAAAATAATAATAATAAAGTTTACAAATTGGAGACTGGACTGTGTTGGAATATTGAGGTTCGAAAAATCCTAAATAAAAAAATAGGGGGAAAAGGTGAAGACTTTGTATAATGGAGAGTGCCACCTTTTGACAAAAACTTAAGCTCAAACAAGGGAAAGCATCCTGTTTCTGAATGAACTTGTGTTGATATAATGTTAAAGAAATATTGAAACAAGGTAAGAATCTTAGAAAGTGAAAGCTGAACCAGAATAAAGAAAGAAGCAAGGAAAGACTGATTGTGGGATTGATTTATGTTTTTGGTATAGATCCTGGGCTGGAACAATTGAGAACTTTAGAAAACTGGGAGAAGAAAGAAGGAAAGGAAAAGTGTTTTTTGTGGACTTCAACGATTATAAAATATAAGAGTGTGTAATGATGATATCTCTTTGGGAATTAAAAATAGAACTTAAAAATATGAGAGAATTACTACAGGAAAGAGGCGAATCACTTTGCTCTGTGTTAGAAGAAATGGAAATGGCGATTGAAGAACAAGAAGAAAGAGCTTCAGAGGAGGAGGAGTTGATTCAAGGAGAAGACATTTTAAATAGACAATTAACACAAAGAACACTACAAAGACAAGGAGAAAGAAGGAAGGCTAAAAAGTTGAGATTTAAGAAGATAATCAAAAAGGGGAATACCTGTGAAATCAGGAGAGGTAGAAAGATCCAGCAGAAAAGGGGGAAGAAAGATATCAAGAAAGAGAGGGGTATAAACTGGAATGAGAAAAGATATGGGAAAAAGAGGGGGAGGAGAGGCAGTAAGAAACAAGTACATGAAATAAAGAAATACGGAAATAGTAAAATGATGAAAAGAAATTGTTTTTTCAGAGATAATGGTTGATGAATTAAAAAGGGGATTCTGCAGGGTGACAAAGGGTAACAAGAATATATTTGCAAATAAAAAATATACTTAGAAAATAGGGTAATATAGATTATTAAAGGAGGGATAGATACTGATAACTCTTATTAGATGAAATACATTTTTATTTTTAAAAGAAAAGTTAAGGTTTATTGAAGAAATTGTAATAATTGAAATGAATGTGAAGATGTTTAAAAATGAGGTCAATATCAGTGACCAGAAATTGAATAGTCGATTTTTTCCCTTTTACTTTTTTGAAATTAGAAATAAAATTAAGGGGGGAAAATATGTTGCGGAATCCAAATGAAAAGATGTAATGATTATTATTGTAACTACTTAAAAATAATGGTTTATTGGGAATTAAGATGAGGGAATAAAGGTATATTTTAACCACTGAGGTGTCACACTCAAAGCAGTAAAAGGGGGGAAGCCTATACTTGTTTCTTTTTCTTTTGTGTTAAAACTTGTATTAATTTAGAATCTATAGAAAGAATATGTGATGGAAAGAAAATATGACAGATTAAAGAACTACTTAAATTAATAAGCTAATACGGACTATTAAAAGGAAGGAGAGACATTGGTAACTTTTTTTATTAGGCAAACATATATTGTTATTTTTATTTTTAAAATAAATATTAAAGGATTATATTTGAAATAATTGAAATGAAACGAAAAGATGTTTTGATTGAGATTAATGTAAGAGACTAGGATTAATTTGCTTGTTTCTCTCCTTTCTGAAAGTTTGGAATGGAAAAGGTAATAATAGAATTAAATGTCCATATATGAATGTGTAACTACTGTCATATTTGTATGTAAAACTGATGACCCGGAAATATGTTGTCCACTAAAAAGAGCTTTTTGTTTTTATGTGAAAAACTGAATAAAATTTGTTTTTTTTAAAAAAAACTATAAGAGTTACAGAAAAGGGGAAAAAATGGAAGAAGAGAGAAGAGGGAAAGCATGGGTTTTATTTATTTTTTCATTAAATAAAGAAATAGTTTTCATTAATAAAATGATTCACATTTTTCAAACTAAGAAGTGCTCCAAAAGAGATAAAACCAGCATTCCAGACAGATAAAATTGTCAAGTGATGGTAACCAGCATGCAAAGGAAGTATGTAGGCTTCAGATCTGACTACTTACTTTTTGCGTAGATGGTGTGGATACTGCAATACCCATCCCAGATCCTGGGAGAACAGAAAGTACTTTGTACTAAAATAAAACATAAAAAAAAACCCAATTTACATACTGAATACTTTCACATGCAACAGAAAAAGTAGGTTTCACCAGTGCAGAAATTTAAACGATATCTTATCTAGATATCCAAAGCTCTTAAAATAATGTATTAAAGTGTAGAATAGCCCACATCTATATGTATAAAAGCAAAATACCACTCATGCATCATCACAAAATCTCCAGAATCGTAGAGCCTACAAACTTGAAATGTGGCACTTATGTTCCTCTTGGCTTCTGGGTGCTCACTAAGAAAGGATTTTTCAAAATGACCTTCAGAGCATTAGTATTTTATTATTAACATGCTCTGATGCTAAGAGTTCTACTCCCCCTCCGCACCTGAACAGAAATCTGTTCCAAATGCAAAACACAAGCAGGAGAGGAGTTTCAGTTTCAGAGCACCAAGAAGCTTAAATACAGAACAGTTGAGCTAAGCCACGCCCAGGCTCCTTGCTGTCTCCTTCCTGTTCACACACCAAATACTGCTTCAGTTTCAAAACAGCCTTCAACTCTCTCACACACTGACAGGGCGCTAGCCAGATGAATACTGATGGATGCTGCTAGGCAGAGGCAGAATTTTTCCCCCCTTATTTTTCTCCCCCAAAACTAAGCCCGACCATGAAGTTTCGTAACGAAGCATGGGTATCAAACTAGTTTGAAATAAGTGTTTCTGAATGTTGCTTTCACAGTGGAGGAAAAGGAGCAAGGAGAATCACTTTTTTCTTGTACAGCAGGAGTCCCTAACCCCCAGTCTATGGACCAGCACCGGTCCACGGCATACCAGAAACTGGGCCGCACAAACAAGCAAAGTCCCATCCGTGGTATGCAGGCAACCCACTGCATGCAGGCAGACTGCCCCTTCCAGTCTGCAGGAAAAGTCTCTCCACAGATTCAGTCCCTGATGCCCGAAAGGTTGGGGGCCGCTGCTCTACAATCATGTTCCACACAGAGGTCAAATCCAACCACTAGACTGTATAAAGGTTTTTTTAAAAAAACAATGAGTACTGATCAGAACAGCCTAATCCTACCATTTTTTTGAAACCCCTGTGCTTGATTTATACTTACATGGCTAATGGTAATCTGAAACTATCATTTAAACCAAATGGTTGTGTCAGATTTACTTATGCACAGAACAAATCCATCAAAATAATTGGACATAGGCTAATCATGACTAATTCGTCCCACTGGTTCAGTGAGTCAGGATTTATTATAGATCAAACACTGCATATGATGGAAAACACTAACCACAGAAATTCAATGTGCCTTGTTAGCGAAACAGAAACAGAATCATTTTTTCTCTGGTTATTTAAAAAATTAGAAACCAATTTATTAAAAAATGTATCATTGCCAGCCATTTCTACAGCAAAGTGACTACAATGTGAGCATGGAATTTAGCATTTCTAGAAACCAAGTCAATGAATGTTATTTGGAGGCACGACCAACATTCTATATTCAGTGAAAAGGTGTTTAAAGAGAAGATTTGTGGTTAGTGTAGGACTATCTCATCCTTGTGCTCCCTTTCAACTCCACAGTTCTGTGATTTTGTCATTTCCTTATGTAGACCATGTAGAAGGCTGCCTATTTCAAACAAGTAACCCTGGGGAGTTACCAAAGAGTACATAGAAATAACATAGTACAGAATATAATTTAGAATAATAATTCATAGCAATAGCACTTAGACTTACATACTGCTTCGCAGTGCTTTACAGCCCTAAGTAGTTTACAGAGTCAGCGTATTGACACCAACAATCTGGGTCCTCATTTTACCGACTTCGGGAGGGTTGGAAGGCTGAGTCAACCTTGAGCCTGGTGAAACTTGAACTGCTGGCAGCCAGCAGAATTAGCCTGCAATACTGCATTCTAATCATTGCACCGCCACGGCTCATTCATACTATTATCCTTAGAACAACTCATAACACAGCAAACCTATTGGGCTCCATTAATGTCCCACCTAAGATCTGAAGAAATTGTCAGCTTTCTCAATCTTCCACGCCTCAGGGGAAAAGCTCTTTCAAAGGTCCGTAGCTGTGACAGAAAAAGCACCTCTCCTGGGTCTTGCTATGTGATCTCGTTTCAGAGAAGTAACTCAGAACATACCCTGACTTGCCAGATCTGATAGAATGAGCTGAAGCCCCTGGAGATACACACAATCCTGCAAGTAATCTGGCCCTTTGCCCTACAAGGCTTCAAAGGTGGTAATCAACACCTTTAATTGCCCTTAAAAGGTGACTGGGAAATTGTACAGCTTGTGCAGCAGGGATGTCACATGCAAGAGGAATCGGAGGACTCTTTAAGTTAATGCAACAAATCAGTCTGGGGGAAATGTTACCCCATCAAGAGCTGGAGAATGGAGGTCTCCAAAGCCAAGAGGCCAAAACCAGAGCCATTCAGGCTTTGCTAAGGATAGGTTACAGTTTGTTCTTTTCCCACCCTGACCCTGACTACCTCCAAGTGCTGGATAAGAATAAGAATTACAGTACGCTAAACTGTGATAAAATTTAACGGCAGAAATAAAATACCACTTTAATATTAACGTGTAATAGGAGCCATGGTGGTGCAGTGGTTAGAATGCAATATTGCAGGCTTATTCTGCGGACTGCCAGCAGTTCGATTCACACCAGCCCAAGGTTGACTCAGCCTTCCATCCTTCCGAAGTTGGTAAAATGAGGACCCCATATGTGGGCTCTGTAAACCGCTTAGAAAGAGAGCTGTAAAAGCACTGTGAAGTGGTATATAAATCTAAATCCTATTGCTATTATTACACATTGTGTATGTATATATCCCAACATAGACATTCTTGAATTAAATTTAATCCCAGGAAGGAAAAGAGACTTTTGATCAGCAAAAAAATTAATTGATGAGTAGAGGTACAATTTACTACAGCTGCACATATTTTAGCAATCAGTTGGAAGATTTGACTTCAGGCTGCTCATATAAGCATAGCAAATCACTAATATTCACTAAAACAGTCCTTTGTTTTCAAGGTTCTTTGGAATCTTGGTAAAAAAAAGATGTAACAGCTCTTTAGGGCAACTATATCTTTTTCATGCTTGCACAGAAATCTGGAGAAAAAAAATAAGAGCTTGCTTAAAGAATAGCACAGAGGTGAAAGTCTAAAGTATTCCTTCCAAGTTATTTTTGAGACATGAAGAGTCCTACAGCTAATGCTGTATTCCTACTTCAATCCTACAGCTAATGCTAAATGGGTCATATATTTTTGAACCTTAATATCTAGGGGCAGCTGTGAATGGATGAGCTTTTTAGTCCTAATCAGTGTTAGTAAATCTGAGGTTTTATTTTACAGAATTTCACTGCATCCATTTGCTGTTTAATACAGGGTTTAATTTTTTTTTAACATGACATGATGGATAAGCTTCTTCAACATAAAAGAAGTTAAAACAGAACACTGAAGAAACATCAAGTACTTACCTTTTGAATATCTGTTATATCTGCAAGTTTTATAACTTTATTTCTTTTAGATGAACCAGATTTGGAACTTTCAAAGCATAAGTAACTAAGGGCAAGGAAAGAAGGAAAAGTTTTTAAAAAGTAAAAAAAAAATCCTAAATGATTTAAAACGCTGCCTTTGAGTTATTTATATTTATTTATTTATATTTTGAATTTCTAGACACCCATCTCCCTCAAAGACAGACTCGGTATAATAACAACATAAATTCAAATTTTAAAACTTAATATGTATCGTATTGTAAGCCACTCAGAGTCACTTTGGTGTCATGCTCCTGTCAGAGTCTGAATCCAAGGAGGAAGACGAACAGCTGACAGGGAGTGGGAGTGTGGCTCAGTTGGCTGTGGAAGAAACTGGGGAAGGGCAAAGTCTGGCTGGGCAGAGCAGGGAAGAGGTAGAACAAGGGAGAGGGAGTTCAGAGGAAGACCTAGGCCCAACCCCTCTTCATCCTAGGGCATATAGGGAGGAACGGAGAAGAGAGCAATATGGGTTGCGTGGCTTACGGGGGAGGAAAGGGCCCCGATTCCCTTCATTAGCCACACCTGGGAAGAGAGTTTAAAAGAGATGCATGCTGGGTACGGCAGCTGCTGGAAGCAAACGTGAGTTTATCTTGTATTGACTTTGATTATCTGTGTTCCTGGCATCATCCCAACCATGTTGAATTACGGCCGTTCCTTCATGTCTGGAATTCCTTCTCCTGCCCTGCTGGACTAATTACCTCATCTTGACTTGATTGGACTTGACTTGATTGGTTAAGAGTTTTTGTTGGCCACGTTTTGGACTTGATTCTCTGCAGCCAAAGGCTGTCCCTGGGAGAGTTTTTCTCCAGCCAGAAGGTAACCAGGACATTGGGGGCAAAGTTGGAGCTAATAAAGGGACTTCTACTGATCATCTGACTGTATTGCCTTTGTGCCATGCCCAGGGTCATCACATTTGGCTAGTGAGATTGGGAAGCATATACATTTAATTTTAATATTTTAATGCTGAAGCCGGGTACCTTTTGTTTTATCCAATTAGCCCAAACTACATATTTTCTGGTGTTCTTACCATTTCATGGCATGCTTTTTATCACTTTTTTTTTTCTCTTTGCCTTTCTGGCACCTGCCTGGTTTAGACCCTGCAGGGTTTTTTGGCAAGATTTTCCAGAAGTGTTTTGCCCTTGCTTTCTCCTTTCTAAGGCCGAGAGAGAGGGACTGGCTCACAATCATGCAGATGACTCTGTATCTAAAGCAAGACTAGAACTCGCAGTCTCCCAGTTTCCTTTAATCACATATTAACTGTGAATTTGTCCTTGTGAAAAACAATGAAGACCTCATCCAAGAAAACCCCACTGAAAACAAGTTCACTCTTTTATTGGATCCTTCTATAATGTTCTTTTCCATTAACCTTTATATTATATCTCAAACTTACCAGACTTATAGCAAGCATCTTTAATCTATTCAATAACATTTTTATAGATTCACAAAAAGCTCTGAAAGTTATTTTCTTTCAAATACTTTTTTTGTAATTCACAAAAACGCGTAACTTCCACCCCCCACCCCCACTTAAATAGAGACATCAGATCAGGGAGGCAGAAATATGGACAACACTAGAATATGGGAGAAAAATAGCTCCCTAGCACCAGCTAGTGATTATCCAATTTTTTTGCAGCCCAGGTGGCCGTAGCTTTAACATTCTGCTGTAAATCAAACAAACACTTACTTTTCAGTAACATAGAGAACTCCATTCCTAATGTAATCAGTGGTTATCTTCCTATCTCTGTTTATCAAGCAGCAGCGCCAGCCATTTTCACACACTACAAAATAGTACAATTATTCCATTTTACTTTTATATGGGAAGCAGCTGTAATATTGGTACATTTCAGATACATTTAAAAGTTCTATATACAGAGTTGGCAAGGAAGCTCCTACAAGGAAAACTTGTTCATAAAGAACTCTTCATATTGAAGAGTTAAATCTTCAATGAACTTTGATTTATGTGGTAAGTTTTCTTTTTAAAAGTCACCAAAGCAACATAACCTAAATCTTGAGAATGCATACAAACTCTTCTAGACACTGAGGTAAATATTTCAAGCCAGGGTAAAAGTTAAAATTCTCTGACAAATGTATGCTCCAATTCCTCAAATTTATATTTCAACAAAGGTCAAACCAGCCACCCCACTTGTACAGAGACTCTGCTGACTGAAAGATAAAAGATTAATATTGATCTGCTGTACATGGAATCCAACAGTAGATCACATTATGATGTCGATCATTTCTTAATAATGTTACTTTATGGGCCTTTTTAAAAAAAAGTCTCATTAGTTGATGTCCACCTCCAAAGTTGTGTGAGTACCTGCCAATGGACGCTCATGTTCTGACAAATTAAATACTTCATGGAAGTTTCCTCTCTTGGTATTGTGAAAGCGGCTGGTTTCCTCATCCCGACTCACTCCTGTTGAGGTGTTTGAACCTACATAGCTTCGGGATGCAGTTGTTTGAGGCTGAAACAACATAAACTTGGCTTTACTAAACACTTGCAGAAATCATACAAACTTCAGTTATGTTATCTTCCCTTGTCCTCAGGAAATGTCCTGCTTCAGTGCTAGAAACCCATGTCTGATGCAGCTGCAATCCCTCTCCAAAATATCCAGGGTTGATCAACTTGTGAAGGATTCCATTAACATCAGGCTGTGAGTTAGAATTCATAAAGTATGCACAGACTCATTGTGTGATACAATTGCACAGGAAGGTGAATTCCAACAAAGCTCTTTCATATATAAGTAGTTTTACTTGACATAGGATCTCTTCTGAAGGCTGCCATGCACAGCATACCGTTGTGCAACTCCTTCAATTGAATCCTCCAGAGGACAGTATATTGTGTAACTGATCTGTGTTGTGGCCCAAAACAGGGCATGACATTTTTTTGGACATCCTTTTGAGGGATAAGAAAATGCATCTTCAAAAACAAAAAAAGACCCCCAATCTCAACTATGAGAACTTCAGACAGGAGCTTTCCGTGAGGTTTCAGGACCTGCCACCAATAAAGCATCAATATACTATGGTGCAATTTAAAACACTGCAGCTATGCATGTTCCCAAAGCACCCAAAAGCCATAAGTAGGATCTCATCAAAGTCATAAAAACAAGTGATTCAGTTGGCATGATATTTGTTCAGCAAAAATTGGTTAGCAGGACTATTACAAGACGGGGGAAATGGGCGACAAAATATTACCACAAGCCACCTCAATAAGCTTGATAATACAGTAGATGTTTTTAGGCGGGAAATTCCATTCACATTCCCACTTCCACAGGAAGTCCACTTCTATTCTAGCCAGCTTTTAATAAGCATAAGCTCAACACTGATTCAGGAATGTTGATTATATACAAGTAGTCCTTGACTTAGAACCATTCATTTAGGAACTCTTCAAACTTACAATGGCACTGAAATAGGCAATTTACAATCGGTCCATCGCAGCATCCCCATAGTCATTGAACCAAAATTTATGATTGGCAACCAACATGCATTTATGTCAAGATGCAGTGTCCTGGGGCCATGTGATTTCATTTTCAGCCTTTCCAGCTGGCTTCCAACAAGCAAAGTTGATGAGGGAAGCCGGTTGCGTTTAACAACCACGTGGTTCACTTAACAAATGTAGTGGGAAAAGTTATACAATTGGGCATAACTCACGTAACAAACACTTTGCTTTAGCACTGGAAGTTCTGGCCCCAATTGCAATTTTAAGTCAAGGACTACTCATAACAATACTTTCCTATTCCTTGGCATTGTAAGAGGGAAATGGTGGGGCAGAAAAACTTTTTTTTTTCAACTTTATGCATTTTGACTCATGGGCTCCAAAGCTTAATTTGCTGTTTTGTAAATGTGGCCATTTACACAGCAAATATATTCCAATATACACAGATTTAAATTTGGGATGAATTACAATTGCCAACATTCCCAGCTGCCCGGGCAACTAGATTGGTCTATCACCAAGTTTAAATGAAGGCATCTTTCATTTCTGTCTCAATTATTTTTCAAAGTACTGTAACATGTAAATCATTATAAGCAAGGGGACTTTCATGACTATTAATTTTGAAGGTATGTCATATTGTTAATAATGGTGTACATTTCTAGAGTTTTCTTCCATTAATCAAGCAAAGTAAAATTAAATAAAGCAATAGTTATATAAGTGCTCTGCCACATCAAGTTTATCAAACCACGTTTTCAACTGAATAGGGAAATATTGAACACAATGCAAAATTGATCCATTAATAGTAAAAAAAACAGTTTCTACACCTCTGGGTCTTTGGATTCAAATGAAGACCCATTACTGCAAATAATACAAATGTAAACATTACAGTAAACCACATCTGCATACACGACAGAGGTGGGAAGAGACAGCGGGAGAAAGAAAGAACAATTGCTGCTCATTATGAACACAAATGATCATCTGAAAGACAGAAGATATTCCACTCTAAGATCCATACCTTTTCATGACCTGACAGCTAGCAGGAGGAAAAAACAAACAAACAAACACAATGTGATGATGACCAAAGAAAAAAAAAAGCAAAACCTATTTAATTGTATCATATGCAGAATCAAAATACGAACTGGGTGAATTGGCAAGATTTTTTTTTTTTTTGCATACCAAAAGACTAGATCCAATATATATTTTTAAAATCCCTAAAAGATATCAATGCACAGTTTTTGAATTTTATTAAAACTATGGGCGCCTGGCTAGATGTTCCCATCTTGAATGAATCCTGACTTGCTTTGCACAAGTTGGTGAAGTTTAATAATTTCCTCTAATGATGATTTAGCTGAAATTGGTTCACAAAAATATTTGAGAGAATTCTGTAGTGTGTGTGTGTGTGTGTGTGTGTTTTAAATGATTTTGAAGGGAGTGATGATTAAAATGAATTTAACTTTGCTTTTCACTTCTTTAATCATTTGGCACTAGCTGAATGAGACTAATTGTGGAAGATGCTGATGGGGGCATTAGTGGATCTTTTATACCAGGGATGTGAAACTTGCAGCCCAGGGGCTGGATGCATCACGTACAGCCCATATCCACCCCAGCTCCACAAAGAGAAAAACAGTCACAAAACATCACATGATGGCAATGTGACACCACAAGTTTTGACACCCGTATCTTATACTAATAACAAGGATGGAAATATCTATCAGGAGATCCATTGTGAAGCACATAGGAGCCATTTTAAACATTCAGGACAAAGAGTCAGATAAAACATAATTTAGGATTTAGTTGCATATTTTATATACATGTTCTCCCTTCAAGATAGCAAAACATATATTTTACTGTAGTGTCTATTTTTAGCTACCACACTTGGAGGGTGAAAGAAACTGTAACAGAGACACCAATTATTCACCCCTGATTTAAGGCTAGAAGTATTTTATTACTTTAAAAAAAGAAAGAAATTTCAATTTTTACTACTGTTATATGTTACCTGATTGTAGACAAACCAAACATTTGTTCAGGACTTACAGGAGGAACTCTTTATCTTTTAGCTCTTAACAATGTATTCAATGTCTTAACAATAACTATAGCTTTAGGATTGAAGCACAAAGAAGCAATTGTTGGTTTCTTAACAAGTCAATGGATTAAACATGCAGCCCCAGAAGTGCTAATCTGGCAAGCTGCTGCATTTTAATTCCGTAAACATAGCCAAGTTTATCATTACTCCAGATATATGACATTATTACAGTTGCACAATGAGCAAAATTAAAGATTAGTTTATATTGAACAATGGCACAAGCAGAGTCAAGTTCTTAGTTGGACTTTACTTGTATACCCCAAATCTAACTTTCTTTTCGTTCTGTGAATTCAAGTATGGTTAAGAACATATTACAATCTTTCAGATTTTAGAGGAAAGCATTTCCTTTTTAATTTAAAAAACAACAACCTGGCACTCTCTAAGTTGTTTTAAAAAGTCCTTTTTTCCATTGAACAATCTCTTACTTTAAAAGCATTCCTATTCCTATTCCTGAAGATTTTAGAAAGAAGTGGGCAGACAGGAATAGTAATGTAAATATTGGGCCTGAACCATGAACAACTAGTCCTCTGTGTGCTCTGATCACTGAAGCTACACAGATGTTGTTAAGTTGTGTTATGAAGGAAGAAGCAGGAAAGAAAGAAAGAAAGAAAGAAAAAAGAATTACCCGTCTTGATACTGTAGCATTAGCCCTTTCTTTGAGTTGAGGATCCGTAGGCAAGTTCAACCATATGATATAAGGAGTATCATACTTTGCCCGTAGTCTTGGACACCGTTTGAAGACAAAATCAATCAGAAAAAATTTAATTCCTGCATAAAGTCCTGCATAATTAGAAAGTCAAAGGTTGGAATGAGGAAAGTTTCATGACTGAAGTATGAAAACAAAATCTCTCTATATAACAGTGAAATACCATTCATGCATCATCACAAAATGAACCGTAAAGCCTACAAACTTGAAATTTGGCCCATATGTTCCTCTTGGCTTCTAGGTGTTCACTAAGCAAGGATTTTTCGAAATGACCATCAGAGCATTAGTATTTCGTATATTATTATTAACACGCTCTGATGCTAAGGAGTTCTACTCCCCATTTCCACCTGAAAAGAAATCTGTTCCAAATGGAGAAGAGTTTCAGTTTTAGTTTCATAGCACCAAGCAGCTTTAGTACAGAACAGTTGAGCTAAGCCACACCCAGGCTCCTTGCTGTCTCCTTGTTCACACACCAAATACTGTTTGAGTTTCCAAACAGCCCTCAACTCTCTCACACATTGACAGGATGCTAGTCAGATGAATACTGAAGCTGGTAGGCAGAGGTAGATTTTTTTCCCCTTATTTTCTCCCCCAAAACTAAGCCTGATCACATAGTTTTGTAGCGAAGCACGGGTATAGAGTTAGTTATACTATAAATACTAATTTGCAAATACAGGTAGCCCTCTACTTACGACCACAATTGAGCCAAGAATTTATGTTGCTAAGTGAGAAATTTGTTAAGTGAGCTTTGCCCCATTTAACAAACTTTCTTGCCACATTTGTTAGGTGAATCACTGCAGTTATTAAATTAGTAACACAGCTGCTAAGTTAATCTGGCTTCCCCATTGACTTTCCTTGTCAGAAGGTTGCAAAACATGACACCGGAGCATTTCAACCGTCATAAATATGAGTCGGATGCCAAGCATCCAAATTTTGATCATATGACCATGGGGATGCTCCAAGGATTGTAAATATGAAAAACGGTCATAAGTCACTTTTTTCAGTGTGCTGTTGTAACTTTGAACAGTCACTAAATGAGCTGTTGTAAGTCAAGGGCTACCTGCCCTATGAAAGAGGTCTTTAACAATATGCAGGGGCATATCTGAAGATCCTTTCTTTGGATCTTTAAAGTAGCTGCCTCTTTTTCCAAACTTACATAGTTTGTCAGGAAGTATTTCTGCATAGTTGCAGTGCCTCCCTCACCCAAATTCATCCTGAAAGCAAGCTTGCAAAGTGAAAGAGGCTCAGATATAGTGACTCACTTGAAGTTGGTAATAGCCACTATTTAAAAAAAAAAAGTATTTCAAACTTTATTGCAACAAATAGTCAAGTAAGAAGTGTCTAAACCTGCTGTACAGCAGGATTCTATGAGGAGAGCCGCCCCACAAGAAATCATGATTAGGAAAGTCACCAAAGAACCTTACAAGTAGAATTATTCAACTTATAGGTACTGCTGAATATACAAGTTCAGGCTTTGAAAATAATGCCCAATTTATCATTTTCCTTGACGCTTTTATTGAACATAAACATTGTACGGTCCTTGTCTTGGAACGTTAATTTCCTGGTAACTCCAAGGCAATTTAGGGTGTGGCCCACCTTTTATTATACTGCAACTTTTCTAGGGACCTACATGTCACCCTAATTTCTGTTCTCCTACAAGATGTACCAGTGGAAGAAGAACTAGTCATTTCACTTCCTTTGTTAGACATCTAGACCAGGAGTGTCAAACTCACGGCGTCACGTGACGTATCGGGACATTTTTCCCCTTCGCTAAACCGGGCGTAGCCGTGGCCAGTGCATGACACATCCGGCTCACGGGCCAGGAGTTTGACACCCCTGATCTAGACCAACATCACCCAGTTAATAGCTAAATTGGTTACATTATACATTGTACCTACACAATTTCCTTATGCTAGCAATGGGGATGAGAATTATGCTCCTTATGTTTTGCTTTATTTTATGACAATGCTAACAATCATTTGTTTGATTTTAGGCCTTGGGCAGATGCTATACTTTACTTTAAACAGCTCAGATAAGCCTCATATCCTCTAGTTTGATATTTCATTTATAGTATTGCTTCTTGAATGTCTTTGTATTTCTGCTGTTATCTTGACTGATGATTGACACAAATGAGCAATTACTACTGTTGTTGTATTAATTAGCTTTGTACCTGATTCAGTAACCCGCATCTGAATATGGTAAACTAACTCAAAAATAAAGAGAAATAAAAAGAACATTGCTGACAGCTAAGAACAGATACATTGATTAGCCATCTCCAAACAGTGTGATGTTATAACATAAACTGCATAGGTGGTTTGGAAACCAAACCAATTGCTCATTTTTTAGCAGGATGTGGAATTCTAACATTTAAGAAAGCAAGAAAATATAATAGTTTTACCTATTGCAAGCCCAATGATCCGGTAAGGAATGCAGCAGGATGCAATAAAAGCTGCCCATAAAGCAATATATAGTTTCTGCGTTACTTCAGGCTGGACCCACATGAACAGACTGGAGAGAGAGAGAGAACAGAAAATAAAGGTAAATAGGCAGCATTTAAATATGTCATCATTCAGACCTGATGAAAAATGTTGTTAAAAAGAGAAGTACATAGAAACTTACTTTTTAATTTTTTCCAGTATATCTGACATTTTGCCAAATAAATTCTGTAATCAAGAAAGAAAATGAGTATTAGATTAGAATACATGTCTGTGTATATGAAAAAAAAGAAGTAGTTGTTTAAAAAGTTTACTTTTTAAATCAAACTCTATGCCAGGGGTGGCTAACCTTTTTCGTCTCCTGTGTTGAAAATTGTGCTTGCGCGTGTTTGCGCACACTCGCATGCCAGCACCCAGAAGGCAATGCGCCCGCCCCCCCGCCCCCTGCGCATGTGCACATGATCCCGTGTGCACCACATCTCTGTGCATGCGCATGCCCCAACACGCAGCTCTGCGCATGCATGCGCTTCTCCCGTGCCCCCCATGCATGTGTGCCAGACAATCAGCTGTCAGGTGGGTGCCCATGCGCAGTGGGGCTCTTCCGGGAGACCTCTTGCGTGCTGGCAGAAGTGGCTCTATGTGCCACTTCCATCACGTGTGCCATAGGTTCACCATCGTGGCTCTACACATTTACTATGTTCTGCTATTTCTCAAATCATCGTCGTTTAACAACCCCATAATCCCTTGTGAGGTGGAGTCTGGGCCACTGAATGGAGCTAGCCAAGTGTTTTAATAGCCGGATGCCTTTCCTGTTGCCAATGCGGAGTTTTGTTCAGCAGATATAGTCTCAGTGTGCCCAGAGAGAGGAATATCTGCCTCTACCTAGGATCGAACTCACAGCCTTCTGATTGTGAGGCGAGAGCTCCACCTCTAGGCCACCACACCACTCTTCTGCTGTTTCTCAAATGAGATGGGAAAATCAAGTGTGACTAATACAAGCCACCTTTCATAAACGTTCTGGTCCAGTAGGCTATACTCTCCAAGCACCATTTCTCATGTGCAGATTTCTCACAACTTGCTAAATAGAGATGCCAAAGATTTCATACCTGTGCTTTTTGTGCCACATCCAGAACAAGCTGGAACTTTTCTGACACGGTTAAGTCTTCTTTGGGAGGTTCCTAAAACGGTAAGTATGATTTGTCATCAAACCATGAAATGTGTGACTTTAAACTTAAAGAAAGGAAAAATACTCTCCAATAATGTTGTGGCTTATTTTAACTATTAATTTCCTGAAACAAAGCAGCTGCATAAACTGCACTTTAAAACTAACCAGCTTGCCTCTGATTTAAAGTGTCATTATTTTAAAAAGGAACAAAAGCACCCAATATATTCCTCAAAGCTATCCCCTAAGGCAGAGAGAGGGAAGAATAAGAGCCCTAGGCTTACCAAGCATTATTCGTTCATATAATAATACATACTTTATGGTGACAACCAGATCCGGCTTTTGTAAATATATGCCAGACTGTAGCCAATGTTTTTTTTTTTTTTAATCACTAGGCTGAACACAGCTAGTGGACAACCTTCACTTCTGTGCTCGAGGTACCAAGTCTGCACTAGCAAGTTTGGAGAATTTGGAGATTCAAAGAAATAAAACAATAGCAAAAGAATTGGAGATGGATTGTTTTACATATTTTGCAAACTTTAATCCAATCCAGATGTTTTGGCCAGTATGATCACATGGATCACAACTTTTCCATGTTAAAATAAATTCATTGTCTGGAACGACTGCAACTAGAGTATTTGAAAGACAGCTTGGTGCCTGAACAACTAAACTCATCCTACTACGAACACATAATAAACTATTAAAATACATAGTGTAGATTTAACATTTAACAAGCTTAAGACCTCAGTGATGTAGCTGCCCTCAAAGAGAAATAACTAGACATACCCTGACATTGGCAAATTATTTTAAGTCATTGTTCAGAATTTCATATATATTAGATTCCAGATACTTCAACATATAAGTCATATACAGTATTCCATGTTTCTTCTTTAACTAAACAGTGTACCATGGTCTTTTATAGAATATATTTAAAAAAAAAACATATGAAGTTACAATATGATTAAAGTTGAGTTGATTTAAAATTATCAAATTAGAAAATGCCTTATAGATAGTTCAGGTAGTCCTTAACTTACAATCAAATGTTTAGTGATCATTTGAAATTATAACAGCACTGAAAAAAGTGACTTACAACCAGTCCTCACACTTATGAGCTGTGGCAGCGCAATGGTTAAAAGGCACTATTGCAGGCTAAGTCTGCCCACTGCCAGGAGTTTGATCCTGACATATTTAAGGTTGACTTCTATCCTTCCGAGGTCGGTAAAATGAGGACCCCGATTGTTGGGGACAATATCCTGACTCTGAAACCGCTCATATAGTGTGCTGTAAAGTACTGTGGAGCAGTGTGACGACCAGGAGTGTAACACAAACATAACAAAATCCAAAGTGTAAATAAATGTCCTTTCATGCCTCCAACTTGGCCCCACTGTTCAATAATTCTCAGTTGGAGATAAAATGTATTCAAAAATAGTCTTCAAAAGAAAGCAATACAGTCCAAACTTAATGAGCAGATAGAGGTGAAATAAAAACAAACTACAATGAAGGAATTTCCACAACGGACCAGCATAAGTAATTACCAACTTCAAGGAGATAACAAGGCACAGTCTGTTGGAAGGACGCCAACCAAGATAACTTCAGCCCAAAATAACACACACTTTGCTTCTGGCAACGCTGTGTTTTAACCATCTCTCTTATATACTATTCTCTCCAGCTGCAACCAATGAGGGGGATCATGGCCACTTCCTCTCTCATAAGCCAAATTGTTTCCTTCTCCATTCCTCCCTGAAGAGGGGATGGGCCTGCTTCTTCCTCTGACTGCCCAACTGGCCTCTGCCCTTCCCCAGCCTCCTCCACAACCTCCGGAGTCACACCTCCACTCCCTGTCGGCTGTTCCTCCTCTCCCTTAGAGTCAGACTCTAACAAGGGCATGACAAGCGGTATATAAGTCTAAGTGCTATTGCTATTGCAACCTTAGCAGCATCCCCATGAACATGTGATCAAAATCTGGGTACTTGGCATATGTTTACAACATGTCCTGGAGTCATGTGTGCACCATTTGTGACCTTTTCAGCTTCCAACAAGAAAAGTCAATGGCGGAAGTTGGATGTGTAAAAACTGCAGTGACTTGCTTAACAACCAAGGAAAAAGGGTCATAAAACTGGGCACAGCTCACTTAACAGCTGCTTTGCTTAGCAATGGCAATTCTGGTCCCAATTGCAATTGTAATCTGAGGACTAGCTGTGTAAATTTAAAACACATCAAAACGTTCATACAAACATTTCAAAAGTTATCTCAGCATCATTTGGACTTACAATAGGCTCAGAAACTTCAGGCACAATGCTCCATTGTATCCTCCACCCTCTAAAAAAACAAAGGTATTTGCATTAAAGGAGGAACACTGGTTTTCTATGTGGCTTCATAACAATGAAACAGAAGAAATCCTTTTGAAAAGCAACTCATGAAGGCAACTGAATATATCTTTCCAAATTTTAAAAAACTTTCTTTAATATAGTCCTGACATCCATCTTAAAGGGGTCTCGTAGTTCTGAATGTTCAATAGACTACATTAGATTGAATAATTAATAAAATGCATGGCTAAGACTTTTTAAAAATAAATAAATAAATAAATAGGCTACTGCAACAATGTTGTTGCACATAAAGTATTGATTCAATGTAGATTATTTGACTATGCAATCAGGATTTAACATCATGCTTATTATGATCAATAAAATATTCCAGCACAGAATTAAAATATAGTAAATAAGTATTTATACTTCAACTTTCCTAAAACTTGGAATTCCCTCTATACGTTTATTGTGTAAAAGGATTTCCATAAATACAAGTGGAAATGGGGCCATGTTTCAAAGTTTATCTCCTTTGGAAAGCCACATGATTCTGTCAATCAGTTCCTGATTACAATGATCACTTCTCACATTAGCTACTCTCAATGTGCGGATGTTTGCTATGAAGACAACGGCCGCAATTTTGCAGGCAATGGATCTGAATAGACCCTGCTCAACTCAATGGAACACCCTTGCTGACTGAGTCTAAGCCATTCCATTATAAGAAATGCAGGAACGGTAGAAGTAACAATAATATTTGGAATAAATTTGGCACATGAAAATGCGATGAAAAAGGGTTAGGGAAGGATTTACTAACACACCAACAATCCAAATGCTATGATTTCTCGCTTACTTTCTCCTCTTATTATAATTTGTAATAAAGAAGCTACAGTTATGCTGAATTTTATATTCCCCAAACATCTGAAACGCAATTTAACTGATTTGTCTCCTTCCCATTTAAACGTAACACAGAGGGCATAAATCACGTTTTGTTTGCAAGAATAATCGAAAGGTCGTACTAGAGTAGAAGTAAAGTCAAATCCTGGATGAAAAACAAGACCAAAACCTATTTATTTAATCTATGTAATAGGGAACATTTCAGGTTCTTACTCTTTAGGACGGGTTGGGAGTTCCTGAATGGCCCTTGAAAGAATATTTTCCTTGATGAACTAGCACTACCAGCTACTAGTTCTTAAGTAACATATTTCTGACATGGAGGAAATCTATAACATTAAGTACTATAAGTAAACACTCCCTCAAGTCAATACTTCAGTAACTAGATGGGACATCCGTGCAGTTTGGTTGACAATAGATTGGAAGATTAGCCCTCACTAATGTGGAACAAATGGAAACCAGCTTGGCTAAACATAATCTAGCAGTCAGGACATCCAGTTATGAATACAGAATCCCAACCAGTCCTACTCAGTTGCCTGTGGTCTATACAGCAGACCATCTTGCTTCTGATTATGCCAACATGGTTTCTGGAGAAACATCAGGAATTTTGTTCCCTATAGCACAATTACTAAATCTTGAAGCCCAACCATTTGGTAATAGCTTACTACCACCTTCTCCCAAGGAGTTTCTCATCTCCCCAGTCTAGCCAACAAACCTGGGATTTTCCTGGTGGTCTTTCACCTATGTACGAATTGAGCCCAACTCCGTTTAGCTTCCCAGCACAGACGTGGTCAGCCAGGCGGAATAGGCAATTCACCTCAGACAACTTGCTGACAATTCCATGTGGCATAAATCAACTCAATAAATGTTTATCTGCCACTGACAAAAAATGGAAATAATGTGAAGAAACAGTAGCAGGTAACATTAATCGAGTTATCCCATGTGGAATTGTCCTGTAGTGAGTTGGCCGTGGCAAAATGGCCGCACTGGGCTGGCTGTGGCAAGATGGCGGTGACAAGTTGGATGTGGTGAGTTGTCCTAGACCCTTCACCAGAACTGCCATCCACTGAGACAGTCAAAAAGCTAGAAACTGGATATTTCCATGTGCAGTACAAAAAATTTAAAGCATGTCACCACCAAAGCCTGGAATTTCCTATTTTGTTATCAATTTTTAAATTAAGTGCACTAAATAGGAAGACAATATAAAAATGCATTATTTATTTATTTAGACAAACTCATACACCATTTTAAATTGTATAAATTCTACCAGTATATACTCCAGTGTGTGTAACATACCTATTATTGACAACATATTAAAGAGCGATTACCTGGCTATGAGGTAATTTAGGGACAACCTCAAAATTGCTAAAAATAAGAACATAGGAATGGCCCAGCCATGCCATACAGCATTCATGTACATCTACAAATAAAAGAACAAATAAACCACATGTTATCTTTCCATGCAATTATTATGTTAAAAAGTATTAACAGCAATGGATAGGAAACTTTCATTGCAACACTACATACCTTGAATTAGATATTGAACACATTATTTTCACTATGTAAATTTGAAAGCATTCCTAATCTCATGTATTTCTTAAATTTCTATGCAGTCTCTGTTCAGAAGCTCATGGAAGCATACATGCAGTATCTTTTTAGGCATGGTTGCAGATTTCTTTAAATTAAAAAGAACCATAAAATATTTATTTGTATGACTGTTCATTAGTTTAACAAATTTATACAGTGATCTATCTCACTGAACATGATTCTGATGGTATAAACCTATCATAACAGAAGCAATACTTAGTCAGTTGAAAGGTTTTCTTTAAGAATTACTTCTTAAAGATACATTATGTCTGGATGACAGAGGCAAAGGTAGAAATAACACAGGTAGTCCTTGACTTACAACAGTTCATTTAGTGACCATTCAAAATTACAACGGCACTGAAAAAAGTGACTTATGACCTTTTTCACACTTACAACCATCATAGCATCCCCATGGTCACATGATCAAAATTCGGATGCTTGGGAACTGATTCATATTTATGACCGCTGCTGTGTTCTACGGTCATATGATCACCTTTTGCACCCTTCTGACAAGCAAAGTCAATGGGAAAGTCAGATTCACTTAACAACCGGGTTACTAGCTTAACAACTGCAATGATTCACTTAACAACTGTGGCAAGAAAAGTCGTAAAATGTTGAGATCAGTTATGATCACAAGTCAAGGACTGTCTGTATTCTATAAAGAAATATTACCTGCAGGTGAAAATACCAAACATACCTCAGCTTGACTTTTTTTAACTACAGATGTTCTGAGCTTTCCAATTAAAATTCTCAACTTACAACTAGATCACTTAGCAACCATTCAAAATTAGGATGAACCCTCCAAAAACTACTTGTGACTGATTTTGAAGATATGATGAATTAACCCTCTCCCTTGCATTTTGGGCATCTGGCAATTGGCACACCCTTATGGCTGTTTGCAGTGTCCCATGGTTATGTGACAATTCTCGACGTTTTTTGCACAATTCTGGCATTTACTTCCAGCTTCTGATAAAAATTACCCAGTGGGTAAAATGGGTTTGCTTAACAACTGCCATGTTTGTTTAATGCTCATGGCATTTGCTTAACAACCACAAAAAATAACAAAAAAAAATCTGGTCCAGTGATGTAATAACTCGACTCAAAATGGCAATTACTTCTACCTGTAATTTTGGGCTCAATTACAGTTATAAATTAAGGACCACCTCAATTCACTGAATGTAGTACATCAGATTAATTGTAAGCCACGTTTTCAAAGAAATCATAAACAATTTCAAATATTGGCAGAATTGTTAGTGATTGTCATCATTTTCTTTTCTATAACAGAATTTAAATAACAGAACATTATTCTGTTAGTCAAATTGTGTGTTGCTCAACTAAGAAAGAACAACTTACAATAAAGGCAATAGCAGAAGTGTAGACAGAAAACCAGTCGGATAAGGCAGAAAGATTCTTCACAAAATTTGTAACAGGTTTGGCACCTCTCTCTAGGCAGAACAGAAAATATAGATATAACTTTAACTACTTAGGCGTGTGGTTTACAGGTACAATTGAAAATGGCACAAGAAAAAGATACAAAGACTAAAAGTAGAGACAGCTCATTTTTTAAAATCAAATCAAATGTCATTCAGAATATTTTTACAGATAATCTGTAGTCACTCATTTGTATGATCTTTGTATCCACAATCTCCTCTTATTACTTTTGTATTTAAACAAAACTATCTGTGATTTTTCAAAAGTCCAGATGCTAGAAACTGAATGATCGACTGAGTTACGTCACTTCATTTATATAAATACAAATTAATATACAAAACAGCCTCCAATGAAATAGAAAAATGATAAAGGGGCTTTGCTCTTGTTAAGATCCACTTCACACATGCAAATTGCCTCTTGAAATTCATAACAATGAGCATGTTCATCTGAACTTATCCCCAAATCATTCATATTAGAAGCATCCTAAATCTAATTTGTTTGCTTGTTCTGTGGCATACACCGGTCTCCTTATTTCCCCTTATCAGGTAAACTTATTCAGAGACAGAATACTAGCCCGAAATCTAAAACTTGTTACCCTAAAACCTGACTTTCCCTGCTAGTAATCCATAACCATCATACTACACTGCCTCTCTTAGTACAAGAGACAGCAACAGAACATATAAATCTATCAGTTGCTTGTAGTGCATATTTTAGATCTAGCCGATCTGCATTCTTACACTCAGAATGAACAAGATCTACTGAAATGTCACCCATCTGCATTTGGTATGTTATCCCATTACAGATATTATCAACAATATAAACATGGTTAAATACTTACTTAGTCTTCTCATATTTTCTGTTAGCCTGAAAGTAAAGAATAAACATTTAGAGAAGCCGCTTTGAAAATTAATGCATTTCTGTTTGCTATTAGTACATCTAAGGCAGACTTGATTCTAAAATGATATGCATATGTCCTTAAAGATAAGACAGAAAATCTTCGCAAGTTCAGAGTTAAATTAAAAATATGGAACGGTAATACACACTGTTGCTGATTACAGAAACACAAAGATACACTTGCACATGCGCATACATAAACAAAATGAGAGAAAAAAACAAAGAAAAATACATTTACAAAAATTAGTAGTTTAAAAATTCCGTTTCATTATAAATCAAATATAAAAGTAACAATTAAGAACTAATGATATAGAATATAAGCCAACATCAAATTATGATAGAATTAAAGGTAAAGCTTCTCTTCACACATATGTGCTAGTCATTTCCAGCTCTAGGGTGTATGATAGTCATGCCTTTAATTAACGCTATACTGTTTGTTATCTAGTACATTGATCGAAGGGATTTTTACGTTGATCGTCTTTACATAAGCAAATAGCCTTCTTCCAATATAATTTACCGTCTTGCACTGAGCGGCTCTTCTGTTTCCACTGTGTTTTCTTCTGGCTGAAATCTAAAGTCTTCAATATATTCTCCAAATTTATCATAAATCCACTTCTGAACTCTTGAACACACCATGTGGCTGCGTTTATCTAATAATCAAAAACACATCACATTTTTAAGTGACTTCCAAAACGATCAGTTGAAAACTACTTACAGAAGTAAGTAATATTCTGAAGCACAACCAGAAATTCATAAGATGGCAGGATAATTAATATTAACAGAATCTATTGCCCTAAAACATTCAGGAAACCAAACTTGTTCATTGGCAAAAGGGCTTGCCAGGAATTCTCATATTGGAATCGAGTTCCATCCATGTCTAAATGCACTGAATCCCCGGTACCCAAAAGGTTGGGGGCTGATGCTCTAAAGAGAGAGAAGAAAACAACAACTGAATGAAAAACAGCTGGTGACCTTCTACCGCTGCACCATAGAGAGTATCTTAACTTACTGCACCTCTGTATGGTTTGCCAATTGCCCAGATAGGAAAGCACTCCAGAGGGTTAAAGTCATTGCCCAGAAGTTCATTGGTTACCCTCTCCCCTCTTTGGAAGAGCTTTACAGCTCTCGCTGCCTTAAGAAAGTTCAAAACATTCTCAAAGATCCATCTCATTCTGGGCACCCCTTTTTTGAACTATTACCATCTGGCAGACAGTGCAGGATAATAAAAACAAGGACAAATAGGCTGAAAAACAGCTTCTATCCCAGGGCAGTAGCTCTTTTGAATTCTACTGTATAGTGCAATATTAATGCAATATCAGGGGTTTTCAATTCGATGTACAGAAGGTGAAGCATGTGTGTTTGTGTTTATTTTCATAGTCATAATGTACACAGAACATGGTATTTAACTTCGTTGTACGAGGTTCAGTGACAATAAACTAAACTAAACTAAACTAAAGTTTACATAAAAGATCATAAGACAGCAATAACCATTTCAGTTGTGCCTCATATAAGTAACCAGGTGTTCCAAGTGTGAATTTAATAAAAATACTAAATAAAACAGTTTTGCAGAAGAGCTCATATGCATGAATGAGAATTCCCATAGATATTATTTCAAGTCCTCTGTTTCAAGAAATATTGCATTCATCCATCCATTCACAAAGTAACCAATTATGAATTTCACTGCTTCTGAAAATTTGTATTTATTCATGTATTTTACAAAGAGAACTTGTTAGGTTAAAACCACTGTAAACTATTTATTTTGATTTTATTCTTGTAATATATTTATTTTGAGGCAACAACAAATGCCATCTCCTCCATAGTGTAATTCCCATCTTCAGATAACATAACATCCCTTGATAAATTTCAACAAAGAAAGGTCTGTCTTATTTATAGGATTCTTGAGGAACAGGGCCTATTTGCAGGGTAGATTTTGGTAAAGCTTGATTGAGATAAATCAATGTGCACATTTTCTCTGCTTTTCTTTTGCAGAGGGAAGGTCTTTACAGTCGCCAATCTGATAATTTCCAGATATGACAAAACTCACATTCCATCATCCTCAAACATTTGATCAGGATCTGTTGATAGTTCTGAATCCATAATTTTCTGTAGTATATTTTTTAATAAGTATTGCCAAGGAGAATATGTTATACCTGGGAATGCATAGACATTTACACTAGAATTTTTTTGATGTTTTTTTTCTTTCCCATGTTCTGCTTGGAATAATTCTTTCTACTGGTAAGTCCACGGGACAGAGAACACAATGGCTGGTTTAACTAGCTGTCAGCCTCCTTATTTTTTTTTCTATGCTGAGCTGAGGGTATGGCTGAGTTCCTTTTGATGCTTTTCAAAAAAAATTAACTAATCAAATTAAGATTTTTCTAAAAGCCAGCTTTTATTTTTATTCACTTTCAGTGTAGAAAGGGACTGCAATTTCCACATAACAGAATGCGTTAAGGCAGGGAGATGCACATTCTGCTAGATATTTCATTTATAAAACTCTACTGCTAAGTAGGGGCATTCTTGAACTTGTCGCTCTTCCACACTCTTACAATTAAAGCCCATCTGTAATCCTCAACACTTGTAGTAATGAGCCAGGTGTACCTGTTCCATTCTGTGCTTTGGGGGGCTGCTGGGTAGATGGAGGTGATTCGTCTGCTCTAAAACAGATTAAGAAAACAAGTGCAATTTAGAATACATTCATTGAACAACGCAACTCAAGACCAAAAACAGAACCAAACAAAATGTCAATATTTCAAAGGAACAGAGAGAAGGGATTTCTTATCTTACAATTTCCACAAGAAAGATAAATCAAAGCAGCTGCTTTGAACAGCCAAGCTGGAGCAACATTTAAGGCGGGCTCTGTAAGACTTTTAAGGCAATGGCTGCCTTTTGCCAACATATTCCGCTGCAAATGCCTCTTTTAAACAATCTCTAGATCGACTACCTATCCCAAATACGAGAATGAAATTGATTTTATTTTTAAAATGTATTTATATATCTAACTTAAGTACCCTACCCATGTCACAAACAAGCAACTCTGGGCAGTACACCACAAAACTAAAACAATAACCATCTAAAACCATTATCATTAATGATTATTTTTAAAAAATGTGAAAACTGTAAATACAGAAGTAAAACAAGGCATAATAGATGAAAGAAGGTCAATAATAATGGCGTCACCTCATTAGCTTGCCTGTCTGAATTTAATTATTTATTCTGAAATTGGGAAAGACGCTCAGGTGGGCATCGAAGACACCAGGCTCATGATCGCGCATGCCTTATTCATCTTCTGAATGGATTAGTGCAATGGGTTCTATATGGAGGCGCCCTTGAAGAACATCTGGAAGCTCCAACAAAACACAACTTGGCATGCAGGAAGTTATGGGCAGCGCATCTGAATGTACTTGTGTTATACCACTGCTCTGCGAGTTGGGCCACCTCCTAATATCCTTCTGGGTGCAATTTAAAATGCTGGTTGTCACAGATATAACACTTTTTCGTACGGTGCTGGTATATCTGCAACATCACCTACCACCCGGCTGATTCCACTCATCCCATTAGGTCTGACAAGGAGATGCATGCTGCAGGTCCCATTAATTAAAGGATGTTGCCTTACTGAACCCCCCAAAATGGGGCTTTTCTGCTCTAGCATCTGTCCTTTGGAGCAGTGGTCGCCAACCAGTGGGCTGGGGACAACTGGTGGTCCGCGAGAAAATTTTGGTGGTCCACAGAGAAATGTTACCCCCCCCAAAAGCAATTAATCCAGGCTGCGCAGGGACACAAGGCTGCACTGCCCACATGGCCTGTGGGAATACAAGACGTGCGTCACTTGCATTGCAAACAACTCGAGGTAGTGAGGGGAGGGGGGAAAGGGCAGAGGGGGGAACTTGCCCACTCGCCCCACGTGCCTTGCCTGGCCACCGGGCTGCTTCTTTACGCTTCTGTCGTCTTCCGCTTTTGGTTGCACGCAAGAAAAGCAGCAAAAGTCTTTCTTTCTCTCCCCCAAACTCCTCCAGAAATGAGTCTTTGGGACCCTGCAAGGCACCCTGCTCCAAGACGCTGAGCCTGTGCAACAAGTCTCACAAAGACTTGTTTCTGGCGGAATTTGGGGGAGAGAAAGAAAGACTTCTGCTGCTTCTGCTGCTTTCCTTGCATGAAGCCAAACATCTCACTCTCTCCCCTCCATCCCCCCACACCGAGAATGGAGCTGGAGATGGTATCCTGCGATCTCAAATTAAAAAAAAATAAAAATTGGTAGGAAAACGGGGTTGGGAATTTTCCTGCAGACTTTTGGGGGGATTTTCCCAGAGTCTCTGGTCCGTGGGATTTAAAATTATGAGTTTGGTGGTCCCTGAGGTCCAAAAGGTTGGTGACCAGGGGTGGGATGCTACCGGTTCTGCCTGGTTCTAAAGAACCGGTAGCTCTGAAGAGCAGCAGACACCGAACTGGTTCTGTGTTTGCTGCTGTTTGGCCCACCTGCCCGCCCAGGCTCTTACCTGTCCTTTATTTCCTGCTTTTTCAACCTCAGCTGCTTTGCGCGGCACAGCTGAGGTTGAAAAAGAAGGAAAAAAAGAGGCTTTTCAAACGCTGCACACCTGCGCGCAGCACTTTTCAGCTGTCCGGGAGGCACAGCTTAAGGTATTTTTACACACACGCAAAACTTAGTCACTAAACTGGTAGTAACACTGGTTGAATCCCACCCCTGTTGGCAACCCCTGCTTTGAAGCACCTTTGGTCCTGAGATTAGATTGGCCCTGAACAAACTGATTTACAAAATCAATCCCAACTCCTGAAAGACTCAGGCAGGTGGGTAAACAGGTAGTTGGAATCTGTTTTCTAGATTGGGTTTTTACTTTGGTGGTCAGTATAAATTTTGTAGATTGGGTGATTTTTGTTCCTACTTTGAGTGTCTTGTGTATCTTGTTGTCGTCCAGAGTTATTATATCAAGATGGGCATTGTTAGACTGACTAAATAAATGAACCTTCACTGTTTCACTCTTTCAAGTTATGATACAGTTGTGTACTAGTCTTTGCAGGTTTCTCCTGGAAAGATGCAATATGCAAAAAATAATTACCCCACCCTCTTCAAATAAACATTTGAGTGATTGCAGCATGCCTGTAATGAGATAGCATCTCCTTTGAAATCATGCATAGAAGTGAAGATTTCAATCAAGAAAGATACTTGATTGCATTAATGATTAATGATATTAAAATATATGAGCTGAAATATTTTAGGAGCAGCCCTGCCTAGCCAAGAATATATACAGTATGATTTCAAGTTATCCCAAAATTCCACACAAGATATCTCTTGTAGAATGATACCGTATCTGTTTTAACATCTTATTTTCTTGCGACTGATTTCTGTAAAGTTATTGGTGGCAATATCAAGTTAATTTGTGTTTTGACACGCTGCAATTAGAATAGCATGCAACTGGCCATGAATGGTTCATGCCATACAATTTTACACAGCAGCAAAGTATAAGTTTACATTCCCAAATCCATATCCACCTCAGAAATATCCAGGATGGAATGCCAAAGAATTAATAAACTTTTTAAAAAATTTCTACAGCTAGCATGTGTAGTGCAAAAATTAAACATGACATCCTCGCCAATAATGTACCTGAGCATCTTAAAAGTGCCCCACAGAGTTTGAAACACCATATAGTCAGATTTTAGACCTCTTAAGAGACTTACTGTCTAATATTGCTCCCCTCACAATAAGCAATGCTGAGTTTATACTATGAGGCAGTGGTGGGATTCAACTTTTTTTTACCACCGGTTCTGTGGGCGTGGCTTGGTGGACGTCCTTTGTGTGCATGCAGAGGGTTTGATACTGACCTTCTCCTGCAATCCTGCACTCTCCCTGTGTGTTCAGCAGCTGATGCGCAGCAATCTACTGTGCCACGCGAAGCAGCTGAGCTTCAAAACCAGGAAATAAAGATCAGTATAGAGCCGGGGCAGGCAGGAGGGCCCAGCAGCTGATTGTCAGAGTAAAGCAGTTCGCTCACAGATGATCCTCAGAGCTACTGTTTCAGCCAAACCAGGCCGAACCGGTAGAATACTACCACCACTGCTATGAGGAAGCCCAGTCTATCCCAAATGTTTTGGGACGTACTCACAACAGACACAGAGATCCAAAACATTGGATTGTCTATTGAGAGTTTAAAAAGGAATCTTGGAGAGTACACATATGGGTTTATACCTATGGGTTTATCTATATCTATTAATATATTTGAATGTGGTTAACAGTTTCAAAAGTACTTCAGTTATTTAAATACTAAAGGCCAATTTTGAGTTGTAAGGGTTGAAATGCACATTGAAAACAAGTAAAATTATCTGCTGTTCTCCAATAGCTGGCTAGGAAAATGCTAGCAATTGAGACCCGTTCTCTTTCCTCCTGTACTGAGCCAGTAGCATTGCCAAAGGAGGAGAGACGGAATCCATGCGTACCCCATATCCATACAACAAAGAAAGCATGTGTCTGGTTATTCTTTTGGAATAAATCATTAAAATACTATTACAGCATTAGCAAGTGTGTGTCTTTGTAATCAAGAGTACAGATTAGGGCTGCACATAATCTTGCAGTATTCATTCCCACAAACCAAGTCAGATGAATACATTTTAGCTTTCTTCCTTGTAGTCATCAGTCTAATTTAAAAATATTTTTATTAAGTTTCTGAGGTTCACACTTTTGATAAGAGACGGATATTAGTCATCAAGAAGCAGTGGACTACAACTTCCATCAAGCCCACCCAGATCATATCTAATTACATAAGACTAATCTAAAATATGTCCTGTATATAAGTGCATATAAGGTAAATAAAGGAGAATTTTTGCAGCTCGGAGTGGAAATGTCCTTGGTGCTTTCTGAGCTTAATTGTTTTCTTGCAGATGTTTTCTTGCCCAAACTAGATAACAAATCAGTGCTAGTCACTGTCACTATCTTCTAAAGTGTTGGCAATTCCCCCCAGTTTAGTATCATCTGCAAATTTCATGACTTCCCCTCTATCCCCTCATCTAAATCATTTATGAAGATTTTGAAGAGCCCTGGGCCCAAGAAAAAAACTTTCAGATATCCCACTGCATGCATCTCCCCATGTAGATTTGGTTCCATTGTTGACTACATAGTAGGTGTGGCCATATAAGAAATAACAAATGTAGAATGGTAAATAAGATATGAAATGGTATATAAAAGTGAGCATGAATTCGAATTTATGTCTGTACAAAAAGATGTAACCCGGGACTAAGCTGCTTTCCAAAAAGATGTTTTATGTTTTCATGTTTTGTGTTTTGTTTGTGTATGTTTGTTTATTGAAAATTAATAAAAATTTATAAAAAAAAAAAGAAATAACAAATACAATTATAGCCCCCAATTTGCCAGTAAGGCACTGGTAGCTCTAATTGTAGTCGTGCTATGTGATAAAACTTGCTTTCAGCTTGTAAACTACAAGAAGTGACAGAATGTAATTCATACCAGACAAATGGATGATCGGACTATTTCAAATCATCTAGACCAGGGTTGTCCAACCCGTGGCCCGCGGGCCGCATGTGGCCCAGGTCAGCTCGTAATGCGGCCCAGTGCCCACCCCAAACTTCGTGAAAGAGGACGAGCCAGCGAGGAGGAGGAGGAGAGGCAGGCGTGAGGCGGGGCGAGGCGAGCACCATGCCAAGCAGCAACAGAAAAGGTGGGCGCCATCAGAGCGCTCCTCGTGACGAGGCAGCCGCAGCCCAAGAGTCCCGCTCCGCCACCTCCTGCTGTTGTTGCCGGAGCTGTTGTAGCGGCTTCTGCCGCCGCCGCCGCTGCTGCACCAAGCCTCCTGGTCCTTGCCTTCCAGTCCTGCCGCATCCAGCCGGGCCATTTGCAGGAGGAGAGGTAGGCGCGAGGCAGGCGAGCTTTCTCCCTCCCCCTCCGCGTTCCTTTCTCCCTGGTTGACTATTTTTTATGATATCTTATGAAAAAAATGTTTTCTATGTTTTTTTTTTTTTGGATGATCAGGTATCGTTACTGTTATTTTATTTTATGTGCGGCCCAAACCAAATTTTCATCTTCTAATGTGGCCCAGGGAAGATGAAAGGTTGGACAAGCCTGATCTAGACCCTTGTTCCCTTGGCAAAATGCCTCCCAGAAGTAGATGCTATTTTATTGCAATCCTTATGCATACTCAATAGAAAAGCCGTTAAAATTCACACGATTGTATTATTTAGTATTTCTTTTCTATATTCCCATGGTAGAAAAAAGATAAGGTGGGAACAGAAAATAGGGGGTTAGAGAAGACAAATTTCTTGCATTCAAATCCCACTTTTTAAATAAAATATTTTACAAAGCAACATACAAAAATAAGAGGGTAGATACAAATATGTATCTATATGCTATCAATATGCTATCAAGAATAGACATCTCTTTTAAAATTCAAATTAAGCTTTACCTTGTAGACAGATTTGTCCTTACCTTGCTTTTAGAATTTCACTGACTTTTTGTTCCAGTTCTATCCTCCTCAAGCGTTCTTTTTCTAACTCTTGTTTAAGTGTTTCAGCATTGGTTTCTTCTCTCAGCTTTCTTAGCTCCTCCTCTGTTAAAAAGGAGAGAAAAATAATCCAGGTATTATGTTTTCTCATCATAGACTTACTTGTGAAGGTTTTGTGCCAGTCTAAACAATCAAAACACCAGGCAGCTTACAATTCTCCCGCAGAATAGTGAAAGCTTCTTTTTTTTAAAAAAGGAAAAAAAATCACAATATATCTTAATAAAATCAATCACACAGCAGGAATCCTCACTGCTACACCTGTGGAACTACAACATTCTGGCATAAATTCCTTTGGGACTATCGAAGATCATAGAAAATCCTATGTAAGAGCCAAGCCACTGCTCTTCCACCTAATAGGGATAGAATCAACCTTCACATGAATCACTGAATTAAAAATGAATCACAAAACATACTCTCACACACTGCATTCAGGAAAAGGATGAAACTCTGGATTTCACAACTCTATTATTAGACATCTATAGCATTTCAGGAGAACAAAATTATTGTTTGTCACACAGACAACATCACTGCATAATTCATATCACCTACCCATGTTCTGCATCAATTCCAGTACACCAGACTGCCTCCTTGGATTACAACGTGAGTAAAACTACACCTAGGTTGTCATTTTAACAACAGAAGCAATTCTTGAGTGATTCTTGTCATCTTAAGGAAACCCACAACTCAGGGTTAAATTACTTGCTTTCCTTCCAGAAGGATTAATCTCTGCCCTCTTGAGGAAATGAACGAATCAATAAATGAATATTTAAATGAATATTTAAATAAATAAATAAATGAACAGGAAGTGGAAGGAGATCTATGTAATATTCTGGATTATTGTTGCCAATCACAATAGTCAATATTGGGTGAGAGGTATTAACAAGTTGTCATTCATATGGAGACTAAAGTAACTGCTAAAACTATGCCTCAGAGACAGCAGTACTTTAAAACTATAGAGCCAATTATTAACGGTGGCTTCCTATTTTACAACAGAGGGTAAAAATAGGGTGAACTGAATGAAACAAGTAACTTGGAGTTCCATTAATAGGAATAATAGCTCTTACACTCCTAAGGCTTGGCTTACACTGAAGACACTCCACATAACGTCAACAAACTGAATCACTGTATTCAGCTTTTAAAGGCTGGCTGGCTGGCTGGATTATAGTTACCTTTGATTACTGTCAAAGTAGCCATTGTTTTTGTGCCAAATGGCATCATCTATAGGTGTTTTTTCTTAATCTGAGTTGACAACGTTAAAACCTGGGAAAACGTCACATTACCATCATGTAATATTTAATCATTTACCAAATTTGTAAGGCCTATTGCAATATGAACATTGTCCTGCAAGATTGATGCTACAGTAGAAGAAGCTCAAATAAAAATTGTTTCATCAAATAAAAATTGTTTTAAGGAATGGGATTTGGAGTGTGCCAATTCTGTTGGATCACACTGATGGATGGATGGATACTATGGGAGGCACATAGTCCCCCCAAGAAAGGTAGTCCTTGACTTACAACCACAACAGAGCCCAACATTTATGTTGCTAAGTGAGAAATGTGTTAAGTGAGCTTGCCCCGTTTTATGACTTTTCTTACCACATTTGTTAAGCGAATCAGTGCAGTTGTTAAATTAGTAACCCGGTTGTTAAGTGAATCTGGCTTCCCCCATTGACTTGGCTTGTCAGAAGGTCGCAAAAGGGGATCACATGACTGCAACAGTCATAAATATGAACCAGGTGTCAAGCACCTGAATGTAAATCACATGACCATGGAGATGCTGCAACGGTCGTTAAGCATGAAAAGGGGTTATACACAGTGGTGGTATTCGACCGGTTTGGCCTGGTTCTGGCGAGCTGGTAGAAGCAATGAGCAGCGGAGACCGAACCAATTATCGCCAACACTATGCTATTGGGCCCGCCCACCCACCTGGGCTCCCATACTCACTTTTATCCACTGAATTTGAAGCGCAGCTGCTTTGCGCGGCACAGAAGAGTGCCGCGCAGCAGCTGCTGAAGTGACCGGCATCGTGCAGGCTTGCAGGAGGCAAGTTAGAACACCTGTGTGCCTGCGCAAACACCTCTGCGCCTATCCAAAGTGTGCGTTTGGCATGCACATGCACGCAAAGTACGTGCACACACGCAAAGCACACCCACCAAACCACGCCCACCAAACCGGTGGCAACAATCTTTGAATCCCACCACTGGTTATATGCAACTTTTTTCAGTGCCGTTGTAACTTTGGATGGTCATTAAGTGAACTGTTGTAAGTTGCGGACTATCTGTAGTTGGCCCTTTGTGTAATATTAATAGTACAAGAAAAGCTTCCAGGCAGAATTGTTTATCTCAGTGTTACAGATTAGGAATATGATATATTTCACGTGCAATTGGTATCTTCGGATTGCATAAGAAAGGTTCAACACGTTTTAAGCAATAGCTGATATTAGATCAAGAAAACCGACCCAGAGCTAACAATAAAGGGGACATCTATAGCACATATTCCAGAATTATTGGGTATACACTAACAAGAGGAACAGGTAAATAAAATCTATTTAAAAAGCATGATTGCAGTTACATAAGCAATTATGACATCCTTTACTCCCTTCTATTAAAAAAAAATGTTGCTTGCCCCGAGTTTCACCTGACAGTGTGGCATCAGAATAAAGATCTTAGAACTAGGATATGCCTAGGATGATTCAGAAAGAGGCTGAACTAGTTTCTGCCATTTACCACCTGCATTTTATAAGCTTAGTAGCTGAGCAAACAATTCCTAAAAGGTCATTAAAATAACATGAAGGCAAAAGGACAAAGATACTTTTCATTAAGCACAGCTTGTGTAATCCACTGACCTACGATTTTCTACATCTCTGATGTGGTAAAAGCACAATTTGTAAACAGGTTGGCAATCTAAGATAATTCAGAAACATACCATGGAGCACAGAGGGATTCTCTCTGTAAAAGCAGTTCATTATTGTGGCGTGAATTGTCCTTTTAGCAAGAAGTCTTAATCGGACGCTGCTCAGATATTCCTTTGTTTTATAGGAGGCCCAGGCAAAGACATTTGGCAACAAAAAAGAATTGGCGTGCAATGCATTTCAGATAGGGGATATCATCACGGATGAGTACTCTGGAGCAGTTTTATTCTTTCCATCTAGGAGGAGTGCTAGAAATGAATTAAGTAAACAGTCTCAGGACTCTGTCCATCCATCCCCCAGCAGAACGACGGCCCCAAACCACAGTGGAACCAAATCTCATGCAGCAAGAAAGGCCAACGAAAGGAAATTTAAGTTTCAAAATGGGTTGGTTCCAGCTGGGGACTGTAAAGAAAAAAAAAAGAAACTCCGGGGTGTGGGGGAAATCCTCACTACAGATGGACAGCAGCTCAAAATAAGGCTGACTTGTCCATCTAATCTCCCTCCCGCTTTCCTCCTCGTCACATGATGCAGAATGGAACAAGTGCAGGATTTCCTGGGCTTCCCACATAATTAATTCCTTCCTTCCTTCCTTCCCGCCCTCCCTTTTCTACTTCTATTATTTACGTAACATGTATCCACCCATTCTACCTTGTCCCTGACTGATACACACCTACACAGAGGCAATAATTAGTAAACGTACCAGTCCTTGAGGAAAAAAAATGTGCACATGTGCACACACACGCTATGTATTGCTTTACTAACACAGATGCATCTATGGCGGTGGCAGATAAAGAGGTGAGAAATAATTCCAGAAGCCATGTCTGGCAGGCTTGCCCTGCCTTGTTATTCTTTCCAACCCAATGGAATTTTGCAAAGAAATTACGTAAGGGAGGCCAGGACTCTGTCAGCAAATAAGCTCTGAAATCTAACAGAGCAGGATCAGAAATATGCCAGGTTTGACTAGGAGCTACAGATAAAAAAGCTCTCTGTGACTTGAAATGCGGGCAATTGTTCTGTTCCTAAAGCCCTCTGTTCTTTCTCTGGTGCCTGGAGAGGAAAAGAACTCCTCACATCATATGGTGCACATTTTTCCAATCTCATTTACCAGCTATATCTACACAGAACTAGGTCTTGTGAAACTGCATGATTTGACTCAGGGTTCAACGCAAAGTTGCAAGCTAGAATAAATTTCCAACGCTAGACCTCAAAGTTCTCAGTTCGGGATATCAAAAGGCAGAATCGTGTACAAGTAGCCCTCCACCACAATTCAAACCAGAATCTCAGTTGCTGAGTGAAGCGTGTCAAGATGTCACGTGATTGCCCGTGTGACCGCTTTGCTCAACAACCACAAGCCCAGCACTTCAGTTGCAGCCATTAAGCAAACTTGTGGATTATTAAGCAGGCAAAGTCTTGGGTAAAGAGCATGCGGTGTCAGGAGCAGGGGTGGAATTCAGCTGGTTTGGACTGGTTCAAGCAAACCTGATGTTAAATTTACACCTAGTTCGCCGAACTGGTACATGAACCGACCAACTGGCCCCACCTGCCCCTCCCAGGAATGTCCACGTGGCCTGTTTTGAATGCTGGTAAGTGCAGAGTCCACATGGAGGCTCTCAGAGGGCAAAAAATGGGCCTTCCGGAAGTCCAGAAACAGCTTCCGGAGGGAGAGCCTCTGGACCCACGGGGAGGCCGTTTTCACCTTCCCAGGGGCTTGAGGGAAGCTTCCGGACCCTGGGGAAGACGAAAACGGCCTTCCTGGAAGTTCTGGTAGGCCACACCCACCACGGCCCCGCCCACCCAGCAACCAGGCAGCGAACCGGTTGCTGGGATTTTTGAATCCCACCCCTGGTAGGGAGAGGTCAGAAGCTGAAAATCCTTCCTGGCAAAATCCAAATGGATTTTCACCTTGGCCTCCTCCCCACCTGTCTGAATCATCCCATGTTGCTTGCTTTACTGTGCCGCCTCTCTGCTCTCGGCATGGATTTTTGCTCCTTCTCCATTCTGGGGGCTGGACGGCAGGGCTGCCTGCCAAATGATTTCCGCTCCCCTCAGTGCACCGAAGGGAATTCTTTCACAGGGTACAGGAATGGAACTAAAATCCCCTGCTCCATTTCTGCACCCGGGTAAAGGATTTCAGCAGCCTGCTCAGCAGGCTGCTCTTTCCGCTAGCCATAGAGATGAGAGGGAGCCACTCTAGCAGGTGGCAATAGCTTGCAACCTTCCTTCCATGGCTCCATCGCTGACTTTCTGAGGAAGCCAGCAGAGAAGATGGCAAATGGTGATGACATGGTCATGAGGCACTAGGCAATGGGTGCAAACCAGTTGCCAAGCACCCAGATCAGGATCACATATCCATGGGGCGGTTTGTAAGATTGCCATACTTCTGGACCATTGTTAAATGAGCAGTCATAAATTGAGGCCTACCTGTAGAAAGGGTTTAAAAGAAAATGACTGTTTCAAGTTTCAAACTAATATGAGAAAGAAACTAATTGAGCATCATTTAGTAAAACCCAGGCCTAGATTTGAATGTTAATCTTTTGTGAATTGCAATCTGAAATAATCAATTTCTCTTGGATTAGTATATAAATTTGATTTATACACAACTTATGTACTTCTCTAAACCTTAAGAACCAGTTTTGGTTCAAAACATATTTTTAAAGTATACTTTATTTTAAAAGAAGCAATTTTAAACATGAATTCCATAAAATGATTTTGTTCTGAATTTTTTTTTTTAAATAAGATTTTAAAAATTGAACACTAGAGGGAACTGAAGATTATAATTAAGGGAAAAAAGCATATAAACTTAACTTACAAGTCTAGAATGGAGCAAAATATTCTAACATCGGGCATAATGAAGCATATTTTTTGAAAAATGGACTCAGAAATTAATAGTATCAACAGAGACATCTGTCTCTGTGAAGAAATTGGGTCTAAAAAATGTTAGGGAAGGGGAACAAATTTGTTCAACAAATACTTGCCAGGATTGAGGCTGAGTTGAAAGTGGGTTTACCAATGGCTACAGGAATGACACGAAAAAAGATGAGTTACACCGAACATAAAAAGGAAACTGACTGAAGTCTTAATAATTAGAAGAGCTATGAATACCGTAAACGAAGAGCGTCGGATTTTCCTATACTTGATTTACAAAGGAGGCTTGTTAAAGTTTTGAACAATTTCATGAGAACAGTCAAAGAAAAAACTGAAAAGAAATCAAGTACTGTGACATTTGAATTAATCTAGATTGATAGAAGTAAAAGGGAGGAATATAAAGTTAGTTTATTTGAGAAAAAACACAGAACACAGAATACTAGAGTTGGAAAGGACCTTGGAGGGGAGGAAGGAAGGAAGGAAGGAAGGAAGGAAGGAAGGAAGGAAGGAAGGAAGGAAGGAAGGAAGGAGGAAGGAAGGAAGGGAAGGGAAGGGAAGGGAAGGGAAGGGAAGGGAAGGAAGGAAGGAAGGAAGGAAGGAAGGAAGGAAGGAAGGAAGGGAAAGGAAAGGAAGGGAAGGGAAGGGAAGGGAAGGGAAGGGAAGGAATCTAGCAGGGCTTCCAAGGAAGAGACATGTTTTCTATTCTTATTCTGATTAGGCCATGCTGGGTAAAAGCGTAATACCATCTTTAGTTTCTAGAAAATGGTCCAACGCATTCAAATATTTTGCTAGTAAACTGTTTATTAGCTTCAAGCAGAAGGGCACAGTAGAGTGCTGTAGTTATAACAGCATCCTAGCTCTGTAGCAGAACTCTAGTTGGTAAGGTGCCAGGCATTAGAGAGCCAACGAGGTAATGTAGGTCAGCAAAGCCAGATCACTATTTGAGATGATTAGCTGTCAACTGATCCATTGAAAGTGGCCTCAGCAGACATTAAAAAAAAAAACCCATCCAGGATTCAATCTGAACAGAGTGAGCTGTACGAGAAGGAACATTAAGAACCGCGTGAGCTGGCTTAGAGAGGGAATATAGATGACTTGTGTCAATGTCTGGGAGATGGGCAATTCCCAAAGAGTATGCAATTTGTTCACTCTTTCCACACATAATTAGGGAACTGAAAAGGGAATTGGGAGATTATTTTATCTGAGCCTGTGTTCCCATGCTGGATTTTCTTTAGTACGGAGTATAGTTCACCATTCCACACAGCCATCCTACCTTTGCATAATTCTTTTTCATTCCACAAACATTCTTGTAACAGCCCACTAATTAAAAGTAACGCCCATACGCACATATCCAAGGCAGGAAATGTATTCCATTCCCAACAAATGGTTGTCCAATCATTTTTTGAAAACCTCAAGCAATATAGCACCCCATAATTTCAGGAATCAAGCTTCTTTCATTGTAATTGTTCTTAGTGTCAGGGAATTTCTCCTTAGTTCCAGGTTGGAGATCCCTTTAATAATCTTCCACCCACTACTTTTTGTTCCAATCTTCATTTAATTTAATCACAGCCTTCGTTTCATTTAATTTTTTCAATTATTGAGGCTGCCCGCTTCCACAACTCTAGTAGCTTACAATTAAAAAGAAAATGAAAAAGAAACACATATATCAAAAAGTGTAAAAGAAGCAAATAAAACTGTAAGTTCAATGTGGAACGAACTTAAATTCGTTCAATGTGGAAACAACTTCAACAACTTTGGGAGGTAAATAACTCTTCCTACAGATGGAGATCAATCCTGACAGGAGCTCAAGGCTGACTCAGACTTCTATCCTCCCAAGGTCAATAAAATGAGGACCCAGATTGTTGGGGGAAATATGCTACCACTGTAAACCACTTAGAGACGGCTATAAAGCACTATGAAGTAGTATATAAGTCTAGGTGCTATTGCTACTGCTATTGGATTTGATTTTTTATTGCTTTATACTGTTCTGCCTCCCAAGGAATGCAGTGCACTGCACCAACAGGATAATAAAAATGCTTTCAATAAACTGTTTCTGCAACCAGAATATACAATTAAAATAAAACGTTATTTTTAAAAGGCAGTTGAAAAGACTAATCCTAGAGAAGCTGTCACCCTGCTGGGTGAACAAACAACATTTGTCATTTAAAACAAGGCAGCGTGGGAGCTAGTCGCGCATCCTCCACGAACTAGCCATCTCAAAACCAGCTGAGTTTTCTCAAGAGCACTTGGAGAAACTTTCCAGTATGAGGCTACTCCTTCAATCTATATCAAGGTAGGTATTTCCAAGCATCTTGAACGCATCTGATTTCCCCCAAAGGACACAATCTTTTCCTCTTGTACATCTAATGTATATATGGGTAATGAATGTATGGGTGACCTTGGGCATCCTAGGCACTGCTGCCTTGGAAACAATCAAACAAAAGGCACAGGAGACTCCTGGGGTTTAACTGTCAGAGAAAGAAACTTAGGAAGGACTCGCCATAATAGATCAAGTGGTTAAAAGCAATAGAAGGAAATTTGTACCTTCAGACTTGCAGGTTTAATAGATATAAAGCAAAGAATCATTGGGTTAGAAGAGATTCAGGAGCTTTCTGGCTGGGGAATTCTGGGAGTTGAAGTCCTTCAGGCTTAAAGTTGCCAAGGTTGGAGACCTCCGTTCTAGTCCAACCACGTGCTTCAAGGCAGAACATCTTATAACATCCCAGTCAAATTATGGTCCAATCTTTTCTTGAAAACCTCCAGTGATAGAGCACCCACAACTCCAGGAGGCAAGCTGTTTCATTAATTAATTGTTCTCAATATTAGGAAATTTATCCCTAGTTCTGGATTAGATCTCTTTTTAATGGTCTTATATTGTGGTGACAAGAACTGGACACAATATTCCAAGTGTGGCCTCACTAGTGCATTAAGATTGCACGGGCTTTTTTGATAGCTGCTGCACACTGCTGGCACATACTTGGTCCACTAGGATATCTAGTGTAGTAATGTAATAACTCTCTCAGTTACTACTATTAAGCCAGGGAGCACCTATTCTATATCTAGTGTTTGGCGTTCCTGCCTAAGTACACCACTGAACTGCATTTTGTTGGATAGGATCCAACCCTCAAGTCTATCAAGATCCTTCTGACGCTTGAGTTTATCTTCCAAAATGTTAGCAATTCCCCAGTTTGGTGTCATCTACAAATTTTATGAGTTTCTTTTCTATCCCTTAATTTAGATAACTTGTGAAGATGTTGAAGAGCCCTGGGCCCAAGACAGAACCATGAGGCACTGAATGCTCCCCATTATATAGTTGTAGTTCCATTGAGGACTGCGTGTTGGATGTGATTGGTCAGCCAACTGAAAATCCATTTGGAGGTGATACTATCTGTCCCACATTGTTATATCTTACCAAGAATTGAGCCGTGGTCTACTTTGTCAAATATCTTACTGAAGTCCAAGTATACTAGGTTTACAGCATTTCCTCGATCCACTAATTTAGTCACTTTATCAAAGAAGACAATAAGATTTGTATGACAAGTTCTGTTTTTTAATAAACCCATGCTGGCTTCTAGGAATTGCCTTACAAACCTGTTACTTAGTTACCTTTTCCAGGATTTTTCCAGGTATTAATGTCAAGCTGATTAATCTATAATTTCCTGGATCTATTTTTCCCCTTGTTGTAAACTGGAACCACATTAGCTCTTTTCTAATCTTCTGGTAATTCCCCTGTGCTATAGGAGCATTGAAAAATTACATTCAATGGTTCCGAAATTATATCTTCCAGATCCTTTGGATCAAATCATTTCTACTCATCCAGGGTAGATAATGGATATATTTCTTTTACCTTAAAGTAGCATGAGTTCATCTAGTTTCCTGTCTGGTTTACTTGGGAGACCTGATGTGACTCATGCAAGTCTGAAGGTCATAAGCATGGATTTGAACTTGATGGCCCATATAAGCCCATCCTATTTTACAATTCATTACATTTTATTCCCATCATATGATAACTTAGTTTGCAACTTGTGGCAGGTTCTAAAAGCTTTATCAGCATACAGTACCCAGACAACTGTTTGGATTCAACTGTCTATAAACATCTTGCCTGAAACAAGTCAGCTCTAGCAAGAGGAGACTCAAAATTTATAAAATATTCAAAATCTTGAGAAGTCATCCTCTTCCAAATCTGCAATAACTCAGTGAGATAAGAACTGAGAATACGCATGGGAGTACAGAGTAGGAATCATTTGGGAAGCTGAAAGCAATGATCCCAAGTATCACAATTTATCGGCTGAATAATACTCTGACCCAGACCTGGACGTTATACATCCCATGGGCCACATCCTGCCTGCAGGTTGTCCCAGGCCAGCATGCAGCATTAGGTGGGGGCATCAGCAATAGAGGCTAGGGAAGGCAGTGCAGGATTGGAGTGAGGAAACAGCAGCCCTTCACAAGAGTTCCAATTTCTCATGTGAGCCTCTAGGAAAAATTAATTACCTAGCCCTTCTCTATCCTCTAACCTAGCCACGGACTACAGGTAGTCCTCAACTTACAACAGATCATTTGTCAGAGCTGAAAAAAGTGACTTAAGTCATTGCCCAGAAGATCGTTGGTTGCCCTCTCCCCTCTTTGGAAGAGCTTTATAGCTCCCGCTGCCTTGAGAAAGTTCAAAACATTCTCAAAGATCCATCTCATCCTGGGCACCCTTTTTTTCACACTTATGACTGCTGCAGCATCTCTATGGTCACATGATTGACATCTGGATGCTTGACAACTGACTCACATTTATGACAGTTGCAATGTCTTGGAGTCATGTGATCCCTTTTTGCAACCTTGCGACAAGCAAAATCAATTGAGAAGCCAGATTCACCTAACAACCACATTACTAATTTAACAAATGCAGTGTTCCGCTTAACAAATGCGGCCAGAAAAACCAGAAAATGGGATAAAGCTCACTAAACAAATTTCTCACTTAGCAACATAAATTCTGGGCTCAATTGTGGTCTTAAGTCAAGGAGTATCTGTGTTACTTTCTTCACAATGTTTCCTAAAATTCTGATACAAAGCAGTCTTCAAGGTGCCGTATTTGGTAACAAGGTGTTGTCTCACAAAAAAATGGTGTGTGTTAGATTAAGTGTCCCTGTAGCTCTTTATAAAGAATAAAGTAGATGAGTTTGTTGGAGATGAACTACAACAAGGAAGAGGAAGTATAGCACAGTGAGACTTGCAAGATTGATGTCAGCTCTGCTGTGTAGACCAAGAAATCAGCTCCAGGGGAAGGCTAAATTGAAGGTGGCCCAGCAGAGATACTACCTGAGACTTCTAAGGAAACAACACCTGAATGAAAAACTGCTGGTGACCTTCTACCGCTGCACCAGAGAGAGTATCTTAACTTACTACACCTCTGTATGGTTTGCCAATTGCACTGTGGCAGATAGGAAAGCACTCCAGAGGGTTAACATCATTGCCCAGAGGATCACTGGTTGTCCTCTCCCACCTTTGGAAGAGCTTTATAGCTCCCGCTGCCTTAAGAAAGTTCAAAACATTCTTAAAGATCCATCTCATCCTGGGAACCCTTTTTTTTTAACTATTACCATCTGGCAGACAGTACAGAATAATAAAAACAAGGACAAGGAATAGGTTGAAAAACAGCTTCTATCTCAGGGCAGTAACTCTATTGAATTCTACTGTATAGTGCAATATTAATGCAATATCAGGTTTTCAATTCAATCGCATAGAACAAGGCTCTTCAAACTTGGCAAGTTTAAGACTTGTGGACTTCAACTCCCAGAATTCCTGAGCTAACATGACTGGAAGAGGAATTCTGGGAGGTGAAGTCCACAAGCCTTAAAGCTGTCAAGTTTGAAGACCCCTGGTATAGAATGTGAAGGATGTGTGTTTGTGTTTTATTTTTATAATTATAATGTACACTGAAGATGGTATTTAATTTCATTGTATGAGGTGCCATGACAATAAACTAAACTAAACCATGGTAACTGAATTTTCCAAGTTTGATTGTGCTTTACCTCCTCCTCCTTCTTATAATTATAGTGCCTTAAAGAACCCGTCTTAGCTGCATTATATGGCTGTTCTGCACTTAAAGAATGTTTTATCCCTTGTCACTCTGGCAATGGAGCTCCTATATTCAGCCAAAATCTCCCTTAGGTTTAAATAGACAGCAACTGCCTAGGTTTCTGTACCAGCAATATACATATTGTAATGGGCAGTAAGAATAAGCTTGAAGAACAGAATGAAAAGCTGCAACCAGGGAAATGGACAAAACAAAAATTTGAGTCCAATACTGAAATGTTAATTTGAGAAAACAGACTGAATTGTTCACCCTAGTTCTCTTGAAAATAAAAGGAGGGAAGAGGAAGCCCACTGAGAAGTGCAAAATTCTGTTACTGCAACTTTGCAATAAAAATTAATATTTAGTTAATATTAACATTCCTAACTTTGGTTTCCTAGCCTGGTCTACCTTCAAAGGGAAGAAGACATATATACTCATGTATTGATTTCTTCTGGAATTCTAGCCTGATCTCTACATAGGCTTCCAGGAACGGATCCCTGTTTCTGCTCAGATATTTAGGATGGGTGAAAAGTGGTAGAAAATATGTTACTGTGTAATAGGCGTGAGCATAATCTTGGAAGACAGGAGGAAGAGCCACAGCCTTGGCAATCGTCTAATAAGAGAAATCTGATACCAGAGGAGGGGGGTGGGGGTAGAGAAAGCATTTCAGAAGGGAAACCTCCCTATTTCTCTGGAATGTTAAAGGTGAGGTAGAAGGACAGTGCTTTCAGACTTACAAGATTCTTACTGTAAATTTACAGGAAATGTAGTATTAGTACTCATGGGTTGGGTTTCCTGTCTGAACCAGAGATGGTATTCAACAGATTCTGACCAGTTCTGGAGTGGAAATTTTGATTAATTTGGAGAACTGGCAAATGGCACCTCTAACTGGCCATGCCCCCATCTATTCTTTGCCTCCTAGCTGATCTTCTGGGTCTTCTTTGTTGCCCTGCACAGGAGAACAGACCTGGAAAGTAGGTTAGGAAGGGCCGACGCACTATCCTTTCTTCACAACTTATAGGCAGATAAAGGATTGCTGCTGGATTTTTATCAGATACATTTTGGACATCTTAGTATACTGGAGATGTTACCTTCAGTGATACGATGGAATCAAATCGACCAATCTTGCTATTCCTTTTATTTAGTAGACATGCACACTTCTTATTTTTTTTCACAGGGCTTTTCCTTTCCACATCAATTGTATCTTGCCACAAAATAGTTAAACTAATGCTGCACCCCTTTCCAGTTTTGACAAATAGTTACTTAGCTGCCATTCCTTGTTTACTTGTACATTCTAACCAGAGATTTATGATGTTTGGGAGAACGTTCCAAAACATCCTGCTTTGGCTTCAAACATTTTTTACTTAATTCAGTTGCAATTCGCCTTGTTATCCAAAATGTTATAGCAATATAGCATTTCCTTCTGTGACTTGTCTTGCAAGCAGTTTTAGATATTTACAACAACTGCAGTCCTTTTCTTCTTTTTAATGCTTATAGATTAATTTTATACTGTACATAATTAAAAGAGTATACTTGAAAATATATCAAATGCGTGGATTCATTGTGTGCGCCACAGTTTAATAAATTTGATAAACAGAAATTAAATGCACATACCATTTAAACAAAGCCAGACTAAAGCCCCAACACTTAAACCATTATACAAAAACCACTTTTACTACCCGTAAAAGAACTATGTTAATAACAGAATCTAAAAATGGGCTTGTTTTATTATCACAACCCAATTCCTGCTTCTATCCATCATTAAAATATTCTGAACTTAGACTGAATGGAAAGCAAACTAGTTTGGAGATTACTGTGTGCAGTATACTTCTGGCTGAACAAAGAAAAACTCAATTTCTTTGTACTCACGGAGAAAGTGCTTTTCCAGCAAGGCAATTTCCAAGTGGCCTTTGATCTCATTTAATCTGTCAGACTCTGTTCTGTTGTAATCGGGAACTCCTGTCGCCATGATGACAGTCCCAGGACCAGCCTACGGAGAGAGGGAGGGGGGGGGTTATAGATGCTGGCAGCTCAGAAGCCAATCTCTGGAGGAAGAAGAGAAGCAAGACCATCCCACACACACCCCTGGCACACACTCCAAAATGCAAATAGAAAGGAGTAGATCAGCAACGGTTATCTTTTTATTTACTAGTTTATCTGGGGCAAACCAAGAGCTGGGCAGAGCCATGTACAGCATTAGCCTGCTGACATGAATCAATGGAAGCTCATGAAAGGAACCCTATCTCCCTCACGGCGTGTCTCGCATCAGTGCGCCTGCTCAGACCTCCACGCCAAATGCTTTGATTTCTGCAGCAAGAAAACGTCATTATCTAAACTCCCTCGGATTGGCTAGAAGCTGCCTCCAAATAAGGATCCTTCCAAGTCAATTATGGGCCATGGTTTCAAGAGGGCCATTTAAACAATTAGGAAGCCCGTAAACTGAAGAGTGCGGCACTCAGGATAAACCCTCTCTCATGAATATGCGAGAACAGTTTGAAGGGATCAGGGAGGGGGAGGAGGGGGGAAAAAAAAACTTGCAATGTTTAAAGATTCCTACCACTGTAATATTCTTGAGATATTAACTTTAAAAAAAATACACAGAGAGAGAATAGGACAGATAATGCAGCATTACAAAGATCAGGACAGATTGATATGCTCATGTAGATTTGGGTATAAAAATAAATAAATATATAAAAAATAAATAAAAATACCAGGGAGTGAGTGTGTGTGTGTGTGTGTGTGTGTGTGTGTGTGTGTGTATCAATTTCCAAGCAAGACAGAAGCTATACGGTTGCAGGAACTGAGCAAGGCTAGTCTAGTGAAGAGAAGGATCACCCTATAAAGCCTTAGTAAGACCACACCTAGAGTACTGCATCCAGTTTTGATCACCACTATAAAAAAAGATGTTGAGACCAGTGGTGCATTTCAAAAAATGTTGCCACCGGTTTGGTGGAAGTGGCTGGGTGCACATCCACACACTTTGCGTGTGCGCGCAGGCCCGATTGCACGCTTTGCACAGGCGCAGAGGCTTTCCAACTCACCTCCTACAATCCTGCACTCTCCCTGTTGCTTCAGCAGCTGCCATGCAGCGGTCTGCTATGCCACGCAAAGCAGATGCGCTTCCAAAGCAAGACATAAAAGTTAGTATGGGAGCCTGGGGGACAACAGGTGGGCCCAACAGCAGAGAGTCGGAAAGAACTGGTTCGGTCTCTGCTGCTAATCGGCGCTACCGGCCAGGCGAACTGGGCCAAACCGGTAGAATACCACCACTGGTTGCAGAGAAGTGCAGAGAAGAGCAACCAAGATGATTAGGGGACTGGAGGCTAAAACATACGCTGAACTGTTGCAGGAACTGGACATGGCTAGTCTAGTGGAGATAAGGACCACAGGAGACATGATAGCTGTCTTCCAATATTTAAGGGGCTGCCACAGAGAGGAGGGGATCAAGCTATTTTCCAAAGCACCCGAAGGCCAGACAAGGAAAAATGGATCGAAATTGAAGGAAAGATTCAACCTGGAAATAAGGAGGAATTTTTTGACAGTGAGAGAAATCAACCCATTGGACAGCTTGCCCTCAAGAGGTTGTGGGAGCTTCATCACTGGAATCTTTCAAGAAGAGACTGGAGTGCCATCTATCAAAAATGATGTACGGTCTTCTGCTTGGGCGGGGTGTGTGTGTGTGTGTGTGTGGACTAGATGACTCTGTTAATCTGTAATTCTGGTTGTAAACTATGATTATCATAAAGCACATCACCACATGTGACTGGACTTGATTTTATTACCTTTCTTGTGACTGTGGTTAGGCGAATATGATGGTCATTAAGTGACCCACTGTTTGCTAATGAGCGGTGGGTTTTGGGGGTTTTTTGGAGGTGGGGGAGGTTGCAGGAAACCAGACATAAAGACGGCTTTCTGGAAACACTGTCATAAATCATGGTCGCAGGACCTTGGGGTGCTGCAAACAGCTACAAATGTGGCCCCACTGCCAAGCTCCTAAAATGTGGTCCTGTGACTTCAAAAAGGGTGATGTTGTGACTTTGAAGCCAGGTTGCAAGTAGCTTTTTGTGGGGGAGGGGCTGTCCATCAAAACTTTGAATGGTCATTAAGAGATCAGTCATAAATTGGGGACTATGGTATAAACTTAAAGAAAGGAAGAGATGCATACGTATGAGAGGGTGAATGAATGCTAAAACATCTTGTAAGAACAGATGGCCATGCATGAAAGGAGCTAATAGACAAGGCCACAATTGTTATTCTATTAATATATTATATATTAATATGTTAAATTATTGTTTCTAAAGCTGCATTTGAGATTAGAACATGTCGCGTAGGGATTAACGGGAGCTGATAGTAGTTCAGTGGGAAAACTGGTGGGAAAAACAATGCAGACAATAAAGTTTGCCTCAAAATGTATTTGTGTTATTATGAAGTTTAAAATAATATCACTTGAAGGTAAATATATTGCCACTGATAATTATAGTTTTTCCCCTTCCGGGAAAATGGTGCTGTAGCAAGAGATGTAGATGAGTTAGAAAGGATGAATCTGTAAAAACTACACTTCAGAAATAAAGAATTAAGCAGAAAATTCAACCACAGATCTGCGAGGAAAACATATACATTAATCAAGAATTATCTGGGCAGCAATGCATTTTTCCCACTTTTTAAACCTATAATATATACACAAACATTGAAAGTAAAACTGAAACATGTGCCAATATCCTTATTTATACATTTAAATATAGTGAAGCTTATCTCCGATGCAAATGCAAAAAAATTCAGACATAAGAGCTTTTAATTTTATAGCGGGATATTTTCTTTCGAGCATTCAATATACATACATCTAGAAATTAATTTTCTACATAAACCCCCTCCCCCAACATTTTAGGAATATGAATTCCTATGCAGTCCTTTTATTTGTCTCTGCGTGTTAAAAAGGAAATCAGAATCACTCCTGTTTTTATCTTTTTTCTTGTTTTCTGGAAGATTGGCTATGCGGTCATCTGTGGAAAATAACGTCGTATCATCAATGGCTGACCTAACAGTAAATAGGCAGGTAGGCTAGTGTCATTCTGAAAGGCTAAAATTGTACTCCATTATCTGCTTCAATGCTTTTACTGTGTTCTGAGAAATGGTGATACTTCAAAAGCAGCCACTGGGAATCACAAGTATTTCTGCCACGGAAATCGGGGTTAAAAGTATGCAGATTGAGGTACTATCAAGTGATCCAGAATCAATATAACAGAATTCAGTTCCATGTAACTGGATATAATTCCACAGTCAATTCTAATCCCCAACCCCTATTAACTACAAGAGGCCAATGCTTCAACAATAAAAATGATGTAACAAGTTGTATTCTGGGCTTTTATTTTTACCCCAAATTCCTATGTTCCCATCAGTCTTATTTTCTTATTAATACACCCAGATGCACAAATGGAAAGTTACACTTGCTTAGCACTTATCTTTGTCCCCATAAGATATTAATCTAACTTCACAGTATTTTAAACACATCAACGTAGAGTTCTTAGAAGGTGAAGCAGAAATGACTTTTAAATTATAAATGAAGGCAAGGTTTTCACATAATTACTGAGGAAAGGGACATTTAGCATGCTTGTTCAGAAATAAGTACTCTGGGTTCAGTACCTTTTTCAAGCTATAATTTTATATTGATTTATCTAGAAAGTAGGACTGAAGGAACTCAGTCAAGCTTACTTCTGAGCCAGACTATTTAGCAGGAACAATCCGTTCTTCCAGAGTCACCTTCTCCCTTATAATTTTGAAAACTGCACAACTTGTTAATGATTTGAGAAAGAAATCACATAAAAACTGCAATACAAGCCCTACATAAAGCTTTATGTAATGGAGCCTATGGTATCTCCCCAGCCTGTAAGTGCTGGCAGAGTTGATATATTATGGGTTCCTATTATGTAAACAATGTTATCTATCAGGACCCAAATGGGGCCTTGGAAGTGCACTTTCCATTTAGCCTTTTGATATAGCCTTCCATCTGAAATTTAAGGGAACCCTACCCTTCTAGCCTTTCAGAAGCCATGATGACCAGGCTCATTACATAAGCATTAGGCTAAAATGGGGGTTGAGTCAGAAGGTTAATAGTTTGGTTGGTCTGGTGCCTAGTGAAAAGGATTGTTCTGTTTTTGTTCTATTGCTTTTATTGAGATGATGTAATGGGTATTGGGAATGGCTTTGAGAGACGGAAGGCACAGGCCACTACTAAGGCAGCGCTCAGATTATTTGTCGAGGTAGGCCCAAAAAATAACGGTTTACCTTCCAGAGATCTAAAGGACCTGGAAGATGCAATCTCGGAGCCACTGAATATAATATTTCAAAGCTCTTGTAGCACAGACGAACTACCAGAAGACTAAAAAAGAGCTGATGTTGTTCCAATCTATTAAAAGAGGAAAAAAAATGGATCCTGGAAACTATCAACCAGTCAGCTTGACATCAGAACCTGGGAAAATCCTGGAAAAAAAAATAATCAAGTGGAGAATTTGTGAGTACCTAGAAACAAACAAGGCGATTACAAGATGAAGACATGAGTTAGTTAAAAGCAGATCATGCCAGACAAATGCTATTGCCTTCTTTGACAAAGTGACTAAATTACTGGATCAGGGAAATGCTGTGCTCATGGTATACTTGGACTTTAGTTAGGCATTTCACAAAAGTAGACCAGAGCCTATTTCTTGGTGAGAGAACAATGTGGAATAGACAGGACCACCAAGAGATGGATTTGCAGTTGGCTGAATAATCACACCCAACAGGTAGGCCTCGATAAGACTATATCTATAGGGAGGAAGCATGCAGTGGGGCACCTCAAGCTTCTCTTTTGGGTCTGGTGCTCTTCAACATTATCATAAATGATCTCAATGAGGAGATAGAAGGTGAATTCATCCAATTTGTAGAAAAACACCAAGCTGGGGGGCATTGCTAACAAGACGAACTCAAGATTCCGAAAGAACCTGACAAAGTGAACACTGAGCAACAAGATGCAGTTCATTGGTGAGAAAAGTAAGGTCCTACACCTAGGCATTAAAAACTAAACATATAGTTATTGAATAGACAGTAACTGGCTCGACAGCAGTAACTGAGAGAGGGATTTAGGTGTTCTAATGAACCACCTCTTAAGTATGAGCCAGCAATGCGCTACAGCTGCCAGAAAATCCAATGCAGTCCTAGACTATATCAAACCAAGGATAGCGTTTAGATCACAAGAATACTGCGCTAGTGAGGTCACAGAGAAGAGCAACAAAGGTGAAAAGACACCTGGAGCAGAGGTGGGATTCAGCAGGTTCTGAACAGTTCTGGAGAATCAGTAGCGGAAATTTTGAGTAGTTCAGAGAACTGGCAAATACCACCTCTGACTGGCCCCGCCCCCATCTATTCTCTGCCTCCCGAGCCTCAGCTGATCCACTGGGTCTTCTTTTGTTGCCCTGCACAGGAGAACGGAGCTGGAAATCAGGTTAGTGGGGTGGGGAGGGAATGGGGATTTTGCAGTAACTTTCCCCCAGGAGTGGGGAAAGAATGGAGATTTTACAGTATCCTTCCCCTGCCACGCCCACAAAGCCACGCCCACAAAGCCACCCCATGCCCACGAAGCCATGCCCACAGAACTGTTAGTAAAAAAAAATTGAATCCTACCACTGATCTGGAGGCTAAACCATACAATGAACGGTTAAGGGAACTAGGCAGGCCTACCCTATCAAAGAGAAGATGCTAACACAAAGCAGAGTTCAACTTGCTCTCCAAAGCACCTGAGGGCAGGACAAGAATAAAGGGTGGAAGCTTTTTAAAAGAAATAGAACCTAAAACTGAGGAGAAATTTCTTGATAGCGAGGACAATCAATGGAACAATTTGCCTCCAGGAGCTGCGGGTGCTCCATTGCTGGAGGTTTTCAAGAATAGACTGGACTTCTGAGGTCTCTTCCAGCCCTTGGGGTTGGTTTGGGCCTGCCCCTGACAGAGGGCACTATTACTATATTATTTATGTTATGTTTTCTTCATTTTTAATGCATTGCGTGTGGGTTTTTTTTGTATGCTGGTCAAAGCCAATCGGAATTGAAATGCAACAGAAATCTTAATGCTGTGATGAATAAATAATTGAAAAAAAGTCAGCCTCAGAATATAGATCAGTTCAATAAATCAACTCCACATTGACTAAAATGGCTTTTTTTAAAAAATTAAGATTGGCTATAGAAGCAGAATCATCCAAGTCTGACTGTGTTTTCTTTCTTCTCTTTGTTATGCTCATGTGAATTAGGGAGACATATGCCTAAGATGTTTACACATACTTTCTTCATCGTTTAGGCTTAAGCAATATGTTTGCTTGTTGCCTTGGCCTATCTCTGAGGCTCTGCACACTTCATTCTCTAACTTACACAGTTGTCAAGCCCAAGCAACCACACCCACATGTGTAGAATTCAAGCATTATTATATTCTGCCTGTCATACAGGAACCTCCTCAGACTGGTGGCCTTAGCATGGGGACAGATAGATAAGGCTTTATTGAAGCTTAAGCGGGGTGGGTGGGTCCATTCTGGATCTCTTGTGGCTCTGCAAGAACTCAAAAATAATTTTGCCCTCCCTTCTTCCTGGCTGAGTGTCTCCCAACCATAGCTCAAATTAGAAGTTGATAGGCCTCAGTAGCACTTAGGATTAAAGACAAAAAAACATTCTTTCGAACATGCCAGGATGCATATGGAGCCCCTGTCCATAACACCGTGGATGTGTCTTTTCCTGATACCTCTTCAACTGCAGAGGATAAATGGACAATCCCAGGGAAAAATGTAGCTGCTTTAAGGAACTGCTTGCAAGCGCTAAGTTAACATCCTGACATGTTCCCCAAATGCCCTCTTGTCCCACAAGTCTAAGTGACATACTGCCGTAGAAGTTAACACTGCCACTGTCACTGTTTTATAAATTTCAATCTTTTTTTCTGATGGGGGAGCTTTTTCTTATTACTTTGTGTACCATAAGGCAGCAGAGAAGTATTTCAGCAATTAATATTTTATCCTTCCGTTAAAAATTGCCAGAGAGGGAATTATGCAATACCTAATTTTAAGAGACAGAGGAACAGTTAAATCTAGCAGCGGCAACGTTAATTAAACTTCAGCGAAATGTTGGAAAGCTTCTATATTCAACAAGCTTCTATTCTATATTTGGTGCAACAAATCTTTTTCTTCAGTCATATCCACCCACCGTATTATGCAATGATTCTTAACAGTCAAATTGCAAAAATGGGAGAGCCTGAAAAGCTGCAAAAGAAATTTCACTTATTTCACTGATATGTAGCCAGCTTACTAGCATCCAGATATGACAACAAAAGCAATGTTCCTTGAAATACTTGAAATCCTAAATTGCATTAACGAGGGATACAATCAAGATCAAGTGAGGTACTAATACAACTGTATAAGACCATACCTAGAGTACTGCATCCAGTTTTGATCACCACACCCCTTTGTGGAGATTCTAGAAAGAGTGTAGAGAAGAGCAACCAAGATGATTAGGGGACTGAAGGCTAAAACATATGATGAACGGTTGCAGGAACTGGGCTTGGCTAGTCTAGTAAAGAGAAGGACCACGGGAGACATGATAGCGGTCTTCCAATATTTGAGGGGCTGCCACAGGGGGGAAGGGGTCAAGCTATTTTCCAAAGCACCTGAAGGTCAGACAAGGAATAATGGACAGAAACTGATCAAGGAGAGATTCAACCTGGAAATAAGGAGAAATTTTCTGACAGTGCGAACAATCAATCGATGGAACAGAAATTGCCCTCGGAAGTTGTGGGAGCTTCATCACTGGAGGCTTTCAAGATGAGACTGGACTGCACCTGTCAGAAATGGTGTAGGTTCTGCTTGGGCAGGGGGTTTGACTAGATGACCTACAAGGTCCCTTCCAACTCTGTTAATCTGTATCTGTATCTACTTTTATGTATTTGTTTATACACACTTACAAACTTCGTATACCACCTATCTCAGAGGCTTGGGACCATTAAAATAACAATATCCACACAAATAAAAATCCCCAATGCAACAAATCCCCAAAATATAACAGAGTTAACCTGAATCCCCTTTCAACACCAAATTTTTAATGGAATTTGTAGTTTTAACAATCTTGAGAAAAGTTAGCTGGATGGGGATCACTACAGAACACTGTTCCAGTGCAGGCTGGAGAAGGAGGAATGCTTTCAGAGCCCTAAACTCATGTAGGGTAGGGTCTGTACAGTGGTGGGATTCAATTGTTTTTTACTACCGGTTGTGTCAGCGGGGCTCGGTGGGTGGGGCAGGGGAAGAATACTGTCAAATCTCCAGTCAGAGGTGGTATTTGCCAGTTCTCCGAACTACTCAAAATTTCCGCTACCGGTTCCCCAGAACTGGTCAGAACCTGCTGAATGCCACCTCTGGGTCTTTACCTTCTTGAGATGAATGCAGAGAACAAGAGAAATGAGTGCTGGAAATGAGAGAGCTGGCTCTGGAGACACACAGAGGCTTAAACCACAAAGAGATTTGAAAGTTAAGGACAGATCTGATTATACCAGAAATGTAAAAAAAACTTCTGACATGTGATGGTTGGGAAGATATGTCAAGGCATGTCAAACTCCATTTCATTGAGGGCCACATCAGGATTGTGTTTGACCTCTGGGAGGGGAGGTGTGGCCGGGTGTGTGCGGCCAGCTTGATGTCATTCATGTCAGAGGTGCCTGTGGTGGCCTGAGAGCTATGCCAGCGAAAAAGGGCTCCCAAGCTCCGTTTTCAGCTGCGATGGCCTCTGCCACCCTCTGCAAGTGAAACTGGAGCTCAGAAGGGCTGCAGGCAGCCCTCCCGAGATCTGTTTTCACTGGCAGAGGCACCACAGGCCGGTTCTTTGCTGTTTCCCAGTGGCCCCGTGGGCCAGATCTAAGCATCCCATGGGCCAGATCCAGCCCATGGGCCTTGAGTTTGACACCCCTGGTTAAGATGCTGGAGTGATACAAAGAAGACTCACATTCAATCAAATGTCTGAAAGCTCACTTGGTGACCTTGAGCCAGTCACTAATTTAGCTGAACCTTTTTCAAAGGGTTGTTATTGTAGGGGAAAAATGAGAAAAAAATAATATAGCACTTTTTAAACTTCCTGGATGAATGGTAGGATATAAATATAATCAATAAAATATTCCCTGTATTTATCCAGTGCTTTGGGTCTATTATGTGAGTTGTCTGGTTTTGGCTTAATCATTAAACAAACTCAGCCACTGTGTTCAGTAAACCAATCCAGGTTTATGAGATATTGTATGGTGATATGTGGAACGGGGTTAACTCTGGCTTATTCGATGAAATTTAGGGAGCTCTGTGAATAGAGTGGTTTAAAGAAACATTTCAATATCCATAAAGTTTTTGCAATAAAGCTTTATGGAAGGGGAAAAAAATGACTCAGGAGTTTCAACTCATCTCAGAGCTAACAAATAAAACAAAAGAGGAATCTAAAACACATACAAAAGAATCAGAAAGAAATAAAAGGTTTTTAGTTTTGTGAGAAAACCAGCAACAGGGAAAACAAATTTAACCATACTAGCCTTGAGAACGTTTTGTTTTGATGAACCTTCTAATTCACCTTTCAAGGTCACCTCATGGAGTCAATATAAGAGCTCATCTGTCCACTTTCTTTTCATGACATGGCACAGAGCAAGTTATTTTTAACTGAGGAGTTTGGAGCAAGCAAGTCCACAACATTTTAGAACAACCACTAGAGAGATCTTGTTACTTTCACTGTGCCTTGAATGTAAAAAAAAAAACCCTTTATCATATTAGTACAATTTAGTTGCCTTTGGCTGCTCTAGACTTAAAGACCATGTTAGTTCAAATAAAATAAAGAGATTACGTTTTTGCTAAATTGTTATTTATTTATTCTTCAAACCTGAAATTAGACAAAAAAAAAATCAAGTTTGGCTCTAATAAGAAAAAGCTCTTCACTCAAGGTCCAATACAGACTCTCAATATAGATTCCTATCTCAGAAAGATGCAACACGGAAGGACCAAAGTCACTTCCCTTCATATTTGCATTTTTGGTTTTCAGGAGATCTCCAGATCCAATCAGTATATAGGCAGCAAGAAAGATAAAATATGCCATCCTCCTCCTAACAACTGTTCGCATCAAATTCAAAGTTCTTTATAATTATATTTAGATGCAAATGAGTACATTACTGCATACACAGCATATACATGCCCTATTTTTTAGTTTGGTTGGTTTGTTTGTTTGTTTGTCAAATTTATAAAATCACCTCACAATTTGTGAGTACATCAATAATTATAAAAGAACCCAAATTAAATCAAAAGATAAAGATACAGCCAAGTCTGAGTGTAATATAGCCCTCTGTAAGGAAATCTCCAGATATACTGAAACATAATTGCCAATAATGGGTAATGAATTAATTAATTCTTAAGGAAAACAAAACATAGCTAAGCTTAATGTATAGTTGGGGACCAACAAAATAATAATAATAATAAAGGTGGTATTCAGCAGGTTCTAACCAGTTCTGGAGAACTGGTAGCGGAAATTTTGAATAGTCTGGAGAACCGCCTCTGACTGGCCCCACCCCCATCTACTCTCTGCCTCCTGAGTCCCAGATGATTGACTGGGACTTCTTTTGCTGCCCTGCACAGGAGAACGGAGCAGGAAAGCAGGTTAGTGGAATGGGGAGGGAATGGGATTTTGCAGTAACCTTCCCCCGCCACGTCCACCAAGCCACTCCCACAGAACCAGTAGTAAAAAAATTTGAATCCCACCACAGGCGCAACCGCAATAAAATGTGCAAACATCTTAAATACTTACAGGGTCTCTCAGTTCGTCATAGCCTGATGTACGAGGTATTTTCATAGGGATTTCATCTCCACATTCAGTATCTGAAGCACTGGGAGATTCTGCTAAGTCCGGGAACTCATCTCTCTTATGTCCTCTGAACCTTATTTTGTCCAGCCTCTTTAGCATGTTCAGCACTGCACCTTTCTGCTTTATCTTAACATGACGGTTGGAGTCCCTGAAGAACACAAATGGAAGAAGAAGAGGAAAGTATAAGATTATTATAAGGACATGTATTGGTTCTGTACCGCATCAATCCCACAATTCTTGGCAGTGCCCAAGAACACCCAAAGCAATCTTATGGTCTATAGTGATCTGAATAAAAACACTCAGAAAAATAACAATTAAAAATTATCAATTTCTCTTCCCATTTGAACTCAAAGAAGTTTCCAAAATCATTCTAAAAGCAAGAGAAGAAGAGGTCAAAAATATTTCAAGGGATATTATGTCACAATTGGAGACACAACTGATAAGGTTTGTTTTCTGCTCCATACAGTCCTCACTTTAAATGAGGAGAACACTCTGAGAAAGACTTTTACTGAACACTTAAAAAGATAGGAAGGTTTATTTTGGATTTGTGTGAGCAACCCAAAGTCATATATTTCAGATTGAAAACCATGTAAATTGAAATAACAAATAAAGTGGCCCTCACTTGTGATAGAAGAAATACTGTAATTATATTATACAGAATGTCCTTATTACTAAAAGCCATCACACTGCAGAAACCATGTTTTTTTAAAAAATAATAATTTGAATTCACGTTTTATTTTACCAAATGACTTTCTACAGAAAGATAATACTTTTTGCCCATGAAAATTTCAGACTGCATTCAGATTCAGTCATATTTAAACCAGATATGCTAAATCTATGGGATACATTAAATCAGTTGCTTATACTGATTTCAATAAGTCATTACTAAATAAATCTCTATCAAATCCACGTTCCTTTCCCTCAGACACATAATGGAAATGACTGTTGGGTCAAAGTGTGTGTATTTTATCTAATTAAACATACATTCCACCAATATAAAATTTTAGTTGACTTAATAGAATATGAATGCATGTCATTCATTATAAAGATCTAGAAATTTATTGTTTCTAAGTGTACAGTATGAGCTAAGAAATTCTAGGTTTGGTTCTCATAAGTTTAGGAAAACGTATCCTTAGCCCAGCATAGTACAGAGATAAAAGTACTAATATTACTAATACCGGTATTATTTATAGAAGCAGTACTAATAAGCTAGCATCAGTATAAAATTAAGAAATGTACCAAAGAGGGCCAACAGAGGAAAACATAGCCCTGATATGTTCATGTACTTTTTTTTCAGATTTGCGTGCAATAACTTTGATTGGCTTACATTCAGCATTCCAAGAAGATTAAAGCACAATAATTTAACAATTATCTACCTAACAAATGAAAAGAATCACAGTAATACACAGCCAGTCCTTCACACAGCAAATGAACATAAAACTTATCCAGAATCAAAAATGAAATCCTACTGGAATCCATAAGCTTCCATACTGACAACTGCCCATCTGGCTAGGATTGCTGTTAAACCTGTTTCTCCCCATTCCAACATTTACAAGTCACGGGAACAAAAGTTTATGTGCAATTTTTATTTGGAGAGATATATATCCAAGCACCATAAGCATATTGATGAAACCTCACACGGCCCATCAGATTACTTCCCCATTGGCTTCATGTGGTTATTAGGGGAGGGGAGAGAGTTGAGCCCTATGGCAGTCCACAAAAGAGAAGCCATACACCCAACCACTCCTACCAGCTCCACTGCCATCATCCGTAACAATCTGCCCAGGAAGGACAACCAAGACAAAAGTGTCCTCCCTAGACAATCTTTGCAGATGATCCAGAAGCAACTTACAGGCTATAACATCAATGCCAGTAGCAGACTCCCAATATCACTGCACCTAGAACATAATGTTCTTTCTTGTCCCATGCTTATGACCTCAAACCAAGTATGACTTGAACTGGAAAAAAAAAATCGACAGCTGGGAACATGTACGAATTAGAAGAGGAAAATCCTCAGAAATCTTAAGAAATTGCTTAGAGCAAAAAAAAGCTCAAAAACTTAAAACAAGCCATGAAATATGCAGATCTGCATTCCTGGAAATAACATATTATTGTGTCACTGACTCTTTCCTCTTTTATGGCATTCTCCTATTCACATGACACAACCATAGATATATTCAATATCATTCATATACAGGAATATATATTTTCCCACAATCTTTTACAACTGCCTAACATTTAGTAATGCTAGCTATCCCTTTTCTTAATTGGTTGTCCTGCCAAACCAGCAACACACAGTCCCATCTGTCTCAAGTTCCTTGTAAGCAGTCTGAAAATTCACCATAAACTATTCTCTAACACTTCAATAGGTGGAGTAAAAATCCATGTGTTCCAACACCATGAGAAGACAAAGGGCACATCTTTCATTTTTATTTTACATCTAAGTCTTCTTGCATGAAGGTCAATTTTTGCCCAGTCCTCAGGTGTATTTTCCCCCAAAGTTCATACTGTGTGATACTACAACTAAAGGCACACAAGAACACATAACAGTAGACCTCATTATCAAAACGCTACCTTTCCATCATATGTCTCACTACCGCCCATTTGCTTGGCCCACAGAGAAGCAAAGCAACACCTACCTTTTAGCCCAACCCATGTCATAAAAAACCCAAAAGACTTTTAGAAAGATTGTGATTATGGTTTTATTTTATATTTATATATAAAAAAAAACTTCCAACTATAGTAACTTTGCCCATTTAAGAGTCATTTTCTCGTTCTTTTGATTTCCACATATATACTTTTAAGTCCATGCATCTTAGAAAGCAGCCATTTGTTCACTGAAACTCACACCCCAACATCTTGTAAACTATGATAAGATGTTTTGCTGAACCAACTAGCGTATCAAACTCTGGAATAAATCCACTCCTCTTAAACGGAAGCTTTTCTTTAGCTGCCAACATGTAAGAGGCCAGTATCTCCTTACGTAACACAAAAGTTTGAAGGAGAATTCTTTGAGGCGGAGAAACTTCAGAAACGTAATGTATATATATTGATATATTCAAGCTGTCTAAACCAGCTAGTTTAAAGTACGGTAATTATCATTACAAATCCATATAGGCTAAAAAAGAAGTAGCCCTTCCTGAATATCGTGGGGCTTGTTCTCTAACAAATGCACTTAGAATTACACTACTGTGCTTTACTTCAATAACCCTTCTGAATTAAAATTTGAGAAACATTTTGAAATTATTCTATAGGAAAAAAGTTTCTGAACTGCCTAACTTATTACACTTCATATATATTGCATACTTCATCCAGATCATTGTAAAAAGTTTTTTTCTTGTACCATTAATAATGTACCATCAAAATTAAGATGCACATATTAGTGAAATGAAATATGTTTATTATGTTCTTTTCTCAAACAGTTTTTTGAAGTCTCAGAAAATCTAAGTACGAGCTATAAATCCTGATTCCATTCTTTTTTGTCCCATTATCTACTATTGGTTACTAAGCTAATAGTTATAGAGTACCTTTTAAATCATTAAGATCATTATAAGTGCATTTGCTTCATCATGGGCTTTTTTTCTAGTGGTACATATTTTCTGAAATTGCCCCCCCCATCCCAAAAAGTAATTTGAGCACCCATGATTAAATTCTTTAAGTGCCTTTTGCTTAAAAATGTCAAAATGCTGCACTAAGAGTATTGGCAATTTCCTGGGAAATCTGGAAGTTTCTGTTCTTCCTAGAGTCCATAGTGATTCAGTTATTTTCAAGGGTGGCCAGGAAGTTATATGGGAGTAAATCTTCCACTACTGTAGTACTGGGGATGATTAGAAACACTCTGAAAGATTTACTTCCAAAAGAATGGACCAGCAAAGTCCAGAAAACATTCTAGAATATTCCATCATGGGGTATTCTTTGCATACTACTGATGACTAATCCAGGTCTTTCCTTTATGAATGTTTAACGAATGGAACTATATCTACGTGGAGGGAAACACGCAGTGTTTGGAAGGGACACTTTGGAAGGGACAGTCAAAATTTAGATTCTTAACAGATTTCAGCATTGGGTCCTATCTAACAAGCTGCAGTTTAGTGCTAAGAAAAGTAAGGTCTTAACACTTAGGCAAGAAAAACAAAATGTTCAGGTACAGGATAGGTAGTAACTGGCTCAACCTAGTAGTAACAGTAAAAGGAGTCTGAGTATCATTTAAGTATGAGTCAGCAGTGGGCCAATGCAGTCCTAGGTTGCATCAACAGAGTGATAGCATCTAGGAACATCAAGGGAAGTGAGAGCCATTTTGGTCTAGTGGTTAAAGCACCAGGATAGAAAACAAGAGACCGTGACTTCAAGTCCTACTTTAGCCATGAAAACTTAGCTGGGTAACCTTAGGCTAGTCACTCTCGGTCAAACTCACCTCACAGGGTTGTTGTGATAGGGAAAACAGGAGGAGGAAGGCATGTTGCATATGTTCGCCACTTTGAGTTATTTGTAAAAATAAAAGATATAAATAAGTAAATAAAAATGACAGTACCACATTACACTGCACCAGTGAGGCCACCCTTGGAATATCACATCCAGTTCTGGTCACCATAATACAAAAAAGGTGTTGAGACCTTACAAAGAGCGCACAGAAGAACAACAAAGACGATAAGGGATTGGGACACTACGTTCAGAGGTGGGATTCAGAAATTTTGAGTAGTTCGGAGAATCGCCAAATACCCCCTCTGACTGGCCCCACCCCCATCTATTCTCTGCCTCCCGAGTCCCAGCTGATTGGCTGGGTCTTCTTTGGTTGCCCTGCACAGGAGAACGGAGCTGGAAAGCAGGTTAGTGGGGTGGGGAGGGAATGGGATTTTGCAGAAAACCTTGCCCCAGGAGCGGGGAGGGAATGGAGATTTTACAGTATCCTACCCCTGCCATGCCCACCAAGCCATGCCCAGTAGTAAAAAAAAATTGAATCCCACCACTGACTACATTGTATGATGAACAGCTGTGGGAACTAAGTATGTTTAGCCTAATGAAGGTAAGGCTCAGGGAAGACCTGAGGGCTGTCACAGGGAAGAAGGAGGTCAAGAGGGGATCAACCTGAGTAGGAGAAGAAGGAAAGGATGGAAGCTCATCAGAGAGATGTAGAAATATTCCTAGAAATAGAAATAGGAGCAATTCCGTGACAGTGAGAACAATTAATCAATGGAACAGCTTGTCTCCTGGATTTCTGGTGCTCCATTGCTGAAGGCTTTCAAGAGATTAGACAATCATTTGTCTGGGATGGTATAAGTTTTTCTGCCTTGGGCAGGGGTCCCTTCCAGCCCCATAATTCTAAGATTTATTTATGTATTTCTCCCTCCTTTTGTTTTGAATAAATATAGGGTTTTATTAACCATCGTAATTTATTGCTATTATTGTATTAGCATTAAGTTTGAGATGTAATTCTTCTGATACTTTATTGAGCTTACTTGATTATTTTAAGGTAGCAGAGAGCACCAAGTTTGCTATCTCTCCAGGAAACACCCTCCAGCAGAGCTCCTTCATCATATTTTGGTATACGTTTGTAGTTCATACAAACGATTTTATTACGATTTAAATAAAAACTATTGTTCACAATTTCCCTTGAAATTAAACTGAAAAAATTGGAAAGGGAGGGAAGCTGGCTGCAGAAAGCCAAGACAGAATTCCGTAGTGGAAAAACTGCCATTTCTCCCCACATCTCTCTCCTCCATGAGAATCTCATCAAATTTTCATTTTCTTTTGGGAAAAATAATCAGAAGCCGTTTTGTTTCCAGCAGCCTTAATGATTATGAATGATAAAAATGCAAGGAATTTTTCAGCACAGCACCAGTTCAAAGGATCAGCAGTAAGTACTAAAGGCTTTACATAATATTTTACAAAATCCACAGATTATAATAAGATCTTGCTTAACAGCTGCAAGTAACAGGCTTGGGGAAACTGGCTTGTAAAACAAAAAAACAAAAGTAAAAAAAAACAAAAGTAAAAAAAAACATGCACATTTCATATTGAAAAACATAAAAGCCAACAGATGGGAAAATTTCTCCTATCTATTCATAGTTAGTATTGTTCACTTCCATGCAAGTTTCATTAGCCTCCGGGTTTTATTTCTGTTTTCAAAATCGGAAACCATATCCAGATTGCAAGATTACCAGTGCTCAGGAATTCTAAGCTTCTGATTACGTACTTCAGCTAGTTCATACAAAAAGTCTAAAGGCCACACAGCCAATTTATAAACACATTTTAGTAGGAGCTGTAAGGAAAACATATATTGCTGGGAATATCAATGGTCTTGATTAGGAAGGAGTGTGGGAAGCACCAGTTGCTTCAATCACTTGTAGGCGATCTTCAGTTTTCAGAACAAATGAGGTTTATTGGGGACTAAAACTCATCTTTTCTGGGCCTGTTTATTTTTTTACAGCTTCAAACATTTTTCTCCCAGCTAAGTCTTAAAAGTAGGCAAACATATAATCTTATTTATAATGCCCATCATTCCATTATCCATTTGAGCAATGGGAACTCAAAACCAGGAATGAGGTACATTTTCATAGCCGTGGAACTATACTTAATTGTTTAATACTGTGGTTTTTATTAAAAATTACAATTACTAGACATAAACACTAATACTGGTAATCTTTGAGTTACGAATATAATGGAGCCTGCCAATTACAGTCATAACCCGAGGATTCGTTGGAGAGAATCGCGTAAAATGAACGTGAAAAATTCCTTTCCGCCACGCATTCACTAACCGAATGCACAGGTTGTTAAGCAAATGAAGTATCTCAAGAGTGGGGGAGGTCATTGAGGGGGGCTAGTGATAGAACAGGACTCCCCTGACCCACAAAGGTAACTCATGCTCCCCACAATTGCTTCCCCCCCCCCAGTCCTGCCGCGCTGGATGGCGAGGGCTTGTAGACTATTTTCAGGTTTGAAGTAAAATGTTAATGCACAGGTGTCAAACTCGCGGCGTCACATTGCTGTTACGTGACACAGAGCCGGGGTGGGTGTGGCCTGTGTATGACGCATCCGGCCCACAGACCACCAGTTTGACACCCCTGTGTTAATGTATCTCCCGCTTAAAATGGCAGAAAATCTTTTCAGAAATCATACCATTGTAGGAAGTTAGCACCCATCCCTCTCCTAGAAAATTGAAATATCCTAGGAAATATTAAAAAGGCAGAATATTTCTCCTAAAAAGAGTAGAAACTCAGAAGCAGAAACTCACCTCAAAAGCAGAAACTCACCCCCACCTTTGTTAATGGGTGAGCCATTAAGGCCTGGGCCAGAATACTTTACATAGCAAAGATCTCCAGGTAAATCTATAGCAATTGCTCAAAAGCCCTTTCAGTGCATCATCATCCAGCAAGGCTCAACCAAGCCTGGAACTCAGGACAGCCTACAGAGTTGCCCCTGCATGGCCTCATGGGGGTCTGACAACCCATCAGAATATAAGCTCCAATTCATATCCCAACAAAGGTTATAAAACCCAGGCACCCTCAGCACCTCAGCCCTTTTCTTGATCTCTTCCTTCACCTTGAAGCATGTGATCATCCTTCCTTTTCACTCTGGAGCTCCAGGCCATGTGGTCCTGTCCACCATTAAACCTTCCAAACAGCGTCCGTATTTCCAGTGTCTTTTTCCCCCACTTCGAACTGAACCCAGAAGGATATTTCTTCCAACACCATCAAATTCAGTGGTACCATCAGAACAGATTTAGAGGTGTGCCACTAAAAGAGGAAACTGGGGGGGGGGGGGGGGAGAAGGCTCCTCCTGCTTTAAAAGGGCAGCTCTGAAAGTAAAAACAGGCCAGCCGCCATTTTCCATACTTTAAACTGGAAGAGGCTCCCATGACTTGACAGCCAAGATGACAGGCGTTATAGATAAATCACCTTCCGTCTCACACCCTCTCAAGCTAGGCTTTTCATATGCACAAAGAAGCTATGTGAAAAAAGGGACAGGAAAAAAAAAATCAATTCTGAGCAAACAGAGAAGGTGGAACATGCTACCCTTTTTAAAAGAGAGACTTTTCTTATGACATTAATGTTGATGAAATAAATTAGTAAAATTAATACAGGTCTTGGCATGCCTTTATCCTTCAGTACAAGACACATTGATTAACTAACCTCCCTGTAATTTAATTTTCAATCACCAACAATATTAATATACTCAAGACTCACTAAAGGTTGGTTTATTAAAATAAGAAATCTATTAATGCTTCTTTTGTTCCCAATGAGCTTGCTATGAATTTTAAAATATGTATTTGCTGCAATAATAAAGGCCCAGTTTCTTTCATTATAACACTGATTTTCATTGAACTTATTTATATTTCAATCCTTCACTGAGCTAAAAGAAGTGCAAAAGCTGATCTTCGGGAAAGCAAGGAGGGTAATGCCCCTTTGTAAAATTGTTTGACTATCGTATATTGCACTGCTTCTTTCTGGGTGTGTGTGGTCTTTGCTTTTATTTTATTTTTAATTTTATTTATCTTGTGTTTTCAAAGTTTCAACGTCTTAAGGGCCCAGGGTCGTGTGAAGACAAATAGCCCTTAATTGTAACTAACCAAACTAAGTCATTAAGCAAGTGAATGAGTGAGGAGACGATACGGTGGCTCAGTGGCTAAGACGCTGAGCTTGTCGATCAGAAAGGTCGGCAGTTTGGCAGCTTGAACCCCTAGCGCAGCATAACGGAGTGAGCTCCCGTGACTTGTCCCAGCTTCTGCCAACCCTAGCAGTTTGAAAGCATGTAAAAAATGCAAGTACAAAAATAGGGACCACTTTGGTGGGAAGGTAACAGCGTTCCTTGCACCTTCAGCGTTTAGTCATGCCAGCCACATGACCACGGAGATGTCTTCTGACAGTGCTAGCTCTTCAGCTTTGTAACAGAGATGAACACCGCCCCCTAGAGCCGGAAACGACTAGCACGTATGTGCGAGGGGAACTTTTACCTTTATCCCAATTAAGGGGCCAAATATGTTGAAAGAGAAGAGTTGGTTAAAAAGATAAGATCATGAAAAGGCTTTCCAAAATAAAAAAGCTATTCCACCAAGAGAAGATGTAGATGATGCTAATTTTATGGAATTAAGGGAAAGTTTCTTAAAAATGAATGGATTCCTGACATGACATGACCAGGTCATAGACCAGATAATCTACCAATACAAAGGGCTGGAACCTGCTTACCTTTCCTAAGCATCACATGTAATAGGAGGTAAAGTTCCTTCTGGAAAAGTCCTAAGAAAAAGGATTGCAGACCCAAAAAGCTTCTTCTGGCTAGCTTCCTCTTCTCTTCTTTATCGATCATAGGGACTAGCATAGATTTCTCTATTTCATTTGTCACCTCATCACTCCTCTACACAGTTGGACATCCTGTACAGGTAGTCCTCGACTTGTGACCACAGTTGAGCCCAAAATTTCTGTTGTTAAGTGAGACATTTAAGTGAGTTTTGTCCCATTTTACGACCTTTCTTGACTCAGTTCTTAAGCAAATCACTTCAGCTGATTAAGTTAGCAACCCGGTTGTTCAGCGAATTTGCCTTCCCCATTGACTTTACTTCTCAGAGCTTGTCGATCAGAAAGGTCGGCAGTTTGGCAGTTCGAATCCCTAGTGCCGCATAACGGAGTGAGCTCCTGTTACTTGTCCCAGCTTCTGCCAACTCTAGCACCTCATCATATGACCACAGGACACTGCAACAGTCATAAATATGAACCAATTGCCAAGCATCTGAGTTTTGATCACATGAACATGGGGGATGCTGCAAAGGTCGTAACGGTGAAAAAAGGTTGTAAGTCACTTTTTCTGCACCATTGTAACTTTGAACGGTCGCTAAATGAACTGTTATAAGTCAAGGACTCTCCTGTATAGGCAATAGTTTCAAATCTGATTAGCTAGACTGCGTGCGACTGAGTTACACTGAGTCAAAACATAACCAAAAATGGAGAATAGCAGCTACTCTGCAAAAGGGTAGCATAAGTTGCACTGGAGGATAAGAAAACTATGTAAGGAATGCAAGACTTCTCTTCTGTCCCATGGGGACCCCTGATTAAGAAGGCATGAGATTTTTGGCACTCACACATATGGCGATACTAACACCACCCATTATAATAACACAAAATTCTAGGGAAAGATGAGGAAAGAAAAAGGAGGAAAGTCAAACCTAGACAACTAAGCAGTCTGACATGCACACAGAATCTTACCTAAAACCTACTAGGAGAAGTAGTCCTTGACTTACAACCACAATTGTGCACACATTTCTGTTGCTTAGCGAGACAGTTGTTAAATAAATGTTTGCCCGATTTTATGACCTGCCTTGCCACAGTTGTTGAGTGAACCATGATGGTGGTTAGGTTAATAACATGGTTGTTAAGTGAATCCGGTTTCCCCATTGACTTTGCTTGTCAGAGAGTTGCAAAACGGGATCACATGACCTTTTGGGACAGTGCAACGGTCGTAAATATGAGTCAGTTGCCAAGCCACTGCATTTTGATCACGTGACCACGGGGATGTTCAGAGGTGGTATTCAGCCAGTTCTGACAGGTTCTGGAGAACCGGGAGTGGAAAGTTTGAGTAGTTCAGAGAACTGGCAAATACCTCCTCTGACTGGCCCTGCCCCCATCTCTTCCCTGCCTCCCCAGTCCCAGCTGATTGGCTGGGTCTTCTTTGGTTGCCCTGCACAGGAGAACGGAGCTGGAAAGCAGGTTAGTGGGGTGGGGAGGGAATGGGATTTTGCAGTAACCTTCCCCCAGGAGTGGGGAGGGATTTTGCAGTATCCTTCTCCTACCATGCCCACCAAGCCATACACACTTAGCCACGCCCACAGAACCGGTAGTTCAAAAATTTGAATACCACCACTGGGGAATGTTGCAATGGTTGTAAGTGTGAAAAGCAGTCATAAGTCTTTTTTTTCAGTAACTCTGAACGATCATTAAATGAACTGTTGTAAATTAAGGACTACCTATAGTACTAGGGCAAGGGACTATGAAGAAAATGGATGATATCTAGCTGCCAGCAGCCAGAAGACACACCAAAAAACAATGAAAACAAACACAGCATCTAAACAAAAATGGCGGCCTGAAGGGAGTCAGCCAGCATAAAGATATTGAGAGGATGATAAAAGAACCAACTAATATTTAATTTTTTATGTCAGTGAAAAGAATGTTTACTTAACCATATCATAGACTATTGGTGCTCATTAAGCTCTAGAACAGAGGTAGTGTTTTCTCATATTCATCACACAGAACAAACTCCCCATGAAGGTTGGGAAAAGGTTTTTGCCATAAACTACACATTTATCAGTTTTTTAAGGATTTTACTCCAGTAAAATCTAGATTTTCTCCTTCAGTCCTAACAATAGCGTCTTAAACAGTATACTGCATAAACTATTTGTATCCATATGATCATTATGTTTGTTATGCATATTTAATTATTTATTGTATCAATTAACTGGAACCAAAATTAAACTAAAACTAAATTAAATAGTCAATGTAACTATAAATTTTATTTTTAACAAAGGAAAAGAAGGGGAAAGGAAAATGGGAAGGGAGACTGAACATTTATCTCTGGTGCAAAATAATTGCAAAAAACATTGAAGTCCATCAATGACTTCACCACTAACAGTAATATACTATTACATCTTGTTCTGTTCCATTTTAATGTTTTAATTTTTTAATTCTGGTCTTTGACCATAAGAAATGATTGATTGAAACATCAACTAAATCAGGGGTGTCCAACCTTGGCAACTTTAAGACTTGTGGACTTCAAGGTTGGACAACCCTGAACTAAATGCTAAAAAATCCCTTTTCTTGTCCGTATTTTAACTTAAATTGCTTTGTTATTTCTTTCAAAAAAAAAAGATAAAGAAATTGCTACGTATTGAATGGTTTCTTTGTTTGAAAAGATTCTTGAAGAACTTGGGGAAATTTTCTACCAATGTTTTACAATAAATCCAGTATCAGTCCATAGTCCATATATCCTAATGCATGTGAATTGATTCAACAATTAAGAAACGGATTCTTTGTTAGTGTGGGCTGTTGGACTCACTGAAAAACTGGAGCATACATTTCATTACTTTGATGGCATTATGCATGTGACAAATTGTATTGTAAAATAACTAACACAACCAAGTTAGAAATAAACTTACAATGAAGAATAAATTTCATTTGGTCACCTCTTACTAGCTGTATCGATATTTTCCATAATAGATTAGCCTTGTTTGTAAAACTATTATCTTGGATCAATATACTAAATATGGAGGACTGCAATATTTATGTTCCTCAAGCTCATATAGATATTTACAATTGTTACATATTTTTCTAACTTAGGCTGTGTAAAGAAATGAACATTCCTCTTTCTAAAATTAAGAAAACCTGGCCTTATAAAAACAACAGAATGAAGGTTAACTGTGGCATACTAGGAGATCTGCAAAAAAAAAAAGCCTATTTGAGCCTCTATGATCATGTTTCTATTTCTGCTTTTTTTTAATGCAAAGGAATAACAATAATTAAAAAAAGAAAATCTTTCTGGAGCAGCTTCTGCAGTATTTGTCAGCACAAAGAGAAAAACAGAAACCGTGGCATTTCAATTTTTTTAAAAAATTATCTTATGTCTTCCCACCAGCTACCTACACAGAGTCTATTTTGGTTTTCATATACACATTATTAGTAAACATCCCAATTATATAAACGATTTATAGGAAGCCACACAAGTATTTAGGCTCAGCATCATTAGTCTACAAGACTGAGTCTGTCCATGCAACAAATTCAAGTTCTTTGCTGAGACAAGACTATTTGCTCTTGCTTAAGATAATAAATAGTTCCCTTTCTTGTTATTGGAAACATACTGTTGTGTAATAATATGATCCCTCTCTGAAATCTTCCAAAAATAAATATTTACATGAGCTTACACAAAACTCCTCATTTCAGAAAGTCACGAATATCTTCTTCCCATTGAAAAATCAGAATCACCATACTTTAGGGATAGATTTCTTTTTTCCCCAGCTTTTTCCCCCCAAGTGCACAATCTACTTCAGGGGTGTCAAACTCGATTTCATTGAGGGCCGCATAAGAGTTGTGTTTGACCTCAGGGGGGCATGGCCAGTGGTCATGGCCAACTCAACGTCACTCGTATTGGGGGCGCCTGTGGCGGCCTGAGCACTTTGCCAGCAAAAACCGGCTCCCAAGCTCCGTTTTCGGCTATGACAGTTTCCTGCAACTCTCTGCCAGTGAAATGGAGCTCAGAAGGGCTGCATGTTCTGTTTTCACTGGCAGAGGCACCACGGGGCGGTCCTTCAATGTTTCCAGCAGCCCTGGGGGCCAGATCTAAGTACCCCGCAGGCCGGATCCATCCCCTGGGCCTTAAGTTTAATAACCTTGGTCTACTTTTTTTTAAATCAGTTGAATGTTGATTCATTGGTTGTGAAAAGAATTGACCAACCAACTTGTTGCCTGAGCCTGATGTTATGGGTTGAGAGAGAGGAACTGGCCCAAAGTCACGCAGCCAGTTTTCATGCCTAAAGTGGGACTAGAACCCACAAACACTTAGTTTCTGCACCAACACCTTAATAATTAAACCAAACTGGTTCTCTCCTTTAGGCACTGATTAACCTTAATCACTCTCTCCTGTCATTATCCTTAAATTGTTCCCCTCCCCAATTTCAAAACATGAGACAAATCCTTACATATGCAACAATTTAATTCAGTTATATTCAGCACTAAAATAAACGTTTCGGCTTTTTAAGATGTTTTTTTTTTCTGAGCTCACATGTGTATGCTGAATTCTTAAGAATTCATAATCCATGAATTAGGATGAATTCTATTTGTCCTCCCCCCCACCCCACCCCAAGATAACAGCTAGGCCTGTAGAAGTCTATGCTTTATCAGAATTAGAAGGGCACTATCACTAGTTGGCTCTTGGATTTCAGCAGTCATTCCCACAGCTATTATGCTCCCTGAGTCAAGCCAAGAAAAATCATTCACCTTTTACAGATAACAGCACGCTCTGCTATGTTAATCATAGGAAGCACAGAGTTATACTGGAGTCACTGAATCACATGCCAGAATCTCACTTTGCCACTGCTGGGCAAGCCAAATGAATACCAACACTTAGAAATACCTAGATAAGTCACTGGGCATATGATTTAGACAAGACACAAGGAATGCCGGGCTCATTTTAAAAAGCATTTGCAAAAGCATTACATATTAAATACCATAAGTCCACAAAGAAATGTATCTGAAAAATTGGCACATGCCTGGTGGCCTTAGAATATGCTGCACTATCATTCTCACCATCTCCAATGTGGCCAGATGTCTAATATATCTAGAGAAGTGATGTAGAACCTTTTCGACACCAAGTGCCCAAACTGGAAAATGTGGGTGCATATGCCTAAGCATGAGTGTGTGTGCGCGTGCCGGAGCAACGGAAAGCGAAGACCAGCTGGCCAGTGTGCATGTGTGCAGTGCACCAGCTGGTCTTCGTGCACATGGGAGCGTGCGCACACCAGAAACTGAAGAGCAGCTGGCGCTCTAGCATGCACAAAGACCAGCTGGCCAGCATGCGCATCGGCCAGCTGGTCTTCGGGTTTCTGGTGCTCTGGCGCGTGTGAAGACTAGCATGCCAGAAACCAAAAGAGCTGGCAACGGCACGTGTGCCCAGAGAGGGCTCTGTGTGCCATCTCTGGCATGCGGGCCACGGGTTTGCCACACGGATCTAGAGGGTATCATATTGGTGGTGATTCTTTCAAAATAAAAGAATAGTGAGTTTGTGTAAATCACACATACCACCTTTCCTGCCACCTTAAAACCATCTGCATGCCTTTCTGTGGAAAACCTATGAGGAGAAAGCCACCAGAAGGTTTAGGAGATAAGAGATCTACAGATTAACCCAAAACAGCACCCTGGGAAACCTTTCTTCTTGCAGAGGGCCTCCTAAAACTAATACCAAGCATCATGACAAAGATTTGGCTGGTTCAGCATCCTGTTCCCGGCCAACAGCATACTCTTTTATCTGGGGGTGCAGATAACTAACCATCTGAACTGGTCTCTCCACATGTCATCCTTAGTGAAACGTGCAAACCAGCATCTGCATTTCCTGTGTCAGATGAGGAGAGTACATCTTTCTTCTTCTTTCCTGGCCACTTTTTACAGAGGCACAATTGAGAGCATTTTAACAAACTGCATCAGTGTTTTGTTTGGTGGCAGCAATGCCTCAGGTAGAAAGTCCATACAGAGCGTGGTAAGGGCAACCGAGATCATAAGAAGCTCACTCCCCATCATTCAGGATACTGCTTATAAGTGGTATGTGCTTAGAGCTCAAAGCATTGTTAGAGGACCCCACACACACTTTACGGTCTGTTTCTGTTGCTCCCCTCTGGGAGGAAGTTTCGAAGTATTTCTGGCAGGACTACCAGATTCTGTAACAGCTTTGTTCCCTATGCCATCTGTCTGGTAAACTTCTAAGATTCGGGGGGGGGGTTTACCATATACATATATACATCTGAACTAGACTGTGTTGTTTCTCTGTATCATATATTATATGTGGTATATGCATAATTATTTATTTATTTATTTAGTCCTGCTTATGTGGTATATATTGGAGGTGGTGATTCTTTGAGAGCCGTGTGCAATGAAATTTCATTTTAATATATGTCGGTTAATATACATTCAAAGTGACAATAAAGTTATTATTCTATTCTATTATTATTTAGAACAAGTGCAGTGTCCCTTTTACATTCAGGGTCTACTACCACTGGTATTCAGAAACAGTAACTTTTACTATATGCTTTTTACCTTTATTTTTAGCTGTAAAGGTCATGCAAAATAACACACAGGTTCTAAATTTAAGAACATCAAAACAGCAATAATGGGTCAGATTAAAGGGCTCCTTTCCATCCTGGCCTTGTAATGCCATAAGCAGGATGACAGCAACTCATGCAAATGTCATTTAATTAGCATAGCTATTACCAAAAATGCTTCCGTTTCATCTAGGTTAAAGCAGCATTAAAATGTGCTTTTCACAAGCCAGCAAAATGATGAATATCAAGCTCTTTCACTCTCGAGCAAACCAGGCTAGGTAGATGGGGGAATTCCCCTCTTTCCACAAGTGTGTATATATAGGCGTATAGGTGTGTATGCGTGCCTGTCAGAAACAACACTCTCAAAATGCCCAGAGCAAAATAAATACATGAATAATATTGGTATGAATTTATAGCTGCTAACTAAAATTATTTAATTGACTAAATTAAATTTAATTGACTAAAATTATTTAATTGACTAATGGTTAGTAAAACAGGGGCACCCTCGGTATATATCAATCAACCTCATTCTTTTTTTTAAAAAAATCATTGTATTTATTTATTAGCTTATAATATATAATACGAAAATGCGAAAGAAAATAGTAGGAAAATAGGAGAGGAAAAAGGGATGGGGGAAAAAGTGCAGGGCAAGGGGAAAAAAGAAAGAAAGGGTGCTGACTTTCAACTCCCTTTGGTGCAGTAGAATAAGATAATAAAATCAAAGCTCAACTTTTTACTTTTACATAATAATATAAACTAGCCATTTCTATAACAACAAACCTATGTAATCCATAAAACCCAAAATCAAAGTTTCATTTTTTTGCCACCTCAAGTACAAAATCTAGAAGCGATTTCCAAGTAGTCATCCATCCTCACTCTCACACAGAAATTAATAAATCCGATTATAGAACTTAGTAAAGTCACCATAAAACAGGTTCATGATAACTTTTCGCCAATCAAAAATCAAACATAGCACTCCTAAGTATATCTACTCAGATGTAAACAACACTGAATTCTGTTAGTGTTTGGGGATAAACCCCCGAGCAGAGTGCACAGCAGCAGTCTAACCAGGCAGCCAAATGAGAGAGTGAGGCTGGGCCCAAGAGTATACACACACTAGAGACAAAAAACACTGTTTGTGGTTTTAAATAGGTATTTAATTCACACAGAGATTAAGAATAGTCATACAGTCCATATGTCAGTATCCAGTATATCCATCCAGTTACCTAGTCTATAAACAGTAAATACAATGTCTTTATCTGCTTGTAAATCTTCTTCTTCTGATACCTTTCTCTCAAAGACAACGCTGAGTATGAATAGCTCACCAAGTAAACACAGTCCTTTTGTTCAGTAGAGAGAAGTATCTTGCACAGTAGACATCTCATACAGGAGTAAACAGTAGTAGGCAAACAGCAGACAGACCAGAGACCAGTAACACCAGGAACCAGGAATCAGACCAGGAAGACCAGGGACTCGAAACCAGGATCAGAAAACAGGAAGTGTTACGTCTCTCTCACTGCCTCTTATTGCAGCTTACAACCGCACCCATAATTATCCGATGACATTGCAGTTTTTGGAGCTTAAAGCTGCAAACACTTAAACCTAGGTTTTATATATTCATTCACCCAAACCAGTTGGTGTATCCATATACCCAACAAATTCAATGCTGTGTTACCTGGCGTTTAAATCCTGATTAAATTAATTTTAGTGCTTAATGATCCCAACATCTGTCTAGGGATGTGGATAGATTGTGCATGCTATATAGGCTTTAGATCAGTGTCCATAAGTTTCCTTAATTACTTGCTTAATTAATTCAATTATTGTATGAGCTAATAAGGTAACAGTAGTGTTCAGATGAAGAAAAGAGTGAAAATTAAAATTAAAAACCCAACGCCAGCACAGCTCCAAAACAAGGGTAATTGAAGCAAGCAGGCAAAGCAAAGAAAGCAAGCAAGGAACATTCCACTTGGAAAACAGGCCCCTAGGGCATGATGCAAAGAGCCACCCTCAGCTGGGTTGATCCTTGTGACTTACACCGTCATGCCTATAGAAAGCAATACAAAATTGGTTTGCTATTGTTGTCTTCCATACTTTGTTTTATTTTCCACTCTAGCCTATCAGGCATTCTCTGGAGGTATCCCATTCAAGGACTACTTGATCCTGATGTTGTTGAACCTTTTGAGATCACTCAAGTTAAGCAAGGGGTAGATAAGGAGATTAATTCTTAACTCAGTTTGAATCTCTGCAATACACCCACCCCGTCTCAACAACTGACTCTGGGCAGTGTATATCCTAAAATATAAAAACGATTTAAGCAGTTTAAACAGTACAAAATAAATATATTGGTACCGAGTGAAAATGATGGTATACAGCCAGAAAGGAGGGCCCTTAATGTAATTGGGTCCCAGGCATTGGCATACAACCAAATCTCCACCACCTTGTGAAAGGCCAACCGGATTGGGGTCATCCTGATGTCTGAAAGGAGAATATTTCAGAGGGCAAGGACTGTGGCAGAGAAGGCACATTTCCTGATTTCTGCCAGTTAACATTCCTTGGCTAATGGGCTTGCAACATGCCCAACCTGCCTGAACAAATTGGATAAGTAGAAACAACTTGGAGAAGACAATCATTCAGCTAACCCAGCCTCAAGCCATATAAGTATTTAAGGGTAATAACCACCACTTTGAATTTTATCTGGAAGCACACTGGCTCATGAAGGAATGGTGTTACATGCGTCAAATACCTAACCTCCTTTTACTACCTGTGTAGCACATTCTGCACCAATTGAAACTTCTGAATGCTCTTCAAGGGCAGGCCCATGTTCAGTGCATTGCAATAGTCCAGATGAGAGGTATTGAGGGCATGAGTGATTATGAAAAAATCTCTCAATCAATGTTGCAAAAAAAATCCCTCTGGAAATTCATCCTCAGTTTAAATTAAACAAACACTAAAATTAACTTTTCAACATGGTCTTAGAAGTCTACACACAATAGTGAGTTTGAGGATATTAAAAAGTGACATGTGAATTACCAAAGACTTTCTAGATAGCAAAAGTGCAATTGCTATTTAAAAAAATGCTTTAGTGCATAACGTTGTTTTCCATAATGGAAAACAGAAGGACTTTCTTGCTGATTGCTTTTTTTGTAACTGAAAGTATTAAGCAAATTCTGATAAAGCACCCTGCGTGTGTGTGTGTGTGTAGATATGAGGGCACACCCTTGTGTACTATATTTGTATATCTTGGAGATATTCCCCTTCAGCAAGAAACTAGGAAAAACTGTGACCCAAACCCCTACTAATTTATCAAAATGGCACTGCACTACAGACAGATGGTGTGGTGGAATGACCTTGGGAGATAAGGAAGAGATGCTGCCAAGGCAAGAATCGGATAAGAGAGGACACCGCCCACAGCTGCATAATGGGCAGAGAAAGTGATTCAGAAAAGAATTTTCCTAACCTTTCAGGCTGTAAAAAAGATGGTGGGAGATTTGCACAATCAGACTTGCAAGATGCTGGTAGCCTTACAATAAAGTAGAATTAGCTCATCGTGCAGTGTTTCCTGTCTGGTCAACCTGGGAAAATCTTGCAAGCCACCTCTTCACTCCCATCTTCCAATTATATTACAGATGGACTTCTAAACAGAAGTGCTAAGCTTGGGAAAGGCTGACATGGAACATAATGTGGGTGAAAGAAGGGTGACTCAGAACATGGAGATAAAACATCTGCTACAGCAAAAGCCTAAGGAAAGGAAAGGGCAAAAAAAAAAAAAAATCCGAAAGTTCAGTATGTAGATGGAAAAAGGGTAAGCAGCAGTCTTCAGTTCAGAGGTGAAACACGAAACTCAAGAGACAAACTGAAAGAATATCAAGGCAGCAATTCTACTGGTAAAAATGACATTTTTTTCATAAACCATCATTTGTGATAGTTCGTCAATGTGGCGACATGCGTTGCGTTCACACTGCTACATTCAATGTTTAGACAAGGTTGTCACTGAGAATACAGAAATGAACATATGTAAGTGAAGGAGACGTATCCGCGACAATGATTGTGTAACAGCGGTAAGAATTGAGTATGTCTATCTAAGGAAAAGAGATAGATGGGGCAAAGAAGAGGGGGTAAATTTATCCTCCAAAGCACCTGAGTGAGGACGAGAAGCAGTGGATGGAAACTAATCAAGGAGAGCCAACTTAGAACTAAGGAGAAATCTTCTGACAATGAGAACAATTAAGCGGCTTTGGGTGCATGGATCTGGGACTTAACTGGATGGGTGGCACTACCTTAGACAGGTCCTCGACTTGGGGGTTCTCCTGGTCTTGTGACTTCTGCTCAAAGAGCAGGGGGCAGTCGCAGATGTCTTGTACTCCAGATGCAGCCTTTCCTGGATCAGGAGTCCATGAGCTCAGTCATTCCATCCCTGTTCAACTCACATTTGGGCTACATGGGGCTACTACCCTTGAAGAGCATTAGGAAGATACAGCTGGCCCAGACTGGCATCTCTGTGATGGAGGCAGATCTTAGGGCTCCTGAAGCGGAACGTGTCATACCACTGTTTTGCAAGCTGCACTGGTTGCCAGTTCATTTCCTTCCGGGTGAAGTTCAGGATGTTGGTTAACACCTTTAAAGTCCCGTATGGCCTGGGTCCAGATTACTTGAGGAACCATCTCGCCCCGATGAGACTCAACTGCCCCACCCACACTGGCAGAGGGTGCATACCACAGATCCTGTCAGTCAAGGAATTTTAACTGGTGGGGTGCAGGAAAAGAGCGTACTCTGATGTGGCTCTGGCCCTCTGAGGTGAGATTGGCTCTCACCGTTCTGACTTTCTGCAAGAGTCTTAGGAGCTGGTTTTGCCAGTTGGTTTGAAGCCCCAATGGGAGAACACACTGGGCATGGTTGATTGATTAAGAGCTAATTTCCCCCCTCTATTAGTTGTGGGTGTTCCATCACTGGAGGTTTTTAAGAAGAGATTGGACAGCCATTTATCTGAAATGATATAGGGCAGGGGTCCCCAACCACTTGGCCCCGGACCGGTACTGGTCCGTGGATCATTTTGTACTGGGCCGCAAAGAATGGTGGCTAGTGGTTGCTTGGGCGCCACCATCTTGTTTTGACGGCGCTTGAGAAAGTGCTTTCGGGTGAGCTTGTCGGTCATCTGTTGGAAAGCGGCATTTGGGTGCTGAAGGAATCCTCGCGCCTTAGTTTCATCGAAGGGGGGGG
>NW_020769308.1:53174796-53463621 GCF_900518735.1 Pseudonaja textilis | reverse complement strand
ATTCTATTCTATTCTATTCTATTCTATTCTATTCTATTCTATTCTATTCTATTCTATTCTATTCTATTCTGTCTTGAGATGCTGACGGTTGAACTTCAATTTTTGTCCATGCAATGTTTGGCCTTTTGTCCTGCTGATAATAAAGTCCACCACACCTGCAAACCACAGAATGAAGAATGCTGTTCTGTTTACCACTGATATCAGAAGTCTCCGACTTTATTCTTAACACCAGTCCTCGGGAACTATCTCTCATGACTAAAAGAAAACAATTGCAACCCTCTGGTTCATACCACTGGTTTCTGAAGCAAAAGTAAGACATCTACTAGTTCAAAGATGGAGCCTAGCAATCTACAGTATTCAAATCTAGAGAAAGCAAGAATGCTTCAGTTGTAGCATTTGGTACCTTTGCTGTACCTGTAAGCAGATCCTCCTATGTTTAGGAAAATACACGTTGGAATTCAGGAGACAATAACAGGGAATGACATGTGATTGCATTGTGTCATGCCTCCATAAGATCTTTGAACACACACACACACATACCTGTGCCAGTCCAGAAAAAGGTGTGGCTTCTTTGAGGAGTTGCCAACACTTTTCCAGCACGTTTTCGAACCAAACACCGCACGCGCTATTTAAAGGTCAGGGCAATGGTTTAGATTGAGTCTCCAAAACTTTCTATACATCATTTGGACATTGACTTGTATTCAACAGTTTAAAGCCTAAGTGCCTCTTTTCAAGGTGCAGCCACTTTGTTAGAGAAAGGCACTTCATATATACCCCAAGAGAGAATGTGAAAGCACAACACAACTCTACTAGCTAATAAACAAAATTCTGCTACCACATCTGCCAGCCATGGTTTGAAAAGCTTGAAAGCAACATGTACAGGTAAATCTTGACTTATGACCACAACTAAGCCCAAAATTTGCACTGCTAATCAAGACAGTTGTTAAATGAGTTTTGCCCCATTTCTTGCCAGAGTTGTTAAATGAACCACTGCAGTTAAGTTACTAACATTGTTGTTAAGTGAATATGGCTTCCCCATTGACTTTGACTGTTAGAAAGTCACAAGGAGGGGATCACAAGACCCCAGGACACTGAAAACATCATAAACACTTATCAAGTTTCTGAATTGTGATCACGTGACCATGGGGATGTTGTAAAAGTTGTGTGAAAAATGGTCACAAGTTACTTTTTCAGTGTTGTTGTAACTTCAAATGAATAAATTAATGGTTGTAAGTTGAGGGTACTACAAATTATAACGGAAGACATGTTTCAGGGGGAGCAAACAAATAACGCATAGTTCGCTTCTCCCAGCAGTCAAGCTTAAGAAACAAACACTCAGAACCCCACTAATTCTACAACAAATGAAACTTTCGCAAAAGTAAACAGCCCACTCAAGAGCTCTATTTATTCACCAGTCCCAAGGACACTATTTAAAAGAATTTCACTTATTCACACTTCTAGCCACATCTTCCAAAAAGAAAACCTCCTTAATATTAACCTAGGGGAAAGCAAGTCACAGCAACCAGGAGCATCTGGCTGACCTTGACTGATTTGATCCAATTAGTCCTTGGATAGGACACCACCAGGAAATCCTTCAGCTGTTAAGGAGACTGGCAAATCAAGCCCAGACCTTAGGAGAAGGTGAATGACAAACAATTTCCATACCGTTGCCCAGAAAACTACCTTGATGCCTACCTATAATTATCGCAAGTTTGGGTCAAATCAGGGCACAAAAGCAAGGAAACGATTTCCTCTATTGATGAAAGGATACCACAGAATGAGGGAGAGATGAAAGGAGCAGCAATCCTTTCAAGGACAGAAAGTTGCTTGCTCAAAGGACAGAGACAAGATTTTGTCCCTCGATATTTTTGGGGGGGAGGGGGCGGGTGGCAGTGGAGGAACAACAACCAAGAGAAGGAAGGTTACCGGTGGAGAATAAAATGAGTTGAAAAGAGGACCGCCAAAACTACCATTTTCTCCCGAGGAATCCCTGCAACTTGCTGCTGCTCGGCCTCCATTCCTTCCAGCAAAGGCATTCAGGATTTGGGGAGGGTAGAAAGGTCCTCCTGTCCATGGGGCGGGGGCGGGGGGGGGGGGGGCTGGCTTGCATCCTTACCATTTATATTGACTGTTTTCTAGTAGGACTTGATTGCTTATTGTATCCTATGTCTATTATTAAGTGTTGGGCCTTATGATTCTTGACTCTGGAGGAATGAATCTTTTCTCTTTATGTACTCTGAGAGCATTTGCACCCAGACAAATTCCTTGTGTGTCCACACTTGGCCAATAAAAAATTCTGTTTTGTTCTGTTCTCTCTTCCTATTCCTAGTTTTAATTCTAATTCTTATTCTATTGTATGAAGACACCAGATTAGGGAGTGTGCTAAACAGGAGCCAGGGAACCTGAGAAACTTGAGAGGATCCTAAGTGGCAGCTATGAACAAGCCCCAGAGGGGGAAAAAAGGTGCCCCCAAAAACGGTCACGGGAACTCCCTCCCAAAAATTTTTTTAAAAAAGATTACAGCAATTTCTTGGACGGGGCGGAGGTGGGTTGGGGAAGGGGCGGCTTTCCAAAGTCCAACTCTCTCCAAGCAGGGAGCCCCCCCCCCCAAAAAAAGGAAGGACTGGGTCCAGTTTGGAGCAAAAGGAGACGCGAGGCGGGACGGAGGGGGAAAGTCGAGGCTCCTTTCTCCATTTACTCCCCGATGGAGAGTGGGGGGGGGTGCGGGGGAGGTGGCCGAGGCCCAAGCGACGGCGAAGGGAGCGAAGCTGGAAGGGAGAGGCAGGACGCGGTGCGGGGAAAGGGCTCCGCGCTTCTCCGTCTGGGCTACTAGGAGGAGGAGGAGGAGGAAGGAGGCGGGCGGGCGGGCGGCAAGGCAGGGCGGGCGGGGGGGGATGGCGGGACGGCTTTGTTCCTCACCCTGCACGGAATTCGGACCAAACTTTCATCCACGCTGCCAAGCCGGCGATGCCCTCGCTCAGCTCCCTTCTTCCACCGTCGCGATGCCCGGAGCCTCGTTGCCGCAGCTTCTCCGGATTGCGCCACCGCTTTTCCGACAAACGCGCGGGCGCTTCGCTTCACCGCCAGCCCAAGAAAGAGCCCTCGGCGGGGCGGGCAGCACCAGCGGCGGCAGCAGCAGCAGCAGCAGGTGCTTGTTGGGCCGCCAGGCACCCCCCCCCCCCCCCTCCCCCCACCCTCCTCAGCGCCCCAGCCAAGGCCGGTGACGAGAGGCCTGCGCAGCCGCCGCGGCCGTCACCGCTCTCGCCTTCCTTCAATCGCCGGCGCCGGCTGCCTCCGAGGCGCGCAAAGGGGCCGGCCTCCGACGCTCTCAGCTCCGCCTGTTTCCATCTGATTGGCAAAGGCTCCGAGCCGGGAGCAGTCCGGGAGTCCCGGTGAGGTGGGAGGGGAGGGGAGACGGTTCTTTGGTCCGGCGGCCGTCAGGGGGTTCTCTGAGGCCCGGCGGGCGGGCTTCGTTTTGCCGCGCTCCCTTCAGGAGGTGGACGCGGAGGAAGGAAGGGTTAAAGAATCGCGATTCGGCCGAGCTCTTCGACGGGTTAATCCAGAATAAAATTATTTGCGTAGGAATAAAAATACATCGAAAGCATTTCACGCAGGCCGATTCAATGGGGACTAGTAGCGCAGAATTTGTTGCCCTCGCTGGTCTTGAAGTAAACTCCCCGGAGGACCCCACCGTCTTCTGAACAGAATTGGTTTGTTAGCAACGTTTTGTTTTCGTTTTATTAACTTTAACATGAGGCTTCCTCCCGGCCTCCCATTCAAGTACAGGTAGTCCCAGACTGAACAACAATTTGTTTAGTGACGGTTCAAAGTTACACTGAAAAAAAAAAAGTGACCATTATTCGCACTTATGGCTGTTGTAATATCACGTGATTTACATTCGGATGCTTGGCAATTGACTCACCTGTATGACAGTGGCGGTGTCCCAGAGTCATGTGGTCCCTTCTTGACACCTTCTGTCAAGCAAAGTCAACTGCATTTGTAATTTGACAAGGGCAAATGTGGCAAAACTCACTTCAGAAATTTATCACTTCACAACATAAATTTGGGGGTCAATTGTGGTCGTAAGTTGAGGACTACCTGTATTTGCTAGGTCCTGTCTTGTTTAGGTTTTTTTTTTCCCCCATTCATTGTCTAAATGTTAACACTGGAGATCAAACCAATTTCACAATGTAGCAATGGCACGGTGTATCATTTTAAGATTTAATATGAAGTGTGAAAATAACATGCGGTATGTAGGTTGGAGAAAAACAGCTATCGTAGGCCAATCCTGGAGGAGCAGCTAGAATGGAACATTGAATATGATTTCTATGTATTTCTTTTGTTTGCAGAAGGAGCACCTACAAGCATAGCTTTCTGATACAAGTCATCATGAAGTCATTGCACAAATGATGTACAGGAAGTCCTAATTCTCAACCCAACCTTCATTGTTTTGTCAAGTGAGCAGTAAGCTTCTTCTTAGTGTTCCAGGTAAGTGCGGTCTTACCTGCGCATGAAAGCTTTATGATCTTTTCTGTTAACCAAGAAGATTTTCAAAGATCTCCCATAGGAAGTTAATGTTGATTCTCAAATGCAGGTTATTCTATTGTGCACTCTAGAGAGCATCTAACTCCTTTGTAAATTTCTTACACAGTAGTTATACTGAGTAATTGAATCACCTTTGTTACAAATTGTTTGCCTTAGCAATCAGCTCTTTTCGATAAAGTCCCCAAAGCAACTTATTTATCAACAATTTCAGAACCCCAAATTCTTTATATTCATATACATGTGAGAAACCATTATTACTGATTCACTTCCTGCTTTTCTGTTGCTGTTCTATTTTTTTTGGTTCTGTTTTTTTTAAAATATATGAGGCATTTTTTAAAAACCATAGCAGTTAAAGCATGGGACTAGAAACAGACTGTGAGTTGTAATCTTACCTTAGGCACAAAGACAGCTGGATGACCTTGTACCAGCCCTAGGAAGAAGTCAGTGTCAATCATTTCTGAAAACCTTACCAAGAAAATGTGTCCAGGCATTGTCCAAAAGTCAGATATGATTGAATAAAAGAATATATATTCTGAGAGCTAAGATACTGTGCGGAAATCTTAAACTCCCAGGCCTCTGGTAGAGGACTGAGAATAAGGAAGGTAATACCATTAACACACACACACACGCGCACACACACACATACACCAGTATATAGACATGTATATGTACAGGTATATATGTATGAAAAACCATTATTGCTCATACCACATGTACATGTATATATACAGTATATGTATATATAATATAAGTATAAACTTTATATATAAACTATATCATCAGCCTGATCCTATACTAAGTTCCATTGAGTTCAATAGGCATAGTGCCCATTAATTTAGGATTTCACTAGATACCTTAGATTTATCACTTACGCAGTACAAATAGTCTAGGTAAATCATACCTCATCATTTCAAACCAGCTTTAGCAGCCATTCCCTGGTTCTGCTTCTCAGCTGAAGTGATGTATGTTTCAGTGCCTTCATGAACGATCATGGGTAGTTATTTTATATTTTTGGAACTTGGTAGAGAGGTGTGTATATGCATTCACATGATGATGAGTCAGATGTTCTTCGCTCTGGGAAACTCTTGGGCGCCCTGCTATCAAAACCTTGTATCCTTTCTTCACGTCAAATGCATCTGTTATGAATCAAGGACTGGGATACTATCCTTGTTAATGTGTCAGCTGTTCATCTAGGGAAGAAAAGACACAATATTGTCTTTTTGTCTCATTTAGAACTATGTTACCCCTCTTTAAGAAAAAAGGGGTATTCTAAAGAGCTATACAAAGTGCAAGAAGAAAATAATTCAAAATATGTTGTGATATATTTTTGTCTTTCAGGTAATTACCCATCAAAGAGAACTCTGCAATGGAGAAAATCAACCAACAGTATTTTTTTTTTTTACTGAAGCTTCTATTTGTTCTATATAGACTGATGAAACCCACTTTTATTAAAGCGGTCCAACCTTAAGACACGTGATTAAGCATTCTGAGTCTTTATTGCAGGCTCTTAGCTTCTTTGATGGTTAGTTTCTTAGCCGTTCTTCACCTGACTTCCTTCTCATATTTCACTAAAGCTGCCCTTAGTGTAAGAATCTGGCACGGAGGAAAAACTACCCACATCCTTTGCTTTTATTCTAGTGACGTACAGGAAAAGGACACCTTTGCATTCTGGTGTATGTACACACATACATACACATACCCCACTACAAATATACAGTGGGGAGGAAGATAACTATTTCCTGTGCTAACTGATTAGAATCATACAATCGTGGGAATGGAAGGGTACCTTGGAGGGCTTCTAAGGCCCCCAACCTTTTGAGCACCAGGAACCGGTTTCAAGGAGAGAGGTTTTTCCACAAATCGGAGAGGGCATGGTTTTATGTGCCCGTTTGTTTCCACGGCCTGGTTTCTGGCATGCTGCTGATCGGTGCCAGTCCACAGACTGGAGGTGGGGAGGGGTTGGAGACCCCTGTTCTAATCCAACTCTCTACCCTCCCTGACAAATGGATTGAGCGCCCACAACTCCAGGAGACAAGCCATTCCACTGATTAATTGTTCTGTCAGGAAATGTCTCCTTTACATCCAGGTTCCCTCTCTCTCTCTAACAAGCTTCCACTTGTTGCTTCTTATGAATGTGTGGTTGACATTTGGGCTTTGTTACACAATGTCAGTGCCAGCTTGACTTTTTGACACCTCCTGATGAACTGGGAGCTTATTTTACATGAAAAGAAGAAGTGGTTCACAAAATAGGCCAGAACTAGAAGAGTAGTATAGATGTGGTGTTGTGATATAGGGCCTGCCTGTTTTGTAGTGAGTATACAGCATGCATATGAAAGAGAGAGAGTTTCTGTTGCAATATTACAACCTCCATTTCAACTCCATCCATCACAGATGACTCTGCTCTAAAGGCTACGGATGAACAATCAACAGGTCTACTGTAATTGGTATGAAAGCAGCTCCACAGCACAAGATGATGTGACCTTCAAACATCAGCTCCTGGCTATCACCCGGTTCATAATTTACACCAAGCCATGCTACTTTTAATCATGCATTACTGAATAAATACCACAGTGACTGGATTGGTGTAGTGCTAACAATATTATTACGTAGCACTATGCATGAACATACTGAATTTGCTACTGTATAGTCAAAATATGGTCAACAACTAGCCTGTCTCCCACTTAGTTATGTGACTGGAGTCCATTTTAATGATGGACAGAGGTAGAGCTGAATTGGAAGCAAAAAGCCAACGGTGCAATCTTATCTCTTGACTTTGTCAGGTTTCGAGATTGTGTCCACAGTGTAGAAGTGCCAAACTGATTTTTTTTTTTTTTAGCTCGGGGCACTGTGGGGTCAGGCATATCAGATAAAAGAATGGGGAAAGGGGGAGGTGGACCGGTAACCTTAGAATTATAAACATGGATGGGGCCAGGTTCTTTCAGGAATCCAAACAAACAGCTAAGGGATACTGCCTGGAGTATACTGAGTATGTTTCCTGAAGTTTTGGAAGAATCAGTCAATTTGTTTCAGAATATGCTGGTGGTAAATGCAAAAGTACAGGATATATTACTATTGCGGAAGTTTGGCAGTCTTAGTATACTCATAAAAAAATAAAACCAACTAAGATTGTGTTCCATAATTCTAATTAACCAAAACAACAACAAAAAACAAGTAATAAAAATGCAATGATATGTTATGATATGACATACATATTACACGTACACAGACAGACAGACAGAAAGAGAGACAGACAGGTTTCTCAAGCATATATAGATTAATGTGTAACATAATATGTTTGAGTAAAAGATTACCATAGTCATTGTAAACTTCCATACATCATCTGTATCTTTCTTGCAAATAACCTCAAGTAATCCAGTGGGAATTGGGCCATAAATTTGTCAGTCCGATATTGAAGAACTATAAATCTCTTGGCTGTAACAAGAACAGAGAGAAATTTCATTTTCATTGTTTAGCTATCACTTTCCATATAATAGGTATATAATTCAAAATAATGTCTGCATCTGAGAATGTTAACCTTTGTCTTAAAGAGAAATTAATGTATGCAATTGCCTCTTTCCAGAACATTGTGAGAGAGCTACGTCACTGTGACTTTAAGATGTGTGGACTTCAGCTCCAAGAATTCCCTAGCTAGCCAAGGATTTAGACCACAATGGGACTTCATCCCTGATAGTGGTCACACTTTGCATTAACGTCCCTTTAATGGACTTTTTCCACAGCAGTCTTTTTGTGCAGCTGAAACCAACCAAAAATTATTACAATATGATGAATCAAGTATTCTATTCTTTGGTCTTTTCAAACTTCTGAAAATAACCTTTGAAAATATTGTTTTCTTCTTAAACCAATTCAAATCAATTCAAACATCTGATTATGGTAATCAACCCCAGTTAAATAATACCTGCAGCTGGATGTCCAATAAATGCAAAGCAGCAGTTTTATAACAATCTCATTTTCAGATCAAATAAAGACTAAATTTAAGTCAGTCATGTACATTTAAAGTAAATTTATTTTGAAAAGCCAATTATGTCCTTCAGGTAAACTGGAATAATTATAAGCTAAACATCAGCCTTTTCTAATATGCTTCTTAGATCCTAGGTAATTACATGATGGGAAGGCCGATAAATTTATGCTGCATAATTGCATAACATGAAGACAAAGTTTAAGCTTTTGTTCCATAGGTAAAACACATGTATGTAGAGAGCAATCAGCACAACAAAGAAAACAAATAGAGCCCCTTTCATGATAAATTCCACAATGCCCAGAACTTAACCATCTTAGCTGTTTTCAAAAAGCTAAACTGTATTGGACAAGCTTAGTACTTGGTTGGGAGATTACCAGGGCATTCTGAGATGAAGATTAGACTAGAGAGTTGGGCGGGGGGGTGGACTCCTAGAAGAAGGTAGGAGCAAAATCCCATCATTACCAAAAATTCATTCTCACAGCCATGAAATCACCAGAGGTTGAGCTCCATTTAAATTAAAAATAAACTCAACACTAAACAAATAGTAAACAGAGTAAGGTAACTGCAGTAGGAATATGTTTCTTTAGATCAGTGGTCACCAATCAGTGGGCCGGGGACCACTGGTGGTCTGAGAGAAAATTTTGGTGGTCCATAGAGAAACGTTCCCCCCCAAAAAAACACCCCACCAAAGCAATTAATCCAGGCTGCGCGGGAACATAAGGCTGCACCGCCCACATGGCCTGCCCAACCACTGGCCCCCACCCTTCAGTCAAGCGCAAACCTTACCTTGAGTAGAGCCACGCGAGTTGGAACCGGAAGGTAAGACCAATGGTGGGGGAGGGAAATCTGCTCCGGGGTGGCTTGCTGACGTTGGTGGGAAAGTCGGTCCCATATTCCAGAGCTGCAGTAGTCACAAGACTGGCCCTTTGGTCATCCTAGAGCAGCTCCTCCAGTTCATGGCAGGCTGGTGTACCCGGGTGGAGGAGCAGCTGCTCCAGGATGACCAAAGGGCCAGTCCTGTGACGACTGAAGCTCTGGAATATGGGACCGACTTTCTCACCAATGTCAGCAAGCCACTGCCAGTCAAAATTCATATCAGTGGTCCACGGGATTTAAAATTATGAGTTTAGTGGTCCCTGAGGTCCAAAAGGTTGGCGACCTTTGCTTTAGATGATTCAAGACATTCGAGATACGAGTACAGGCAAGTCCTTGACTTACAACAGTTCATTTAGTGACCGTTCAAAGTTACAATAGCACTGAAAGAAGTGACTTAAGTTATAACCATTTTTCACAGTTACAACCTTCACAGCATCCCCTCGATCATGTGATCAAAATTCGAATGCTTGGCAATTGGTTCATACGTACTTATGACTGTTGCGATGGCCAAGGGATCATATGATCAGTGTTTGTAACCTACTTTAGTTAATTTAGAGTGCACAGCAGAATTAACTTGTAAGGGAAGCGCAATAGGATTCTGCTGTATTGTTAAACAATTTTTTTCAGACATTTATCAGATGTCAATTGATGCTTGGTGCCATTAAGCACTCATATAAATTGGTTTGCTTCTTGTTGTATGTGATAGCTTAAAATACTTGCTGGTGAACACAAGTAATATCTCTTTGATATGCATTGTTGCAAAAGTATGTGAAATAGCCCTTATTTAACTGTTAAAGAAATAAATATAGCATTGATGATAGATCAGCCAGGGAAACTACCGGGAAAGATACGTGGAAAAATTACTGTAAAAGGTGGCAGCAACTCACATGCTTTTGACTTCTTAGCTAACATTAAATACGGACTAGTATGAATCATCAGATCCTATGACCTATGCAGGGACCTCTAGGACATACACCTCTATAAATAGAATATCAGATATCTTGTGCTAGGCAGATTAGCCAGGTTCCAGGTAATCTTCCCAGATCTCTTTTATACTACGAGCATATCTGGAGGTGTGTGGTCTCCTTTAGAGCTACTGTTTCAGGAATGCAAAAGCGAAACAATCCTTAGATCAAGCGTCTTCAAACTTGGCAAAGTTTCAGACTTGTAAGACTTCAACTCCCAGAATTCCTGAGTGAACATAACTGGAGGAGGAATTCTGGGAGCTGAAGTCCACAAGTCTTCAAGCTGTCAAGTTTGAAGACTCCTGCCCTAGATGGAAGCAGATAAGAAAACCTGCTGCCTTCTAACCACCATTTGGAGCCCAGATTCAGCAGCCCTCTTCTCTTTAAAAAAATAAAAAAAACCAATAAGTAGTTCAATATTTTCCTTCTCTGGTTCATAAACCGAAATGCACTTAGCCAGATGTAAGCTTCATAAATAATAAATACAATTCATGAAGCTGTTTGAGGTTCTTTTAAGAAAACGAACCACAGTATCTTTGGATATTTGGTTTTTTTTTCTTCCTTTGATTTTTTTTTAACCTCCTGGGAGGTCACCAGAGGGGACTAAACATAATATGAGGCCCTCCCCAAAGGACCACAGACCAGTGGTGGTATTCAGCTTTTTTTACTATCGGTTCTGTGGGTGTGGCTTGGTGGGTGTGGCATAGCTTGGTGGGTGTGGCATGGCTTGGAGGGTGTGGCTTGATGGGCGTGGCAGGGGAAGGATACTGTAAAATCCTCATTTCCAGCCCACTCCAGGGGAAGGATACTGGAAAATCTCCATTCCCTCCCTACCCCACTAACCTGCTTTCCAGCTCCGTTCTCCTGTGCAGGGCAACAAAAGAAGACCCAGACAATCAGCTGGGTCTCGGGAGGCGGAGAATAGATGGGGGCGGGGCCAACCAGAGGTGGTATTAGCTAGTTCTCTGAACTACTCAAAATTTCCACTACCGGTTCTCCAGAACCTGTCAGAACTGGTTGAATGCCACCTCTGCCACAGACATGCCCGGAGGGCTCCTGTGAGGATTTCTGTAAATTAGCCCCATTCCCAAACGACCGGATAAGGGTGCCCATTGACCTCCATGGACCTGCAAGGGTGCAGGAAAACAGGTCATTACTTGACTGGGGTTACTTTGTGATTCATTGTGATGCTCAACTGCATATTGTCACATGTGGTTCATTATTCCAGGAACCCCGCAATTTTATACCAAATGTGCTTCTCTGTTTATGAGAGCCAGTTTGGTGTAAGTGGTTAAGGCATCAAGCTAGAAACCGGGAGACCATGAGGCCAGTCCCACCTTAGACATCAAGCCATCTGGGTAACCTTGGGCCAATCGTTTTTTTCTCAGCCCTAGAAAGGACCCCAGAACCATTTCTGAAAAACCTTACCAAACAAAAACAGCAGAGACTTATCCACGCAGGCTCCAAGACTGGGACACAATGAAACAGAAGAAGAAAATTATCACCTTCGATAGAGAGCAATGAAGAAGGCTTGAAGGAGATATGCAGGCTCCATTGTTAAGGCAAGAAGGAATAAAACATTGCAGCTGTCTAATCAGTATTCAGAAGTGACTCAAACAGACATCTCCCCAATTGGCTGAATCAGAAGAAGGTAGAAGAAGTGGAGTCCAACGCAATGAGATTTGCAGCACATAAACCTCAGATCCATTTGAGGTTTAAATTTCAAATGCAATCATTAATCAGCTTCCCTAAGTAGACCAGACCAGGAAAGCAACTCCACAGAAGTAGGCTACACCTAGTTTTATTGAGACTGACTTTCATAACAAAATCTTGCAGATTTGATTCCTTGCCCCTAAGTCTTGCAGTTAGGTGAGCCCACCTAATGTGTGTTTCCTTTTTTTGTATGATTGGAGTTGGGCTTGTTTGCTCATATACTTTATTATGCCTGCTTGCTGAATTTTCACCAGATGTAGTTCTCGGATTTGCAACCACAACTGGAACTGGAATCTCAGTCAAGTGAAGCAGTTGTTGAGTGTGCTGTCATGAGATTGCCCTCACGTCTGCTTTGGTAATGGCCACCGTCCTGACACTCTCAGTTGGGGGTTGTTCACAATCTTGTGGGTTGTTAACAGCATGGGGATGGGGGAATGGAGGAGATGGCGGGGAAGGTGCACAGAAGAGAACTCCTTTAGTGGGGTGCAGGAAAAGAGCTCAAATTTTCAGAATTTGAGCTCCATTTCTGCACCCTGCCAAAGGAGTTCAACTCCCTTTGGTAGGCAGCTCTTTCAGCCAGCCCCCACAGACAAGAGAAAGAGTCTTTTCGGCAGGCAGCCGCAGCTTTGCAAACTTCCCTGCAGCTTCTTTCCCCATTTTCTGAGAAAGGCAATAGAGAAGATTGCAAATGGAAATCATATCATTGTGGGGCAACCAGTCACAACTGTAAGCAGGTTGCCAAGAACCCCAAGTCTTGATCTTATGACCACAGGGGCGGTAGTGCAACATTTGGCGATGGAGGGAGGGAAGCGGTTTCCTGGCTGTAAAGAACCTCTTCCAAGCCTATTTTAATTCTGCACCATCGTTAAATAAACAGTCATACGTCAAGGACTAGCTGCCTTTTTATATTGCCCAAGGTCACATTTGTGAGATTGATATAGCCATTATATAGGCTACAGAAGACGCAGCTGCAAAACACAAAATTAAACACAATTTAAAGGTCTCTCCCATCAACTCTTTTCAGAGGGCGTCACTGCTGGAGCCTATTCCGCCTGTAGCATCTTCGGCTAGCATTATATAATGAACTGGAAATAAAAAGTGTAGTTTTGGTCAAGGCAGGAAACTTGTGGATATCTACAACATCTGTAGATAATAATTTTTGTTATCTCTGGCTGGGCAAATAAGAATTTGAGTCCAACAATATCTGAATGGTCACAGATTCCTCTATCATTTTAAGGGTGGATAAAATTTTGTTTGGCTTGAGGGAAAGAGAACACGCACTATTTTTCTTCAAAGTTTAAACTTGTTATTTAACGGCTCCACCTTTTCTGAAAAAGATGTGTGAGGAAAGATCAGCATTGTATTTTATATATTTTGTTTATTTGATTTGTCAATCACTTACAAGATAATAGGTATAAGTATAAACATGAGTAAGAATACAGGAAATAGGCACGAATAAATGGGGGCAATGGGACAGGGACGGTAGGCACTTATGCAGGCCCCTTACAGACCTCATAGGAATCGGGTGACGTCAATAGTGGATAGTTCAAGATTGTCCAAATAGGAAGAATGGGATGGATATCTCCTTGTGGGGAAAAGGCTGAATAGTTTTTAAAAAAAACAAATATAGCTGAAGATAAGAAAGATACTGAGAAGATCCAATCATTCAAGAATCTGTATTTGACTTGTATGTAAACCAAATCTTGTTTTTGATGCCTCTTTCTTATTGCCCAGTGACTGTCTGGATTTTTGCAGCTTTGATCTGCCAGCATGTTATGCATATACTTTTAAATCATCCCATCTTACTTGTACATATGTTTTGCAATATGCTTACATATACTTTGAAGGATTACTGAACTGTTTCAGTAACATAATACCCAAACACTACATCTTTATCACATTATCACAACAGGTGGGAGGAGGGAAACCTAGTATAGTATTAGGAATAGAGATTCAGATTCTTGTCTCCCCCACTCATGAAAACTCCCTGGGTAGCTTTAGGCCACTTACCTCACAGGGTTGTTTTTGTGGGGAATAATCGGCAAACTCCCGGACAAATTCTATAGCTAAGTTTTGTAATATTTATACCTTATATGCCTTTACTTAGGGACCACATTGTGTACCTCATTCTTAGCCTCTTCTATATGAGGTGAGATTACAACCCAGTTTTCCCTAGTGGCATGAGTCTTAATCCAGTTGTGGGAAGCCCCCACCCCAGAATAATGAAATAATTTGAGAAATATTAAAAATGCAGACTATTGTATTTCCCTAAAGAAGAAATGGAGAAGCATGTTTTAGAGGCAGAAAGCAGCCCCCAAGTCTTTCTTAATAGCCCACAGCAGATGCCAGCACTTAAGGAGATAAAGAGCTTACTGAAAAGATGAAGCAAACTATTTAGATGGCTCCATTCATAAGCAAAGCAAATACTTCCAGCAGAAGCCCATTTAAGACAGGACCATTTTGAAACTCCTTGCAGCAAGGTTTGACAGCTAACAAAAGCAGAATGGTAGGATTAGAACAAGCAATCCCTCACCCAAGGTCCAACACAGGACGAAAGCCATTAGCCACAATGGGAATTGCTCACAACCCCCTTCATTGCACAACCCCCAGAACAGTTCATACTTCAAAGTCACAGAAACCTATAAAGATCCATCCACTCATTCAACCATTGAGTCAGCTACCCCAGAACCACAAACCCTGGTGGTTCTGTTCCTCAATAAATGGACCTTCTTTCCAATCAGCCCCCAGCCTCTATGATGCTTCCAGCATCTTTCTCCTGGCTTGGAATTTAATCGGATGGATTCTCCTTCCTACACATTAAACTATCAACCACGGTTTACAGATCACGATGTTTGAGACACAATACTTGTCATGACTGGTTAGCATTTGTGAATTATGAAAAGGGAATTCATTCAGTCTGATCGCCAAATCAATTTGCATAGGACCACAGCCTCCAATTAAAAGTGCATCTTCTACAGCTGGTAACCCTCCTGCAATTGCTTAGAAATTCAGTTGCAAATAGAATTATTTGCAGCTCCTATTTGGATGTTAAATAAAGGTTAATGTCCAGCATCTGTTGGTAGAAAACATTCACTGCGTAAGAAAAGGCTTAAGGGAATTCCAAGGTGTTGACTCGTATCACCTATAATCCAGCTTGCAATCTGCTCCAATTCATTACTGACCTAGAGTTAGTAGCGACAACTGCTGATTCATTAGTAGCTGTCATTCACATTTTCTGAAGGTTCCCCCTTCCCTCCCTCCCTCCCTCCCTCTAATCTATAGCAGCCAAACATTTCTGCAAAGAAACTGATCTGCATTGCAATTTGAGATCAGATCAGTTTCTTCAGGACGAACCAGTTCTCAGACGGATTTGGTTGTAGAACAACCGAGCCAATAAAAACTATTTCTCCATACTAGGGAAAGAGAACTTTGCAATTATATGTATGATATCCTCCCCTACCGTCAAAGTAAGGCGAAGCTTATGCAAGTATTTATCTTGCTTTTTTAATGTATCCATTAGATTTTGGCTGAGGTCTTACTTGTTAAGCTATAAAACAGGTTTGTTTTGTAGCCTCAAGAGCAGCTAATCCTGTGGGTTTTAACTCTGGATATATATTTTTTTCCTTTCTTTGTGGTACAGAATAATGTAGTCGTGCTGATCAGAGATCATCTAGGCTAGGGGCACACCGCATTTTCTGATAACCCTTGATGGAATTAATAAAGGCAGAGTTCATTATGAAGAATATTGTGCACAAATCCACATTTAGTTTCTGTTATGTAAATGCATGTTACAATCAGGCTACTGATTGTATGAAAAATAAGGGGGCTGATGACAGAAGTGCTAAAGCGTTTAAAGAAATGCAGCTTTACAAGGCAGGGAGGCAAAAAGAAAGAGTGATCAACTTCATTAGCCAAATAGTTTAAAAAGTAAAATCTGCAAATCTGATTTGACTCCTAATGGCTTCATGGACGTGTCTATGTGGTAGTATCATTGCAGAAGTGATTTGGCTATTAGCATCGATGACAATGGAATCACTCTGAAGCCTTCTGCTGGGAAAAAATGGGCTTCTTTGTGCAGCTGGTTAGCCAGTGTGAGAACAAATCGTTGGACTAGATGAACCAGGAGTTCAATCCAGCAAGGCACTGATTGTTTTCCTGATATTGTCTTCTTCCTGAAGAAAACTTAAAAGAAAGCCTACAGCCTTAGTACTTCTTGGATAGCCTAACACTCAAGTACTAACCACATCTGGCTGTGTTTAGCTTTTTAATTTTTTTTTCATGTTGTGCTTGGGAAAATATGCATTTCCAATTGTATTTAGTATTTAGTATTATTTGATTTGTCAATCGCTTGCAAGATACAGGTATAAGAATAAATATAGTTTTGAATACATGAGATAGATACTTATAAGAAAAATAAAAAGAAACAATAGGACAGGGATGGTAGGCATGTTGGTGCACTTATGCACGCCCGCTACAAGCCTCTTAGGAAATGGGTGAGGTCAATAGTAGACAGTCTAAGGTTAAAGTTTTTGAGGTTTGGGGAAGAAACCACAGAGTCAGGTAGAGTATTCCAAACATTGACCACTCTGTTGCTGAAGTCGTATTTTCTGCAGTCAAGTTTGGTGCGGTTAACCTTGAGTTTGTATCTATTGTTTGCCCTTGTGTTGTTATGTTTGAAGCTGAAGTATTCATTTGCAGGTAGGACATTGCAATGCATGATTTTATATACTATATTTAGATTGGACCGGAGGCGGTGTAGTTCTAAGTTTTCTAGGTCTAGAGCAGGCTTGTCCAACCCGCGGCCCATGGGCCGCATCGGCCCAGGTCGCCTCGTAATGCGGCCCAGTGCCCACCCCAACCATCGTGCCACAGCCAGCGAGAAGGAGGAGGAGAGGCAGGCGCGAGGCGGGGCGAGGCGAGCGCCAGGCCAAGCAGCAAGAGAAAAGGCGGGTGCCGTCAGAGCGCCACCTCCTGCTGTTACCGCCGCCGCTTCTGCCCCTGCCACCGCTGCTGCTTCTGCCCCCGCCGCCGCCGCCACCCCTGCCGCTTCTGCCCCGCCACCACCCCTGCTGCTTCTGCCCCCGCCGCCACCCCCGCCGCTTCTGCCCCGCCGCTTCTGCCCCACCATCCATGCTGCTTCTGCCCCCGCCGCCGCTGCTGCCCCCACCTCTTCTGCCGCGCCGCCACCCCTGCTGCTTCTGCCCTGCCACTGCTGCTGCTTCTGCCCCCACTGCTGCTGCTGCTCCTGCCGCCACCGCTTCTTCTCCCACCTCCACCACCGCCGCTTCTGCCCCTGCCGCCATCGCTTCTCCCGCCACCGCTGCTGGGGAAGAAGCAGTGGCGGTGGCGGGGGAAGAAGCAGCAGCGGTGGCGGGGGAAGAAGCGGTGGCAGGGGCAGAAGCAACAGCGGGGGCGGGGCAGAAGCAGCGGGGGCAGCGGCGGCGGGGGCAGAAGCAGCAGCGGTGGCGGGGGAAGAAGCGGCGGCGGGGGCAGAAGCCTTCCCCTGCCGCTGCTACTGCTGCTGCTTCTGCCTTCCAGTCCTGCCTCATCCAGCCGGGCTATTTGCAGGAGGAGAGGTAGGCGCGAGGCAGGCGAGCTTTCTCCCCCCCTCCCCCCCCCTGCAAAATTTGGCCGGAAAAAAAACTGTGATAAAAAAACCGTGATAAAAAATAAATAATTTTTAATAAATAATTAATAATAAATAATAAAAACATCTCACTAACTTTATTTCCAAATAAATTTAATATGTTAATTAAGTAAATTAAATTATCTGTTCTTCCCAAGGAATTATGTTTGTTATTGTTGTTATTGTTAGGGCTGAAATCTAATTTCAAGACAATCACCAGTCAAGTTCCAATATTCAGAATTGTTTCAGGAAGTAAGAAATCCAATACAAAATAAAGCCAATATACATATGTGATATGTCTGTGCACTAAGTCAGGGGTCGCCAACTTTTTAGACCTCAGGGACCACCAAACTCATAATTTTAAATCCCACAAACCAGACACCCTGGGAAAATCCCAAAAAGAGTCTGCAGAAAAATTCCCCACTCCATTTTCCTACCAATTGATCATTCTTTATTTGGGATCACAGGATACCATCTCCAGCTCCATTCTCAGTGGGGGAGACACACACACACACACACACACACACACACACACAAAGAGAGAGAGAGAGAGAAAGACAGACTTTTGGCTTCATGCAAGGAAAGCAGCAGAAGCAGCAGCAGTTTTTCTTTCTCTCCCCCAAACTCTACCAAAAGTGAGTCTTTGTGAGACTTGTCGTGTCGGCGCAGCCTGTTGGAACAGGATGCCTTACAGCAGGGGTGTCCAACTTTTCACCTTCCCTGGGCCACATTAGAAGATGAAAATTTGGTTTGGGCCGCACATAAAATAAAATAACAGTAACGGTACCTGATCATCCCCAAAAACCATAGAAAACATAGTTAACATATTAAATTTATTTGGAAATGAAGTTAGTGAGATGTTTTTATTATTTATTATTTATTAAAATTATTTATTTTTTATCACGGTTTTTTTATCACAGTTTTTTTATCACAGTTTATTTTCCGGCCAAATTTTGCGGGGGGGGGGGAGTGGAGGCGGGGAAAGCTTGCCCACCTCACGCCTACCTCTCCTCCTGCAAATGGCCCAGCTGGATCAGGCAGGACTGGAAGGCAGAAGCAGCAGCAGCAGCAGCGGCAGGGGCAGAAGCCTTCCCCCGTCACCGCTGCTGCTTCTGCCCCCGCTGCTGCTGCCCCCGCCGCCACTTCTGCCCCCGCCGCAGCCGCCGCTTCTTCCCCTGCCACCACTGCTGCTTCTGCCCCCCCGCCGCCACTTCTTCCCCTGCCAGCGCCGCCGCTTCTGCCCCCGCTGCTGCTTCTTCCCCGCTACCGCTGCTGCTTCTGCCCCCGCCGCTTCTGTCCCCGCCGCCGCTTCTGCCCCCACTGCCGCTTCTTCCCCCGCCACCGCTGCTGCTTCTTCCCCCGCCGCCGCTGCCCCCGCCGCCACCCCCGCCGCCGCTTCTGCCCCCGCCACGGGGGCAGCGGTGGTGGGGGCAGAAGCGGCGGTGGTGGGGGGAAGAAGTGGCGGCGGCGGGGGCAGAAACGGCGGCAGGGGCAGAAGCAGCAGCAGTGGTGGGGGAAGAAGCGGTGGGGACAGCAGCGGTGGCGGGGGAAGAAGCGACGGCGGGGGCAGAAGCGGCGGCGGCGGGGGCAGAAGCGGCAGCGGGGGCAGAAGCAGAAGCGGTGGCAGGGGAAGAAGCGGCGCCGCCGGCGGGGGAAGTGGCAGCGGTGGGGGCAGCAGCGGCGGTGGTGCCGGCGGCAGCAACAGCAGGAGGTGGCGATCTGACGACGCCCGCCTTTTCTCTTGCTGCTTGGCCTGGCGCTCGCCTCACCCCGCCTCGTGCCTGCCTCTCCTCCTCCTCCTCACTGGCTCTGCCACGAAGGTTGGGGTGGGCACTGGGCCGCATTATGAGGCGACCTGGGCCGCATGCAGCCTGTGGGCCGCGGGTTGGACAAGCCTGCCTTATAGGGTCCCAAAGTTTCATTTCTGGTGGAGTTTGGGGGAGAGAAAGAAAGACTTTTGCTGCTTTCCTTGCGTGCAGCCAAAAGCAGAAGAAGAAAGAACTGGAAAGACGCAGCCCGGTGGCCAGGCCAGGCATGTGGGGCGAGTGGGGCAAGCTCCCCCGCTCTGTCCTTTCCCCCCTCCCTCATGTTGTTTGCAATGCAAGTGACACAAGCCTATGTTCCCACAGGCCATGTGGGTGGCGCAGCCTTGTGTTCCCGCGCAGCCTGGATTAATTGCTGTGGGGGTGACATTTCTCTACGGGCCACCCACATTTTCTCATGGACCAGCAATGGCCCCCAGCCCACTGGTTTGCAAACACTGCACTAAGCCATAATGTACTGCGTTTTTGGGGGTTTGTTTAGAGGTTTGAGTAAACCCAGCCATTTCTTCAGACCAAACTGGTTTAGTTTCAGAAAACTAAGCAGGGTTGAACCTGCTCAATACTTAGTTGGAACATCTTCAGGAAATCCCAGAATTATACTGTTATGTCCTTGGGACTGACCGAAGTCCCCAACCAAGTCCGTTCATGTTGCGGGGCGTTTGCTGCTCCCATTGGTTGGCTCCCTTCAACAGCCGGCTATAAACGCCGGCTGCTGGGTTGAGCCAGCCGCTGTTCGCTGGGCATGTCTGCTAGTTAGCCAGCAGACGCGACAGCCCTTTATTCGTTTGAATAAAGCCATTCTTGTTAATGCTCTGGTCTAGCCTCTCATTGCTCGAACATAACACTGGCGATGAAGGTGGGATCAGGCTAACCAGTAGCAACCAAAAAATCGAGTTGAAATCACACCCAGCGCTGAGCCACAGCCGCGCCGCTGAGAGCTCGGCCAGCTCACTAAGAGCAAGAAGCGAAAGCAGAGCGTCTGTAGCCGCTCGGTTAGAAAGCTACAGAAGTGAAAGTAGGGTGCTGAGAGCCGCAGCCGCCCAGCTCGTAAAAGAGCGCGAGATTCAAACCGCTGCCGTTTGAATCCAAGCCTTTAGTGAAGTCAGCACTGTGTCCACAGTCGCTACGCTCTCCAGGGAGCGCGCAATTGAATCACTGACAGTCTCGGCGCTACAGCCATTAGCCGCCTATGCTCTCCAGGAGCGCAAAATTCAAATTGCTGTCAGTTACAGCGCTATAATCACAGCCGCTAAGCGCTAATAGGGAGCGTGAAATACAAAAAACCTCTCTAGAGCTGAAGTCACTGAGCAAGTAAGGCGCTGCAGCCACAGCCGCCACGCTCACGGTAACACATTCAGGGCCTCGTATTACCCAGAGAGATAGATCAGTCAGTTAACAGACTGAAACTCCAAGATGAACTCCAACCCGGCTTTCCCGCCATTTAAACCGGACGAAGAGAAGTGGGACTCTTATAGAAACCGCTTCAACCACTACATTGATGCCATCGGTCTGGCTGATGCTGTGGAGCACAGGAAGAAGTCTTACTTCCTTAGTTACTGTGGGGCCGCAGTCTTCGATACAGCCACAGCACTTTTCGCGCCAAGGGAAATCAAGAACGTCCCATGGGCCGAGCTGTTGGAAACGCTTTCCAACCATTATTCGCCAAAACCATCGCAGATCGCTAGACGCTTTGCCTTCCGGATGAGGAAGCAAGCCGAGGGAGAATCCATCAATCGATACATGGCCGCCCTGAGGACAGCAGCTCTCCACTGCGAGTTCAAAAATTACTTGGACGACATGTTACTCGACCAACTCGTCTGCGGGGTCAAAGACTTGAGGCTCCAGAGACGTTTACTGGCCAGAAAGGATCTTAGCCTCTCCCAAGCTGTCGAAGAAGCCTTAGCTGCAGAACTAGCAACCCAGTCAGCCGCTGAGATCCAGGGCACCGCACCCAAACCCAGCTCTACTTCCGTACATTCTGAGGAGGCGGTGAGTGAGGACGACCCTACCGAACACTCAGACGTTCATCGTCTCAAGCCATCTAGACAACCACAGGTAGGGGCAAGGCAGGGAAACGGCAATGCACCCAAGCACATTCTCTTGTGCCTATCCTGCGGAGGACCCCACTCCCGGACAGCTTGCAGGTTCAGGAACGCTACCTGCAACAACTGCCACAAGAAAGGCCACATCGCCAGGGTCTGCCAGGCAACACACAGTGGGGCTCAAAAGTCTCCTTCTTATTCTTCTCCTGGGCCTCAGAGGCAAGTAGAAAACTGTCACACGTGCTATCACGCTAACCACACCTTTCATACCTCTAACAAAATCACACTTTCTATCTATCTAGAAGGTAAGCCTTGCCGCATGGAAGTTGACACGGGGTCAGCGCTCTCAATCATCTCATGGAACACACTCAAGAAACTCCAGCCCAGTCTATCGAGGAACCAACTCCAGAAGTGCCATCTCACCTTGAGAGACTATCAAGGAAAGAACATTCCAGTACTCGGCAAAGGCAAGTTCCTCGTTAAATTTAAAACCTTCAAAGGCCATTTGCCTTTAGTGGTCGTTGACGGTGCCCTCCCTAGTCTTTTGGGGTTGGATTGGTTCCCCTCTCTCGGCCTTAGCATAACGGGAATCCATGCTGTCTCAGCTTCTGATATTGACTCGTTATATGCAGACTACTCTGATGTATTCAGTAGTGAATTAGGATGTTATAATGGCATGCCCATTTCTTTTTCGGTAGACCCCCAGGCAGTTCCCGTCCGTTTAAAACCACGTAGAGTACCTTTTGCCATACGCCCAAAGCTGGATGCGGAACTGGACAAATTACTTAGGCAAGGGGTAATAGAACCCACGGATTTTGCCAAGTGGGAGACCCCGATTGTCACACCCCTGAAGAAAGATGGCAGTTTAAGAATTTGTTCTGATTATAAGACCACAATTAACCGCTACCTACAGGTTAGCGCTTACCCAGTCCCAGTCATTCAGCACCTGTTGCACACATTCGAACCTGGCACCATTTTCGCCAAATTGGACATGTCACAGGCATATCAGCAGTTCCCTGTTGACAGTCAAACGGCCGAATTACAAACTATTGTTACTCACAGAGGCGCATTCAGGTGCAAACGTCTCCAATTTGGCGTAAGTGTGGCCCCAGGCATCTTTCAGTCATTAATGGAACGAATACTCCAAGGCCTCCCTGGCGTAGTTCCTTACTTTGACGACATATTGGTCTTAGCCAGGGACAGACCCCAACTTTTCCAAAGAGTCAGAGCGGTATTAGACAAGTTCAGGCAGCATGGTCTCAAACTAAAAAGGGAGAAGTGTGCCATCGCCACTAAGCAGGTGGACTTTCTAGGGTATAGAATAGACGCCTCTGGCATCCACCCGGTGGAATCTAAAGTCAAAGCGATCCACGAGGCACCCACTCCATCTACTAAATCTGAGTTACAAGCTTTCCTGGGCTTATTAAATTTCTACGCATCGTTCCTACCCCACAAAGCGTCAGTAGCCGAACCCCTGCACAGGCTCCTCGACAAAAATACACCGTGGCACTGGGGACCCAAAGAAGATTCTGCTTTTAAAGCAGTCAAGTCTCTGCTCACCTCAGACGCTGTCCTAATACAATTTGACCAACGCCTTCCTTTAGTCTTAGCCGCAGGTGCATCCCCTTTCGGGATTGGAGCCATCTTAAGCCACAGACTACCCAACGGCTCCGAGGCACCTATCGCTTTCTTTTCCAGAACCTTTTCAACAACCGAGCGTAATTATAGCCAAATTGATAAGGAGGCCCTTGCCGCAGTTGCTGCGGTAAAAAAATTTCACGAATTCCTTTTCGGTCACAAATTCGAGCTCATCACGGACCATAAGCCACTTCTGGGACTCCTGTCCAGGGACAAACAAACCCCCCAAGTCTTGTCACCCAGGATGACGAGATGGACCTTGTTCCTGGCAGCTTACTCGTACAAACTCGTCCACCGCCCAGGGAAAACCCTAAGCCACGCCGATGCCCTCAGCCGCTGCCCCCTGCCAGCCCCTGTGGAGGACCCAGCCCCTGTCCACGCCATCTTCGATGTTAGCGAGATCAACCTACCTATCACCGCTGACGACATCGCCACTCACTCGAAGAAAGATAAAATAATCGCCCAGGTTGTGGACTGGGTAAGGAGGGGGTGGCCGGTCACTAACTTTGCACCTGAGTTCACACCATTTAAAACTCGACAATTGGAGCTTTCTAGTTTACAGGGCTGCCTGTTTTGGGGTACCAGAGTCGTCGTTCCAACCTCGCTTCACACATCCGTCCTCAAAGCACTGCACGAGGGCCACCCGGGCGTTGTCCGGATGAAAGCGTTGGCTCGAAGCTATGTCTGGTGGCCCGGCATGGATGACGAGATCGTCAAGTGGGTAAGCGCGTGCCGTCCCTGTCAGGAATCCAGGCCATCACCACCAGTCACCACACCAACTAAATGGGAGAGTGCCAACGCACCCTGGTCACGGCTCCACATTGACTTGGCCGGACCAATGCACGGCAAGACTTTCCTGGTGGTCGTGGATTCATATTCCAAGTGGATCGATGTGGCCATTCTCCCCACGACCACCACCCAAGCCGTTGCCAAGGCCTTGACCCGCTTATTTGTGACACACGGCCTGCCAGACACCCTGGTCTCGGACAATGGCCCCCAATTTACATCAACGGAGTTCAGCCGGTATGTCACCAACCTGGGCATCCGGCACATCCTCACGGCCCCTTTTCATCCTGCCAGCAACGGGTTGGCAGAGAGAGCTGTTAGATCAACGAAGGAGGCATTGGCCAGGTTCAACCAAGTAGACTGGCATTCGAGACTCTCCCGTTTCCTTTTAAGCCAACACACAACCCCCTGTACGGTCACAAACAAATCCCCGGCCGAACTCCTAATGGGCAGACGCCTAAGAACTGTGTTGGACAGGCTACACCCCCACTACTGCCCTGACACTCCTCTTGGTTCTGATAGTGGAGTCAGAGATTTTGTCTTGCAGGATCCTGTGTTTGTCAGGAATTACGCCGGGGATCCACTGTGGGTACCAGGGAAGATCGTGGCCATCACCGGTCCAAGATCGTATCGAGTTCAGTTGGAAGACGGTCGCGTTTGGCGGAGGCACCTGGACCAGATAAGGAAGCGCCGGAGCGGTCACATCAACGCAGAGCCCTGGACTCCAGTCAATCTCCAATCGCCACAGCCGGGCCCAACCGGGGACCAGCAGAGAGATCTGTCACCACTGAGGGAGCGGGCAGTAGACCGGGACTGCCAGCCAGAGGCTCCAACGTTGATGACCAGTGAAGCCACCGGGTTGTTGGACAGAGACTATGTGACAAACCAACCCGAGGGCAGAGACTGTCCACAGGTGCCAGGTCCGGTACCAGAACAAAACCGCTCTCCAATGCCAACCAGGTCTGGCTCCCCGAACTCGGTGCCACACAGTGGCTCGCCAGAGCTACGCCGCTCCGGGCGCCAGCACAGACCTCCAGCGTATTTAAAAGACTATACGTGTTCACATCTGGGGGGAAGGGGTGTTATGTCCTTGGGACTGACCGAAGTCCCCAACCAAGTCCGTTCATGTTGCGGGGGCGTTTGCTGCTCCCATTGGTTGGCTCCCTTCGACAGCCGGCTATAAAAGCCGGCTGCTGGGTTGAGCCAGCCGCTGTTCGCTGGGCATGTCTGCTAGTTAGCCAGCAGACGCGACAGCCCTTTATTCGTTTGAATAAAGCCGTTCTTGTTAATGCTCTGGTCTAGCCTCTCATTGCTCGAACATAACATATACAGTAATGTGGAAAGTAAAAAAAATCCTCAAAACTCTATATTTCAGGTAAAATTCCCAATAAAAATGTTTCTGGTTTCAAATCTATATGCTTTTTTGTCATTTTTTCCAACCACGTGTGGATTTTAGTCCAGTATTTTTTAGCATCCGCACAAGTCCACCACATATGCTAATATGAGCCAGGTGTCTGATGACATTTCCAACATTTTTCAGATTTATTCTTGAACATTCTTGCTATTCTTGTTGGGGGAAAGTGCCACCTGTAAAACATACAAATTTTCTTTATATGCTGTTGACATTGTCATTTTATAATTTTGAGACCACTATTTTTGCCATTTCACTAGATCAATCCCATATCCAAAGTTCTTCCCCCAAGCAATCATAGTTTCTTTAACTTCTTATTCTAGTTTAATTTCTAATAAATATCCATACAGTTTTTTAATCACCTTTTCATCAGTACCTGTCAAAATCTTATCTGTCAGTCAATTTATCATAGAAACCTTCTGTTTTAGAATCTTTATGTATGAATGTATTTGCGCATATGAAAACTAATTCATCTTTATACCTTGTTCCTCTAGTTTTTGTACAAATTTAAGTTCACCCTTTTCATTCAATATTTCTCCATATCTAACTGTTTGTTCCTTTTTGTATATTGTAGGATAAGAAAATGCTTCAAAAGTCGATAGCCAGACTGGAATTTTCAAATAACATTGTCTTTTAATCTTCTCCCAATTTAACCACAGAGACTCCCATATATAATGTCTTCTAAAGTACCCCTGAAATATATAGTAAAGGCTTGAAATACTTGATTGTAAATGTATTAACAGTGGCTAGGATTGTATTTGCTAAAAACTGGAAAAATGAGAAAACACCATCACAGGAGGAAATCATTAAGAAAATATTGGAATGTGCTGAAATGAGTAGATTGACATTTGAAATTAGAGAACAAGATGATAAACAATTTTATAAAATTTTGGATCTATTCTATCAATGGTTAGACAATAAAATATAGTAATGTAATATGTAGACTTTTAGTAAATAATAAATATATAAAGAAGTGTTCTTTTCTTATTATATCTACAAAATGATTCTAGGATAGATCTGGGATCATAATCTGAATTGTCATAAAACAAATTAAGTAAAATATGATCATTTTGGAAAAAATGAATGAATAAAAGTATAGTCAAATGATTAATTAATAATGATATTAATGTATTTAATATATTGATTGAAAATACGAGATTATATGCAATATAATTATAATTGAAGACTATGAAATGGAAGCACAAAACAATTTGTAAACCAACCGGCACACTGTATGTAAATATATGGAAGATGATTTGATATTTTTATGTTTTGTTTGTTTATGTTTGTTTTAAAAACCAATAAAAATTTATAAAAAAAAAATCCTCAAAACTATAACACAGCATTGAGATATTATCTCTGTATTGCTACCAAATCATCAATGTGTCCATGAAGTCAAGCAATTCATTGGCATGTTTGTCTAATGCAGCCAATTGTGCTTTATTTTCAGTAAACCATAGTTAAACCCTGTTTTAACAGAATGTGCCACCCACCCAAGTAGGTTTCTACCATTTGATATTGTCGCCAATAAGTGTTGAGGTTACGCCTTTCAGAATTGCCAGCTGGAGTTGCATTTCTCACACATTTTGGACGGCCAAAGGCTGAGAAATCTTGCCATTGGGAATTTCTCATACGGGAGCTGATTCTTCCAAATAGAAATGTTTAGCTAGCTCTAGAGTCTGCTTTCACAAGAAGGAGAATGCGAACATCAAAAGTAGTTGCAATAAAAATAACTCTGTACCTACAACGATATGAGCCTTTAATGTAATATTAATTGAATGCCAAATACCAAGTTCATAATGAAAGAAAGCTATTGCAGCCTTGACACGAATCCACGTCAGAATTTTTTTAAAAAAATCCTTTGGCAAGTCACCAGCATCTATTCAGCAATCTGTTTCATATGGTTGCCATGACGGCCAATGCGTTACAAATTGTAAAAGGTAGGAATTACCCATGCTTGTTCATACGGTGGTTACTCAGAACGTGCCTCACCAAGATAATAATAGTCTCATGGTAGCCGTCCCCTACCAATTCATCACGATTGTTAATTAGTGATTACATCAAAGAACCCCCATGGGAGAGAAGCATTCTGAAGCATTTGGAGCATCAAAATAACTGTAGTTGAAAAAATATAATCTTTTCTCATCAGCGGAAGCATGTAAGCCTCCAGATTTAAGGTATTTGCAAAGAATCCATTGCTTGTTTCATGCTGTCTCCAAGTCTGCTGCGGTCTTCTGACTGTAATAATAGTGGTTCACTAGAAATTCCCCATCCAATTTAGAAATGTCTTTTTGGAAAAAAATGTCATTCTGGGTTCAAGTGGGGAGAAAGACACTGGAAACAGGGAGGCTATTTGGAAAGATGGTTTAATGGTGGACAGGGCCACATGGTTTGAGGCCCTGGGCAATCAAGCACCTGTAATTTCCTGAGTTTTCTGATGTGATATCCTGAGCGGGTGGCAGACTAAAACTCAGAATGCTACATCACAGCCACCCGCTCAGGATATCACATCAGAAAACTCAGGAAATTACACCCCAAGAACTCAAGAAGTTGCAACACAGCAAATGACCCAGGATATCACAGCACAAGACCAAGGATACCACAGCAATAAATCTCACAAGGTCATCACACAACCCATTACCCAAGCCGTTACTACACAGGAGGCTAATGGAAAAGAGATCAAAACACAAACGACTCAGGAGATTACAATGCAGGACCCAGGATACCACAACAAAAGAACTCGCAAGCCCACCACACAACCCCTTACCCAAGCCGTTAAAACACAAGAGGCTAATGGAAAAAAGATCACTACAAAACAAACGACCCAGGAGATTACAGCACCAGATCCAGGATATCTCCACAACACAACTCACAAGGCCATCACACAGCCCATTATACCAACATCAACTCCATCAACCAATCAAGAGGCAGCAGTGCAGCCAACCAGCCCAGCACACCAGCCCCCACCACCAGTATTTATAGAGAGACGGCAGCTCCGATCATACACTACTTGCACTGGCACGAAGCCGAAAGCACCAGCCTGAGGATGGCGAGTGGGACCTCGCCGAAACGTCACCAAGATACTCTTAATCTTATATGGGAAAAGACCCGAAAACACCTAGACCTACATACCTGTACCCATGAAAATCTTCGAAAACAAATATGTGTATGTGTGTGTGTGTGTGTTTATGGTATTCAGCTTTGTTCAGGTATTTTCCCACGTCATTATAGTTGTGCTTCTAAAGTTGTAGGAACGTTCTGGCAGAATCTTATCTGCCATCATCAGGCTTCTTTATTGTGTTTGTCTGTGAGTCAGACTTTCACAGCCGTTTCAGTTTTAAATTTGGTGTAGCCTACTGCTGTGCCAGAATGGTATTTTCTTCATCTTGATTGGTTGGGAGTCTTGTTCTGTGTTTATTGGTCTTGTAATTTGCTGTGTTCTGCTTGATTGATGTTTCTAATATCTTCTGTCTGTTTTGTAGCCTTTTTTTGACTTGATTGGCTGGCAACATTGTGTTTCCTGTATTGGAGGCCTTTAGTGCAGCTTGGCTCTGAGTAAATGGACGGCTATCATTTATTAGGAAGCTAGGTTTCATCTGGGTGCCTGGTTAGGGTGTGTTTGAGCTGGAGATATAGGGCGGGGGGGTCTGTTTGTGTCCAGGTATTTGCCTGGCTTGTGGTGTGGAGATTTTTTTGTTTGAGAGTGCAGGCTTCCAGATAATTGACAGTCTGGTGGAGTCATCTCTTCTATTCATGCTTTCAGGTCTTTTTTCAATCTCTATGGCTTCTCAGATAATTCTGTGGCTGGGGTTTTCTATAGTGGCTAGGGTTTTGGTGCCACTGAAGTCGATGCTATGACCTGTGGCTTTCATGTGTTGGACTAGTGAGGAAGTGTGTTCCAGCTTTTTTTATTGCATTTTTGTGTTCATCCAGGCGGGTCCTTATTCTTCTATTGGTCTGTCCAATGTATGTGGCAGGGCATAATGCACAGGGAACATTATATATATATATATCTTTGTTGCCAGAGATGAAACTCACTAGAGCTACAATCTCAATAGTTACGTTTCTGCTTCTATTGGGGCCTTTCACAACAGGAAATTCTGACTCAATATTAATGTTGGCACCAAGCCAATAGTGCTGTGTAGTTCCCTCCCCACCTCCCCTCCCCTCCCCCCTTGTCCTGTACCCCTGGGAAACAGAGAAAGTTTAATGAGAAAGAGACTTTTCTTTTTCATAGCCAGTAAGCTGGAGTGGGAAGGGAAGTGTAAGGACCTTAACAGGGAGGAAATCCTTAAAGATCTACATTGTTGAACAGTATCCTGGGCAGAAGGCCAGGCATGGAGATTGTAACTGGATCACTTCACATCTGGGCAGAGAAGTTTTCCACTGAAAAGACAAAGATCAGCAATAGTGCTAGAGGGGATGAAATTTGCATTAAAATGCCATCTACTGTGCAAGGGTTTTAACCACATTAGCAATTCATTAGGGAGATTTTGCACTTCTTTTTCTCCATGCTGGGCATTTTGTACTCTCACATAATAGCCATTTGATGACAAGGTTGTTCTTGAATCATAATTCACAACCTTCTGACTTATTTTAGTTTTTAAGGCCCATCTTTCCAGATGAACTTCTATAGCCTCTGTTTTCCAGTCAATAGGAGACCACATCTGGAAGGAAGAATTCCAGCTCTTGACACTTTTTTTTGCAAAATTAATCCATTTCACATGTCCCATTATCCTTCAATAAATTATCCTAGTCATACCACACAGTGACCTACCACAAATAATCTAACACCTTCTGAGCCAACATGTTACATGAATTAACAGCTTTTACAACAGGAAAATCAAAATCCTCCATGTCACATCCCTTTTAGTTCAGGTTTTATGCCCTGGAGCAATAAAAATGAATGTGTTGTGTACATTCCTGAAACACTTAATCTAAATGGTTTTTAAGGACAGACTAGACCAGCAATTGCCATCCAGTGGGCCGCGGCCCACTGGTGGGCCATGAGAAAATTTTGGTGGGCCACAGAAATCTCACCTCTAGAGCACCCCCCCCCCCAAAGCAATTAATCCAGGCTGCTCAGAAACACAAGGCTGCTCAGCTCACATGGCCCACGGAAACCCTCACCGCCCACTCACTCCTTACCCAGCAAACTTGGTTGCTAAGTTGCAGTTTTTCCTTTTTCCCACCATCATCAGTTCTGCTGTGCCGGGAGATTTAGATTATCTAGGAAGCAGGAAATGGTTGGATTTCTTGCTTTTTAGCTAAGCAACCTGCCTTAGGACTGAAGGTTTGCTTGCAAGCAAATTCAGTGCAGACTCACAGCAAGCAAATTTGAGAGACTGAGCTAGCCGATAGCAGATAGATAGATCACTGAATGATTCTGTGAGCAACTCAATCTGCCTGCTTTGCCTGATCTTGGGTAAAAGTTGCTCTTTTTTATAAAAACTCAATATTTATATTGAATATTTATAAATATTTACATAATATTTACATACAAGCCATGCCCAGCCAGTCACATGACCATCAAGCCACACCCACAAATTAGGCCACACCCACAGAACCAGTTAGTGGTCCCTGGGATCTAAAATTATGAGTTTGGTGGTCCCTGAGGTCCAAAAGGTTGGCGACCCCTGGACTAGACTAAAATGCCATTCAGTTTTGCTTTATCTTTAGAGATGGAGAGACAATGGGAGAGAAAGGCAAAGAGGTGGGACCTTGGGCAGTTTTCTTAACTTTATAAACCAAGATAAATATTTAAAATTTTCTCCAAATCAATTTCTGTCATAACATTCCTCAACATTTCACCATTATCTGTGAGTATGAAACTGAAATAGTAACATTAATCCTAACAGATACAGCAATGTTAAACTATGATAGATAGCAATGCTGTACATTTCTTGACTAAACTATGATAGATAGCAATGCTGTACATTTCTTGACTAAACTAGTCGATACACTCTTTCTTTCTTTTTCTCTCTCTCTTTCTTTCTTTCTTTCCTTCTTTCTTTCTTTCTTTCCTTCCTTCTTTCTTTCAATAGAATCTATTGGAACACAATTTGTCTAAAAGTAACAAGTCTGGTTTTGGGTTCCAGCTTTTGGCTCTTATATTTCCATTGCCAAAATTCTTCTGGACATTATACAACCAACCTCATAAAGATTTGCATAATGGTGTATTTATGATTTCCTTTGTTCGGGGAACGCTATTGGAACAGCCATGTTAGTTTACAGCAGTGTTTCTTGGCAACTTTAGGATGTGTGGACTTCAGCTCCCAGAATTTCTTAGCAGGCATGCAGTCAGACTAAGAAACACTATTGAAAGGCACAAGCTTTTCTGAGTTGCACTTACTTCATCAGATGCAAAGGTGTGGCTAAACTAAGGTAGGATTTAATTTGTAATGAGAGATGGAGAAAGACACATGGGAAAGCAAAGTAGTTAAGTTACAAGTGAGACCTAGTACAAATATCTTATTAATTAACACTTGTTAATGTGTTAACTTGTTTCACAAATCCATTGTATTTGTGGAGACTGGCAGATAGCTTAAAATTGCTTGATGTATTTGTGTCAGCAATCCCTTACTCGATTATGCTGGCAAAGTTTCTTTATTTCCAAGATGGTTACTTTTAATAAAACGTATTATTCTGGGAAGGTGCTGCCAGACTCCTGACTGTTACCTGGAAAGGCATATCTTAGATCACTGACGGTTCCTGTTGCTAACTCACACAATGCCAACAATTTCTTGAATATTTTTGCACCTGAAATAAAAAGCTAATATTGCTCTGTCATGCATACAGATGAGGGGCATTGCTTGGATACCAAAATCACAGATACGTATTTCTATTTAGCTAATAGAAAAGTGTTGTTGCATATGCCTTGGCTGAGTCAGTTAATAAATGAAGAACAGAAAAATAAACAAACCCCCACAAAAGAATCTTATAAATTACGTGTTATGAGTAATTTCCTCTATTAGTTGCATTGGGTCTATCTGTACAACTGAAGGAAAGCAACCAAATTATTTCTCTAGTTTTAATGCCCTGTTTAGGAATAAAAAGTTATCTTAACTTTTCCTGGTGGCCCGGAGAAGTTGTAGATGCTTCATCACCGGAGGGTTTAAGAAAAGACTGGACAGCAAAAATTGTATGGATATTTATTAGAAATTAAATTAGAAGAAGAACAAGTTAAAGAAACTATGATTGCTTGGGGAAGAATTTTGGATATGGGATCGATTTAGAGAAATGGCAAAAATTGTGGTCTCAAAATTATAAAATGACAATGTCAACAGCATATAAAGAAAATTTGTATGTTTTACAGGTGGCATTTCCCCCGACAAGAATAGCAAGAATGTTCAAGAATAAATCCGAAAAATGTTGGAAATGTTATCAGACACCCGGCTCATATTACCATATGTGGTGGACTTGTGCGGATGCTAAAAAATACTGGACTAAAATCCACATGTGGTTGGAAAAAATGACAAAAAAACATATAGACTTGAAACCAGAGATATTTTTATTGGGAATTTTACCTGAAATATTTCGTAAAGACTTGAAATACCTGATTGTAAATGTGTTAACAGCGGCTAGGATTTTATTTGCTAAAAACTGGAAAAATGAGAAAATACCATCACAGGAGGAAATCATTAAGAAAATATTGGAATGTGCTAAAATGAGTAGATTGACATTTGAAATTAAAGAACAAGAGGATAAACAATTTTACAAAATTTGGGATCTATTCTATCAATGGTTAGACAATAAAATACAGTAATGAAATATGTAGACTTTTAGAAAATGATAAATATATAAAGATGTACTTCTTTCTTATTATATCTACAAAATGATTTTAGGATAGATTTGGGATGATAATATGAACTGTTATAAAATAAACTAAGTAAATTATGGTTATCTTGTAAAACATGAATGATTAAAAGTATAGTCAAACGATTGATTAATAATGATACTAAGCTATTTAATTTTTGATTGACAATATGAGATTATATGTAATGTAATTGTAATTGAAGACTATGAAATGGAAGCACAAAACAATTTGTAAACCAACCGGCACACTGTACGTACACATATGGAAGATGGCTTGATGTTTTTATGTTTTGTTGGTTTATGTTTGTTTTTAAAAACCAATAAAAATTTATATATATATATATATATAAAAAAAGACTGAACAGCCACATGTCTGAAAAGGTATAGGTTCTCCTCTTTGAGCAGTGGGATTGGACTAGAATCCTTCCAAGGTGCCTTCCAGCTCTATTCTGATTGATTGATTGATTTCCCTAGCCGATAACCTCTAGAAAATACTAGACAGTAGTTCACGTTATCCACAGCCAATATGGCTATTCATTTTTAGTCAATTTAATTTATTTGGTTTGTGTCCAACCTTTCTGTTCAATGAAATATTCCAGGCAGCTGTGTAGACTGTCTGGATTCCAGTAGTGAGAGTTGTAACTCAACATGCCTGGGACACCAGCCAAAGAATCCTGCACATTTTAGATCACACCAGACAACTTCTGATTTCTGGTTAATTGCTTTTCCCATTTTTCTTGATGTCAGGGCATAGTATATGTCTGTCTGAAAACTAAATCAATGCACCTTCTTCTTTAAATGTTCTAGATGCAGAAGAGACAACTAGCATGATATATAGCCTTTGTTAATATTCTCTTGTTAACAAATTGATTAAGTAATGAGATAAACAGTGAGATAGTGGTTAAGTAAACTTCACTGATTGATGAAGGACATACTCCCAGGTAAATGGACTTACAGACATCTAGTATTTTTATCCTTGCAGCTTCTTGCATCCACGTGCACAAACATCTATATAATTTCATCAGGCTTTTCAGCCACGGAAGCCGTTTTCTAAGATGTTCTGCTTCTACCTAGTGGCAGAACGATGAACTGTGGGGACACAAACAGCCCACACATTTGCTGTTCTTTAAAAAGTTGTTGGCGCCAGTGTGCCAACTGCAAACTCTGCCAATTTGGAATCACAAAAAGTGTGAATACAGGCATAGCTTAGCTACCAAGTCCGGTGAGAATATTTACCTTAGCAAGTGAAAAGCCACCCTTCTGCTCACTACAAAGAATAAACAGAGAAGTTATAGTGGCCTGGCATTTCCTCTATAGAAATATAGATGGAATGTATGACTTGATCTTAATTGGATTTAAGATTTTCCAGGATTTATACCCTCAAAGATTACAGTGGAGTAATCTTAGATTTTGAAATGTAATTTGTTATGTTCGGAAGGTCGGGCTCATAGAGACGAGAGACTCAGAATAAGTGAACAACAGCTCCTTATTTACAGGCTAGATCTGAGTGAAAAAACAGGGCTCGTGGCAGCTCTTTTTATAGAGCTGGCCGCGGCTAGGCTGCCAATAACATCGCTTTGAGTTTCCTGCGATTGGTTTCATCCAATCGCGGTAGACTCTTAGCGAGCCAATCACCACCATCTTGGCTGTCCAATCAGGTAGCTCTCTTTGTTGACCAATAGCAATGCAGGGTTTCAAGCCTGCTAATATGGAACATAACTGACTTATGAAAGGAGTGCGATTGTGCATCATTCTATTTTATTATTAAAATATGGTAAGCTAGCTCTGCAACGTCTGATGGCTCTTTCCCATCTACAGTACTTAAATTGCATGCAGAACCTCTGCCTTTTTGTTTCTCATCTCTATTCTTTATTCATGGTTTAGTTGTACTATTTTGACACATTAGAAAAGGAGAGCGGTCCTGTCAATGGAGTTTTTCTCTGTGGTAATAATCTGCATGTAGTTCCTGAACTAGTTTCTTTGCATTTTTCTGTGACTTACAGAAAGGATCTGTGATCACATTTGTGATTTATTTTCCCACTGATTTATATTGGGAAACCAAATGTAATATATTGGGTTATTATTCTTAATGCTCTTATGGCTAATTAATTAAACAGGTTCAGGATCTAATATAGTTATTGGATGACCTTGAGCCGCTCTGTGTGTTTTAATTCTTGCAGATTTAGTGGAGTCCTTTTAAATTTTCAGGGGAAAAAAGCAGCACAAAAACCTATTTCTGAGTTTTTGTTTTTTGCTTTATCAATGTAAACGGTTTAAAAGAGAAAAAGAAAGATATCATATTAGACATAAAAGACAGACCAAGATCAAGAAACAAATGCTGCATTGGCCTAAAGCTACTTTTATCAGAGTGGCTATAAGCTGCAGAAACTTCCAAATTTGACCATGCTTTCCATCTCGCCTCTTTAAGGGGTCTATCTTGGGCATTTTCATAAATTTCTATCTTCATATGAGATTAAATCACATTCATCTGTCTGCTGCTTCAAGAACAGAGTTTCCTTCTCTGTGTCAAACTATCCTCTCTACTTTAATCTTTCTCAACATTGGCCGCTCTAAAAAGGATGGACTTCAACTCCCAGAATCCCCCAGCTAGGCTTTGGGAGTTGAAGTTCACCCATCTTAAAGCTGCCAGGGTTGAAAAAAGACTTCTCTATCTTTAAACCTTTCAACCTGTTTTGTGAAAACAGCACCCCTCCTTTCTAGAAATTGCTTAGCAAATACACATTAAGTATTGGGGTGGGGGCGACTGTTTGCTGAGCCTCTCTCAACTGCAGATATATCATTGAGGCCTTTTAACAAAACTGATTTGGAGCTTCCTTTTTTTTTTTGGCCAATTTTTGTATTTAAAACACACACACACACCAAACATGGGAACATTTCCCAGATTATAATTGCCCATAATGACATAATTACAGAGATACTGCAGCACGCCTATTTGAAAAACCACTCAGCAATACCTGTTCAAATAATTTATAATGGGAGGATTATTTCCCCTCTCTTTGTGAAACTATACTGAGTGATCCCTTTTAATGAAATTATACAGGTGTCTAAATGATCTGGCACTCAGCATCTTAGATAGCAAGTACAGACATTTAACCACAGAGGGATAATGCATATAATCCATTTATTGAATCTATTGCAGATGCTTCAGGTGGAATTAATGCCTAGAGGCAATTTTCGATGCACATGTAAGTGGAGGCTGCAGGGACATTGTCTTTTCTGAGAAAGCCCCACTTTCCCAATTCTTTATTTTCCAAGATAAGAAACTAAAATAACATTAGTAATTTATGCAGGTGTTGGAGGAAATGTCCATCTGGGTTCAGTTCCAAGTGGGGAAAAGGACACTGGAAACATGGAGACTGCTTGGAAGGATGGTTTAATGGTAGACAGGACCACATGGTTTGAGGTCCTGGGCAGAATTGAGCACATGGGTGAGATAGAGAGGGAGAGGGATATATACCCTCTGTTGGGCTTTGAAGTTGCTTCCGGTTGCTGTGGCAAGAAATGTATCCTGATTGGTTGTCAGACTCCCATGGGGCCATGCAGGGGTAACTTTGTAGGTTGTCTTGAGTCCCAGGCTTGGCTGAATCTTGCTGGGTGATGTAATCTTCTCAGGTGCCATGTGGTGAGATGGCTAGAGGGATAATCCTATCATGTCCTGAGGGCCATGTCTTAATCCCATCACTCTGGAGATAAAAGTTGCGGGGGGGTGGGGCATGGAGCTGTAGGGAGCTGATTTGTCTTTAAAAGCATGTTTCTCCTTTTCTCATCCAGGGAAATATAATATTCTGACTTTTTAATGTTTCCTAGAATATTTCATTCTTCTAGGAGAGGGTTGGGTGCTAACTTTCTACACAGGTTAATAAGTTGTTTAATGCAGGTGTCCCCAACCCAGGACCCTGGACAGTCACCAGCACGAGCAGCGGTGGGATTCAATTTTTTTTTTTTTACTATGGGTTCTGTGGGCGTGGCTTGGTGGGCGTGGCGGGGGAAGGATCCTGTACAATCCCCATTCCTTCCCTACTCCACTAACCTGATTTCCAGCTCCATTCTCCTGACCCAGCCGATCAGCTGGGACTCGGGAGGCAGAGAATAGATGGGGGTGGGGCCAGACAGAGGTGGTATTTGCCGGTTCTCCAAACTACTCAAAATTTCCGCTACTGGTTCTCCAGAAGTAGTCAGAACCTGCTGAATCCTACCTCTGAGGCATGCCAGAAACCAGGTTGCTCAAACAAGCAAAGCCCCATCCATGGGATGCAGGCACAGTGAAACCATGCCACTTCTAGTCCATGGCAAAACTTCTCCACGGAACCGCTCCCTGGTGTCCGAAAGGGTGGGGTCTGCTGGTTTAATGTACTATCTGCTGATGAGTTGTTCTGTTCTAGTGATGGAAGGGATTTTTAATTGCTGGATAGGACATGGAAGGCTCACTGAATCCTTACAAGGAAGATCTGCAGCCAAATGTTGCAATATCTCATTGCTCTCTAATATTAATTTTTAATATCATCCCTTAGTCATTGCCTTCCTCCAAGACAAAATTGTCTGTCTGGGATTGAAAGAACCAGCCCATCCTTCCTTTTCCCACATGTTTCCTCAACAAATCATGACGATATCAAAATAGCAGTGGCAATAGCACTTGGACTTATATACCACTTCATCGTGCTTTACAGCACTGTCTAAGCAGTTTACAAATATTAGCATATTGCCCCCAACAATCTGGGTCCTAATTTTACTGACCTCAGAAGGATGCAAGGCCGAGTCTGTTCTGTATGGACATTTACATTCTTGAAATCTGGCAACCCTGATTGGACGAGCACGCAGGCACCGGATTGGTCGAGCGCGCGGCACTGATTGGCCGTTCCAAATTGGAGTCGCTTGCAGCGGAATGCCCCACGGTGGATGACTATGGTCTGCGCTTCTGCAGTTTTCTCGTCGACCGGCAGTTGCTGGTAAGCTTGAGCCAGGTCGAGTTTGGCGAAAACCTTGCCCCCCTCCCCCCCCAGTGAGTGTAGGAGGTGCTGCACCACTGGGACGGGGTAGGCGCTTTGTTGCAGCGCACGATTGAGGGTGGCCTTATAGTCACCACAAATTCTCACTGAGCCATCTGGTTTTACTGGGGTGACTATAGGGGTCTCCCACCTGGCATGGTCCGTTGGTTCGAGTACTCCTTGTTCGATGAGCTTATTTAATTGCTCGTCGATCTTGGGCCTGAGTGCAAAGGGTACTCGCCGGGGCTTGAGGCGGATTGGGGCAATGGCGGGGTCTAGGCTGAAAGTTATTGGGGCCCCTCGGTACTTGCCTAGGCTGCTGTCGAAGACCTCTTGGAAATCCCGCACGAGCTGCTCCTCCCAGTCCGCCTCGGCGACGTGGTTGGTGCCGGTCACCTCTATTCCCAATGGCGCGAACCATTGGAGTCCCAGAAGGCTGGGGTGGTCCTTCTCGATGACGGTCAGGGGAAGTATCTCGGTGCGCCCTTTGAACGTGACTTTGAAGTGTCCGATTCCTACCACGGGGATGCGGTTCCCTTGGTAGTCCTTGAGGATGAGTTTCTGGCTTTCCAGCTCGCACCGCTGTATGGTTGGCACTAGGCGTTTGATTTCCTGCCATGCGACCATGGATAGGTAGGACCCAGAGTCCACTTCCATCTTGCAGGGGCGGTCCTCAATGGCCACCTCCACATGGACCTTTCGGCCATCCCAGTTGGACGAGTGGCCGATGACGACCGTCTGGTGGGTTTCCTCGCATTGTCGGGCCTTGTTGCAGGTGGGGGGGAGTGTGTCTTATAAAGTGAAAAATATGGTACTTTCCTTCTTTGCTTTCTCTAAAGCAAAACCCCGCCCCCGAAATTCTAGATTCAATTTCCTGAGAATAAGCCTCATTGGAATTGATGGCGATTTTTCTAAATATATATATATGATTGCATAATAGTTTGTATGCTTGGATAAAGCAATTTATAAATAATGTAGCAATTTATAATAATATACTAATGCTTGGATAAAGCAATTTATAAATAATAATATAATTGTTTTCTTTCATCAGATAATTTTGAGTTATGTGAAAATACATTATTTTGATAACTATGCTTCCATAAAACAATACATATGCATATACAGGTACATGCACACACACAAACACACACACACACAAACACAAAGACTGCCTCTATACTTAAAATAATCCCATTATTCTTAAAATGTAGAGTTAAAAATGATTGTAGGAATGCTACTGAAATTATACTATAAGTAAATTAAGGAAGAAACAGAACTGATAAAAGACAAATTATGTGTGATAAATTGATAAATAATGTCAAATGAATCTTTAATGCTTGCTAATCCCACTGGAATCACAAAACCAGCTTCTGAATAAAGTTGCATATAATTAGGCTGTAAATTATACGTATGCCAACTTCACAAGTCTTTGAGTATTGTGTGCATACATTTTCCATTTACTTATGTTTCTGTAAATAAAACATATTGCAGTAAAAAAATTAAAAATAGAAATTCCAGAAGAAACTTTGAGATTGAGACCAGGTAGAATTATTTTTAATAGACTCACTTAGAGAGAAGGTATTTGCTGTATAACTGCTCATTCAATGAAAGAGCCATTGAAGTGAGTCGATATGCTTTATTCCATTGCCTGTAATGGAGATTTTAATACAGCACTGCGCTCAGTACACACACACACACACACGTACACACGTACACATGCATTTGCCTATATCCTACATGCATTTTTTATGTGCAATGCTATAATCTCCTGCTCAGTCCCATCTTCAGAAGGCGCCTCTTCCTCTCCTTTTATGCTTTTAAATGTTTATAAGACTTATTGACAAATGGGCTGACTATGCATTAGTAAGCCCTTAACCAATTGACTCATTGATCTATACATTGTTCAAGAAAGTGCTCTAAAAATTACTCCAAATTAACATTGATCAACAGTGAAAAGCCATAAGAAATTGTGGCCACCAACCCTCAGAAATCATGTGTCCAGAAATAAAGCAAGATTGTCTGGCTGCCTTTTTTGACAGCACAGATACATATTTCAGACTTTTGAAAGACGTTTTTGAGTACCAGCCTCCAAGAAAATAAAATTAAAGATAGTTCTCAACTTATGACCACAATTGGGTCGGGAACTTCCATCACTAAGCAACGAGTCACACCTGATTTTATGGCATTTTTTTCATCATTGTTTTTAAGCAAATCACGCAGTTACTAAGCAAATCTAGTTACTAAGCAAATCATGCAGTTACTAAGCAAATCTATCGACTTTGCTTGTGGGAAACCCTTTTGGAAAGTCACAAATGATGATCACGTGACCCTAGGACACTGCAACCGTCCTAAAATTTGGGGTTTGGCAACTATATGCTAGTTGCCAAGCGCCCAAATTTTGATCATGGAGATGCTTGCAAGGGTTGAGATCATAAATCACCTTTTTTCCAAACTGTTGTAACTTCAAATCATTGTTAAACTCTTGACATATCAAACTGAACATATTTATATATTTATTAATATGAATCTATCATTTCATTTCCTAAAGCCCCAGGCCATTTTTTTTTAAAAAAAGATGTTTGAAGCAGTAAGCAGTTTGAAGAGTGTAATTCAGAACTCTTCCTCTTTGCTACTTACATTGTGGGAAAAATGATTTCCAGGTTAAATCAAGTTAATGAATGATGACTGACAATTAGTAGACCTCTCAATCTATTAATGGGAAATGGAGGAACTGATCTGGTGTGCTGGCACAGTGGTTAGAATGCTGTATTGCAGGCTAATTCTGCTGACTGCCAGCAGTTTGATCCTCACTCGCTCAAGGTTGACTCAGACTTCCATCCTTCTGAGATCGGTAAAATGAGACTCAGATTATTGGGGGAAATATGCTGACTCTGTAAACTGCTTAGAGAGAGCTGTATAGCACTGTGAAGCGGTATATAAGTTTAAATGCTATTGCTTTTGCTATCGCTATCTTCCAACCCCAACTCTTATTCTATCAAGAGCTTTCCTCAAACTTAAAGAATGAGTATGAGCATTGAGATAAAGCATTATCAAGAGAAACTGATTATCTCGTACCATATCTATTATTATTTTCCACACCATCATTGCCCATTCCAAAGGGCTCAAATTAGGGCTATATTCCTGGGTTGCAGAATTCCAGATTAACACCAGGTGGCAACAAAAAGTTCATATCCCTTTGGTCTTATCTAATACAGTGGAACTTCGGGTCACGATCGTAATCCGTTCCAGGATTTCGGCCACAACCCAATTTGGTTGTAACCGGAAGCACAACCATCTGCGCATGCATGGACAAACCCTCCCAAATGGCGCAGAAAGGGAAATCAGCATGGAAAAGGAAAAAGATTCCTTTTCTGCACCGATTTTGTTCGCCATCCAATTTTTGAATCGTGACCCAATTCAAAAACCAGGTGGATTTTTTGTTCACCACCTGATTTGGTCACGAACAGAAACATTTGCAACCCGAGGTTCTACTGTACTGGTAGTCACTGGAATTTTTTATTTAGCCCAGGTATTTTGGGTTCAGATCATCGATCCTGGTCAGATACTACTAAATAATAATATCAAACAAAATAAGCTTTCCATGCAAGAAAGATGCCCAATGTCTCATTCATTATAAATTTATTTTGATGAACTGATAGAGGTTAGAAGTTGCAGCCATCCAGGTTTTATATTCAGAAGATGTCATGCTTGCTGCACTTTCCACTTCACATTAAAAAAGAATGAAAAATGGGTTCTGAATGTTTAATCAGAATAGTTAAGAATGGATGGACAGTCTGACTTTGCATGAAGCAACTTTGTAGAATTCTAGATATTGGAATCAATTAAATCTCAACCTTTCTTGGGAAGAAACCAATCGGTTTGCGGAGTAACAAGAAAAATGTTAACAACATCCTAGATCACAGGGAGAAACAAATACTGTCTCTTTGTAGATCATCAGTAGATTCCATAAGCGGAATAAAATATCCAACAGGTAACACAAGGAAAATATAATTGGTACCAATCAGGGTCCAAGAATCCATGGGTGGAAGAATTTTCTAGACCCATGATGGCGAACCTATGGCATGCATGCCACAGGTGGCACGCAGAGTCATTTGTGCGGGCATGCGAGCCCCAGCCAAACTTATCTGCACTGCACATATGCGTGCTTCCCAGATGGTTTCGGCCTCCCAGAGGCTCAAGGGAAACCTCTGCAGCCTTTGGAGGCCAAAAAAAAGGTCCGTTTCATCACTTCCGGTATTTGGAGGCCAAAAAACGGGCCGAAAATCAGCTGGGAAGTGCGCACATGCGCCGTGCAGGTAAGGAGGTGGTGAGGTGTGTGGGTGTTGCATGGGGGGCAAGGCGCATTGCATTGTGAGGGCCGGCACACGCGCTTTCGGAAGAACCACAACGAAAAGTTTCGCCATCACTGTTCTAGACTCTAAGACATATCTTTGGAGCTCTGATAGCTAAGTACTGTGTCCCCCAAATTGTGGCAATTGAGGGAAGATGGGAAAGAGGAGAAAGGAGGGTTGTATGACCACAGGTAGTCCTTGACTTACAACAGTTCATTTAGTGACCATTAGAAGTTGCAGCAGCACTGAAAAAAAGTGTCTTATGACCGTGTTTCACGGTTACGACAAATGTGATTTACATTCAGATGCGTGACAATGGGTTCATATTTACAAAGGTTGCAGTGTCCCAGGGTCATGTGATTCCCTTTTGCGACCTTCTGACAAGCAAAGTCCATGGGGAAGCCAGATTCACTTAACAACCGGGTTACTAATGGGTGAGAAAAGTCGTAAAATGGGGCGAAACTCACTTAACCAATTTCTCGCTTAGCAACATAAATCCTGGGTTCAGTTGTGGTCGTTAAGTTGAGGACCACCTGTATTTTCTTTCTCCACATCAGCTGCAAAAGCAAGCCTGAAACCCCCAAAGACCAGAAGTGGGCACCAGGATAGCTGGACACGACCTTTGGAGCTCTGCCTCCTTTGCAAGTCCCAGTTCTTCCTCACCTCACCTCACCTCACGTCCAACAATCTGGGTGACAGCTGTCCTCTTATTTGCCGGTAGTTTGATCAGTGTCCAAACCTTGTGCAAACAGGCCTCTAAAGCAACAGTGGTGATTCTTGCAGAATGCGGGAAAGCATTTCTGAGCGAAGCAGCTCTGTGTGGGGCGACACAGTACTTGTCTGTGGCTCCTTATCCTTACCTATCCTTACCTATTGCAGATAACTTGGGAATAACGGGCTTCAAATTTTTTTAGCAAGGGGGTCTTTGCCTGGTTGCTGGGTGGGCATGGCCTAGTTGGCCTCTTGAACTACGGCGGGAGGGAGGTGTTTTTGCCCTCCCCGGGCTCCCGAGGCTTTCGTTGTGGTTCGCTGGTAGCAGGTGTGGATGGCTGAGGTCTCGAAGAGCGAGGACTCAGATGAGGGGCCTGTGTGTGATACAGGGATGGAGCCAGGACCATCAGGGAGTGGAGTGCTGCCTTCGGAGATTGTGGAGGCTGGCAGCAGTGATGAAGAGTTCCCTGAGGAGCCTGTGCCCAATGTGCATGTGTGCAGGGCTGCTCGAAGGAAAGAGCACTGCAGCAGCACGGGAGTAAGGCTGCAAGGTAATGGTCCCTCCCTCAAGAGCTAAAACCCAGCTGAGAAACTGGAGTTCTTTGCAGGAAGCAAAGACGTTTTTGCACTCAAACCTTGTGGACGTTCGGAATATCTCGGTTGGTGTTTGGAGACTCTTTGTGTTTGGAATATTTCTTGGCAACTTTATCTAGTGTTCTTGGCAGCCTTGCACAACCTTGGCAAGGCTCATTCTTATCAGAGTCAATTAATTTGAAACAGCCTTTTAACCATGAAGGTACAGAATTCGTAAAGAATCATTAAAAGGCTTTGCTGTGACCTCTGTTTCGTGTTTGTTTCCTTGGAACAAGGTCTGGGTCAGAACAGTTTTCCTTGAGCTTCCAGGAGGGCGAAAATGGCCTTCCAGAGGCTCTCTGGGAGCTGGAAGCGGGCCAGTTTCCTACCTTCCCAAACTTTTGGGAGGCCCGTTTTTCACCCTCCCCTAGCCTCCATGTGCACTTACCTGCATCCAAAACGGGCCACATGGGGACTCCGGGGAGGGGAGGGGAGGGGTAGGTGGGGCCAGCCAGGAGTGGGATTTGGGGGTTCTTTGAACTGTGCAGAATCTTAGCTAGAGGGTTCTCCCAACTCCTGTGAGCTCCCGGCAGCCCACCGCTGCTTGGGATCTCCCTTAGACATGGCTGGTCAAACTTTCAGCTGACCATAACGAGGCCTAAGATGGGGGACCTCCCTCCTGTTGGATCCATCGTCCCCACCCACCAAATTCTTTAAATAGTGCAGGCCACCAAGAAGGGGTTACCTTCATCCTACTTCCACCTCTATTCTGCTGCCATTAAGTACTAAAAGGGGCTAAGGCTGGAATAACCAAAGATGATGCCCTTTGGCATTGTCCATGCTAAATAGCTCTGCTAAATTATCTCTGGTATTGTTCCCAATTGCTTTGGAAAATTCTTTCCCTTTTGATATACAAATACAGACAATGCAAATTGCTGCCTGCTGCTTCTGCTCCTCATTTTTGCCAATTAATGTTTGCTGATGTTTAATAAATAAATGTCAAGCTGTGTCTTTGCTACCTGTACTGAGCAATGAACGTCTTCCTCTGGTTTGGATAGGGATATTGGCTGCTAGTGTGTGGAGGGATGAGGGGCAAATACACCTGAAATTATTCAGAATAATATTCCCCTGCTATCATAGATAAATATGGTAGATGGTATTTGGAGAAATGTGGATCCCGACTCCCTCCTTCTGGCGGATCCCAGGTCAAAAACTGTCCCAGAGAGCACCAACGACCTCTCATTTCAACCCTGAGCTATAAATATTCTCCTTTATTGGGACTATCCTTAGCAGGTGATAGTGATTTGGATAATTAAATGGAAAAATCTATATAAGCTATCAAACTATGCATGTGAAAGTCCTTGATGGTCCAGATCAAAAAGCGAACACAGATCCAACCACAGGCCAAAAATAAGAATGAAGATGACTTTCTGCTGTCAGCGGGATTCTTATATAGGAATCACATAATTACACACAGGAAGTTAAATTGTTTAAATGTTGCATTGTTTCTTCGGGCATTAAGATCTGAGACCCTCATCCCAAAACTGATTTGAGGGTTTGGGAGGCTGAGCTTCAAGAGACACAATTTAGTCTCTTGCTGAGAAGTATAAGTAGCTAAGAAAGGGAATAGATGCTTATTCACTTAAGTCAGCTTTTCAGAAGATACAGACGGTTAAACAAATAGGAGTCTCCACAGAATAAGGAAATCATCGGGCTGTTAAAGAACTAAGACCAATGTTGTCCTTGCAGACAAAGTCATCTTCATTTTTAAACATGATTCCCCTGAAGTTTATTTCCAAAACAGTAAGAGACCAATGTCTCATGTAGCAGCAAAGAATTAAGCACATACTTCAAAACTGCACATTCTCTATATTTAAAGCTGGTTTTCTCTCAGTATATTTGTGTGTGTCTGTGTGTCTGTTTTCTGTCTTGGAGGGAAATGACATTCAGTTCAGAGTTTGAAAAACTCATAGGGAATGCGTATTCAAGAGGAAACAAGCTCCAGAAGATAAATTCTCAATGTGTGTCATGGGATGTAAAGGCATAAACAAGTTAATTACAGGACAACCAATGGTTGCATTTACCAGCTATTTTTAAAAAACAGCAGCAAAGCTATTGGGTAAATCAAATCTACAGCTCAGGTGTCGTAACTTGTTTCTTTTTAGGTACAACAAAAGTGATTGATGTGATGCCAAATCTTCTCATTCAAAAAGCAAGGGCTCAGGGCTGTTGAGAACATTCCTCCTGGCTTTCAAACAACAAGGATTTTTTTTTAATGAACCATTTCCCAGGGGAAGACAAGATGAGAATGGTTTCTCAGACTTGGATAGCGATCACTTTATTCTTTCTCAGACACAAAGCAAAGTATATTCCTCTATCCATCCCATGGTTTTTCAAGAAATAACATGGATTGTGTCTTATAATATAGTGTTACTGTAAGAATAGAATGGCATCGGTCCTCAAAAGAGCAATGAAATAACTGTACATAATTATTTATAGTGATTTATTTATATATTATATTTCACATCTTTTAGGCACCCTTTAATGCAGTAACAATATTAGCACATAAATAAAAATCAGTGGATGTAAAGCCAAAAGAATGACAATAGTTACAGCAAAAGGCCATGCAATTTAATCACATGGTTGGAATCAATAGCCTTTCTTCACTCCTTGCTAAATTTACATAGTGACTGACTTCCAATAAACATTCATTGAATTCATACTTTATGTTCAAGTGTGAGATTATGTTTGACTGGTTTTAACAAGAGTTAAAGTTTTATTAATGTAAATAAATCCAAGCTCCACCTAAATATGTTTATCTTACATCTTAAGTGGTCCAAGACAGGCTCAAACAATTTTCCTAAGGATTATGCCTGCCAAACATCTGTGATTGAAGCATTATCTATTACTGCGGCTATAAAACAATCCAAAATGCACCCTAAAATTAAATCAGGATACCTTGTGAAAAAGCAATTCTCTTATTTGCCCCTGGAGGTCACTATGGCAGTTTAAAACTCATGCAGCATAAAACGCAACTCCAGAAGTCCAAAATCTATTTAAAGTGTATGGTACCTAAAAGTTTTCGTGCATTGTATGGAGGTACACAACTGCACGAGTTCAACTGAACAGTGATTGTGTTTCATTGCAATGCTGTGTCATTAGCAATAACATTTTAGGTATCTGCTGAATTTTATAATGTTTTGTTGAATGATGAAATTAAGTCAAAATTATTAGAAGAATCTGGGAAAAAAGACTTGGGATCTCAGTACAGGGAACTAAAGGAAGAATAGATAGAAAAATATTCTAAAGACAATCCTGAACCTTGTGCAATGCCCAGTTCCCCAATCTTGTCAAATTAAGGCTGCCAACTCACCTTCTCAATAGAGAAGGTGAGTTGGCATATATCACTCTTCTCTGTGTAATACAGTATATACCAATGCCAGGAGCCATGTTCCAAAATGGGACCACAGCAATACATTTGTGCTGTCCGCCAATTATAATAGACATTTCATCAGTTTTTTTTTTTTTGCAGTATTTAAAGTGGTTTGACAGATCTGATTCTTATTGGGTAGAAATTTTAAATTTTAGCTTCCTCTCATGAAAAGCTGACACTTCAGAGTACCATAGTTCTTGTTTGAAAATAGCAGGTGGTAACATTTTCTGGCTGCTTTAATGTGAGTGAGGTTGAGTTGGCCACCCCCAGTCAATAACATGACCACCAAGCCGTGTCCGCCCAGTCACATGACCACCAAGCCACGCCCACCACCTAAGCCACGCGCACAGAACCGGTTGTTAAACATTTGAATCCCACCCCTGAGGCAAAGCACTAGACACAATCTACATAGACTTCTCTAAAGCAGGGGTCTCCAACCTTGGCAACTTGAAGCCTGTGGAGGACTTCAACTCCCAGAATTCCCCAGCCAGCAAAGCTGGCTGGGGAATTCTGGGAGTTGAAGTCCTCCAGGCTTAAAGTTGCCAAGATTGGAGACCCCTGCTCTAAAGGCTTTGATTCAGTGTATCCAGTTCACATATTCATCGTTATGTTTATTCTTATACCTACTACCTTGTCGGCGATTGACCAATCCAATCAAATCAAATCCAAATTAAAAGCTCCACTTTCTAAAGCCCGTCCTTGCAGATCCCGGGCCAACAGAGAGCGCTGCGCGACCAAGCATCTCCAGCCAAGTGATTATAAAGCGCCCTCGGGAGCCCGCCATCTTTCGGCAACCGGGAGCTCCCGGGCGGGTTTGACGAACGCTCCCCTCGCAGACACTCCCCGTCCCATTCCACCTCGGCAGACACACCTCTCTGCCCCCGCCCTCCAGCGCCTCCGCCCGCCGCCCTGCTTTTGGCGTGCAGGTTGGGTTGCCCAGGCAAGGCAAGGCAACTTTGGCTGCGTCTCGGCTCTTTTCGGGGACGGCCGTGGGCGACCCAGGCTGCCGGGTGTCTCCATAGAGACTTTTGAAGCAACCAGATCCCTTTCAAGGTTTGGTGACAATACGCGAAGAGAAGCCAGAGAAGGGGAGGAGGAGCAGCCGGCGGGAGAAGGCGAGAGGCGAAAGGGGAAAGAAAAAAAAAAAAGCAAGCCCGCAAAAGTGCAACGCGGCTCCCGCCGGGTCAAACTTTCCTTCCCAAGGCCAGGCGCTCCGTGCGCTCCCGGATCGTCCCCGACGGGCTAAAAAAAAAAAGAAAAAAAAAAGGCCCCTTTTCCTCAGCGCTCCGAAACGTCGCTTGAGAACCGAGAAGCGTCGGCCGGAGGGAACAAACAACCGACCACCACAACCCCCAGGCGGGAAAGTTGCGCTTCTTTTCGGAAGGCGAGCCGTAACTTTGGAGCCGCCCCGGAGCAAAGAAGGGGACGCCGTGCGCCTGGCTCTGAGGGCGGAAAAAAGGAAAAGAGGCGCGCGTCCCGGAGGATCTGCGCCACGCCGGATCTCTCTCTTTTTTTCCCCTTGCCGTCGGGGCTTCGGGGCATCTTACTCAGCCACCTGAGAGAGAGAGAGAGAGAGAGCGCGAAGAAGCCGCGGCGTTGGCAGCTTTAATGGCGAGGAGGCCGGGATCCGCTTTGGGCAGTTGCCGTCCAGGGTGAGCGTCGGCAACGGCCGGCGGCGGGGATTGTTTGAGGGGCCCCAGATTGGGTGGCGAGGAGCCATTTTGAGCGCCGTTTCGACGAACCAACCCGCCGCCCAACTTTGAAGGTGGGCGAAAAATTCGGTCTCCCCGTGCCGGAGGAGTGTGTGGGGAAGGCTCCCCCTTTTCCGGGCTCCCCAGCTGCTGATGGACGAGGCCGGATGAGCAGCTCAGGGGAGTGGATGGATTTTGTAGCCCTTCGGCCGTCCCCCCTGCTTCCTAAGCCTCGGAGATGCTCCGTTTGCCGGGGGCCGCCTGCCTGTCGTGGATCTGGCTGCTGGCGCTCGCGACGGCGGGCTGGGAGCTGCATCTCCTCTGCGGCGGCGGCGGAGGCAACGGCAAGTCGGGCCGTTTGCTTCTGGACCTGTCGCTGGGGCCGGAGTGGCTCTGCGCTCTGGACGAAGCTCGGACGCCCCGTCAGCTGAGGGACGCCGTGGAAGCGACGACCGACGGGCTGCTGAAGACGACGGCGGCGGCGGTGGAGTGCGCGGGCCTGAGGAGAAACCCGCTGCCCCTCCATTTGCGCCTGGCTTCTCCGGCCGGCGGCCTCCTCCTCTCGCTCCGCCTGCCCGTTTACCTGCACGGCTGGGGCTCCCCCGGCCGATCCTCCCACGTTGCCGCCTTGCCTCGCCTGGCCGCTTCTCCAGCTCTTCCCCACGGGCAGCGTTTGGCTTCTCTGCTGTGCTTCCCTCCTCCCTCGGGGCAGCGGCAGGTGTTTCCCAAAGTGGGGGAGGCCAAAACGGGACCCCTGCTCTGGGCTCTCATGACCCTGACCAGTTTCCCACGGTGCACCTGCCCCAACGGCCGGCCTTTGGGGGAAGTTGGGGAGAGACCCCTGGACTGCCATCTTCCCCAAGTCAGCTGCCCCCTGCAGCTTCTTTGTCACTTGAAGAGGACCCAGGGGAGTGTTTTGGTAGAACTGGGAAGGCCGAGGCACTGGGGAGTGGAACAGCCAGTAGGGGATAAATTGGAAGTGAATAGCAGCAGGCAAGAGATTTTCCCCACCCAGAGGGATGGCAATTGGGATTCTGGGCCTCGGGGACCTCGGAGGATGAGGAGTGTGAACAGCCCACCTCAGTTCAAACTGCCCAATTACCAAGTTTCAATTGCTGAGAACCAACCTGCAGGTACCGCAGTCATTACCTTAGAAGCCCATGACCCCGATGAAGGGGAGGCAGGCCGACTGACCTATTCAATGGAGGCCTTTTTTGACAAGCGATCCAACGATTACTTCTCTGTTGATGCTAAGACGGGAGCGATAGTCACCAGCCGTAAGCTGGATCGAGAGACAAAAGACACCCATGTGCTTCAGGTAACGGCGACGGATCACGGGGCTCCACGGCATCGCTCAGCCGTCACCTTCCTGACTGTGACCGTCAGTGACACCAATGACCATGATCCTGTGTTTGAACAGCCGGAGTATCGAGAGACCATCAGAGAGAACCTGGAGGTGGGTTACGAGGTGCTAACTATTCGTGCCACAGATGAGGATGCTCCGGACAATGCTAATTTGCTCTATCGGATCCTAGCACCAGGCTCCGGGGAAGGGATTTTTGAGATTGACCCATATTCTGGTGTTGTGAGAACCTGTGCCACTGTGGATAGAGAGGAAGTCTCAGAATACCATCTTGTGGTTGAAGCCAATGACCAAGGGAAAGACCCAGGTCCACGAAGCGCCACGGTTATGGTGCATATCACAGTGGAAGATGAGAATGACAATTCCCCACAATTCAGTGAGAAACGCTACTTGGTACAAATACCAGAGGATACTCCAATCAACAGTCAAGTACTACAAGTAAAAGCCACAGACCGAGACCGGGGAAACAATGCCCAGGTCCATTATAGCATCGTCAGTGGCAACCTGAAAGGCCAGTTTTATATCCATTCTTTCTCTGGCTCTATTGACTTGATCAATCCCCTGGACTATGAGACCATTAGAGAGTACACTCTCAGGATCAAGGCACAGGATGGAGGGAGGCCTCCACAGATCAATTCGAGTGGGATGGTGTCTATCCAAGTGTTAGACGTCAATGACAATGCCCCTATTTTTGTGAGCACCCCCTTTCAAGCCACAGTGCTAGAAAATGTCCCCGTAGGATACTCCGTGTTACACATTCAGGCAGTAGATGCTGACTCTGGGGACAACGCTCGCTTGGAATACAAAATCTTCGAGCTCTCCCATCTCCCTGCCTTAGCATCCCCAATACAGAGGAATACAGGGTTTCCATTCCAGATCAACAACAGTACAGGTTGGATTACCGTGTCAACTCAGCTCGACCGAGAGACTACAGAGAATTACCACTTTGGGGTGGAGGCCAGAGACCAAGGAGTGCCTGTCATGTCTTCCTCTGCCAGTGTATCTATCACTGTCCTTGACGTCAATGACAACAGCCCTACTTTCACTGAAAAAGTATACCAGCTCAGGCTGAATGAGGATGCGGCAGTAGGCAGCAGCGTCTTGACCCTGACTGCAATGGACAAAGATGTCAACAGTGTAGTAACCTACCAGATCACGAGTGGCAACACAAGGAATCGCTTTTCCATTACTAGTCAGAGCGGTGGTGGTTTGATCACTCTGGCCTTGCCCCTTGATTATAAGCAGGAAAGGCAGTATGTGTTGACCGTCACTGCTTCAGATGGAACTCTGTTTGATACGGTACAAGTCTTCATCAATGTCACAGATGCCAATACGCACCGACCAATTTTCCAAAGTTCACACTATACCGTGAGTGTCAGTGAGGACAAGCCCATTGGAACATCCATTGTAACCATCAGTGCCTCGGATGAAGATACTGGAGAGAATGCAAGAATTACTTACATCTTGGAAGATAACATCCCTCAGTTCCGCATTGATCCGGACACAGGAACCATCACTACCTTGATGGAATTAGACTACGAAGACCAAGCTTCTTACACATTAGCCATCACAGCCCAGGACAACGGGATCCCCCAGAAGTCTGATACCACCTATGTGGAGATCCTCATTCTAGATGCCAATGACAATGCACCTCGTTTTCTTCGAGATCGGTATCTGGGCTCTGTTTTTGAAGATGTGCCCCTGTCCACCAGTGTTTTGCAGGTGTCCGCGGTAGACCGTGACTCGGGTCCCAATGGACGCCTGACTTATACTTTCCTGGGTGGGGACGATGGTGATGGAGATTTTTACATTGAAACCACATCCGGGGTGATACGGACGTTGCGCAAGCTGGACCGTGAAAATGTGGCTGTCTACAGCTTGCGTGCTTTTGCTGTGGATAAGGGTATCCCACCACTCAATGCCTCTGTCGATATCCAAGTTACTGTCCTGGATATCAACGACAACCCCCCTGTTTTTGAACACGATGAATTTGACATCTTTGTTGAGGAGAACAGCCCTGTGGGTTCAATCGTGGCCCGGATTAGTGCAGTAGATCCTGACGAAGGAACCAACGCGCAGATCATGTATCAGATTGTAGAGGGGAATATTCCTGAGGTCTTCCAGCTTGACCTTCTTAATGGTGACCTTACAGCCCTGATGGATCTGGATTACGAGAGCCAGACAGAGTATGTAATTGTGGTACAAGCTACCTCGGCCCCACTTGTGAGCCGAGCTACTGTGCACATACGCCTGCTAGATCAAAACGACAACCCTCCTGTGTTGCATGACTTTCAGATCCTATTCAACAATTATGTCACCAACAAATCCAATAGCTTTCCTTCTGGAGTGATTGGCAAGATCCCTGCCCATGATCCTGATGTATCTGACCAGCTTGACTATACCTTTGTCCAAGGCAATGAATTAAACCTGCTGGTGTTGGATTCTGCTACTGGAGAACTGAAGCTCAGCCGAGATTTGGAGAACAACAGACCCTTAGAGGCCATAATGAAAGTATCGGTTTCTGGTAAGTGTATTTCTTTTGGAGTGTGTAAAGTCAGATAATGGTAGCTGCACTCCGTTTATTTATTGGATTGACAGCATAGGCAAATGGGAACTTTATACATTTTGGGTTTTTAATTCTCTGTGCTGACTGGGCAATTCTGGGAGTTAGTTCATGGATCTTAAAATGACTGAGGTTGAGAAACACAGTTCTATACTGATGTATTTTAGTAAGAAAGCTGAAAGCAGACAAGGAAAACTTCAAATGTGTTGAACAGTCATGCTTTGTTTTGATACTAACTCTTTAGGAAGATTTAGCTAGTCATACTGTGATCCACAAAAGCTTGGATAATATAAGGTAAATCAAGGTATAATGAATTTCTGCTGGTGAGCTTAAGTTTAAATTATTCATATGTTGAACATATATTAAAAATAAGTCAATAATAAGCTAGATCCTTCGAAGTCAGCTGTAGTTCCTGTTCCCATACCTTCAGAGCTTTATCCCAAGCATGGTTAAACTAGTAACATTAGGAAATTTGACTTAGTTCAGATGAATCCTAACTGTCTATATTGGATGATTCCTTATAATTATAATGAATATGTCTGTAGGAGGAAATGCTCGACAAACACCTTTCTTGTGAGATTATAACGGATGTATCTATCTAGAATATTTATATAATTTAACACGATTAACATTTTAAGCCCAAAGTTCATTAATGTAAATGAAAAAGATGGCAACAGTAGAATTAATAACCCTAAAGAAAACCAGAAGCAGAAGATTTGGCAGGATTCCTGCCTTTTGTATATATCTATTGTCATTATTTCCAGACATATTTTAGTAGGAGTAGAAGACTTTAAGGGCAAATTCCATAGCATCCTGTTTGATGATTAACATAATACATTTTGCCTAGCCAAGATAAATCTAAATGCATTTGCAGTATTAACAAGGATTACTTTGATATTGTTGGTGTAGCAAGAACAATGTATCACTATCTCTAAACCAGAACAAAAAGGATTTCCACATACTAATTAATATGATGCTCCAAAAATATGTAGGGACAATATTTTGGCTCTAAGAGGCAATATTCTGGGAGATGTAGCTTTCATGGACAAATGTTACACAAGTAAAAACAGTTTTATAAACCCTCCTCTGAAATTAAAGGAATTTAGGCTGGATTTTATCTTCTAATTTTATTTTGCCATGAATTTTCATAGGCAAGACTGGCTCCATCCATTCGACTTTATGAAGAGTTTAATTAGTTAGAGAGCTTAAAAAAACTTGCATTGAGTCTGACTAAATGGCTTTAAGTGCTCTTGAATACTATTTCATTATTATTTTGTAAGCAACTTTGAAAAATATTAGGAAATTAAGAATTGTAGAAGTAATCTCATTCATTATAGTACACATCTAGTTGCTTCCTGCAAGAGTTAGTTGCACATCAGGTAGTTAGTTTTAAACAAAATTTACATTGGATCTTATTCAGCAAAGCAATTCATGTGTTTGAATGTACCAGGTTTTGTTTTCTAAGATAAACTAATATATTCTACTGGAGATTGCTAATCTTTTCTTATGTTAAAATGGCTTTAAAATATTCAAATAGTTTATGTGCTTAATAGATAGTCAATTTTACTATAGTTATATCTGAAAAACACATAAAGCACATTTTGTAGGGAATAATTTGCTCTTGCATTTGGACTGTCATTCAAACTGTGCCATTGCTCTTTATAATTATAGCATCAGTGTGGCCAAGTCCAGCCTTTTCCAGTTTCATTCTTCTGGGTTGTTGTTTTTTTGCAAGTGTTCCAACCATCTGTAGTTCTTGTTGACCTTTTGAGCCTTATTGTGAACTGTATCTTGTTAGGGATGCTTTTCACTCCCGATGGTCTTTTTGCTTTTGTGTGAAATGGCTTCAGCATGTGTATTAAATTTGAAAGGTGTTCTTCCTTGCCCCCTTTGTGTTGAAATGTTACTCAAATTAGTCTGATTCTGTCAGCACTTAATTAGAATGCAGTGCAAAGGAGAGAAGTCAAGTCAGCGCAACAGTAATTCTATCATGCTTACGCAACAGTGCTAACACTCACCTTTAGCCGATAGTAATACTAACTGTTAAAATCTATTATTTTATTCAATTTATTGTTCCTTTATTTCATTAGGTTTAGATGCCAGTTACTCTGGGTGGTTTGCAATTTAAACAAAAAAAATTATTCCATATATACAATATGGAAAAAAGCCAACGTCTGTCAAGACAGTATACTAAGTGCATTTGATAACTGAGTAAGATTTCATTCAGATCTTTACCAATAATTAATTGTAGTTAACATAGTCCTTACTTCTGTGTTAGGTAGAGATTTCCAGAGATAACCTCTGAGTTGACTTGATTATCTTGGCTTGTAGTGACTTGTTTTGGATTCTGCCTATGGCCATAGTCAAGCTGAATCAACTGATAATAGTATAATAATATCTAATGTTGATAGATAAAGGACATGTCATAAAAACAAACCTCAAACATGAGTTGATAAAGTTCAACACAGAAGGAAAGGAGTTTAAGTTAAGATTTTCACTATAATAATCCTAAAGATTCCAGTGGATGTAAGCAGATTGAATATATCTAAAAATGAATTTAACATGTGAACATTTCAATGTTTCAAATACCACTGTGTGTGTTTATTGTCTTCAAGTCTGTTGTTTCCATAGGATTTCCCTGGGGAACCAAGTGTCAATCTAAACAACCCCTTCATTCAGACCCAAATTAAAGCTCTTTGAAATATGATAATGACTGCCTTAATTGAAGGAACAAAATGCAACACATAATTATTTGTACACAGTTACAGGGGTATTTTGTATAAGTTTGGGAATTTATAGTGGTGTGAGTATTATTTTTACTGGAACTGTAATTTTATATTGCAGCGTATATTGGCTTTATTGCTTCTGTGCAATTTTAACTCTAGTTGGTTTTTACTTCTTAATTTTAACTGTGGCTGGAACAAGTCTGGATCCTCCAATTGCATGATATAAACGCAGGTAGTCCTTGACTTATGACCACAACTGAGACTAGAACTTCCATTGCTAAGTGATGCAATTGTTAAGTGGGTCACACCCAATTTAATTAGCAATAGCAGTGGCACTTACACTTATATACTGCTTCACAGTGCTTTTACAGCCCTCCAAGTGCTTTACAGAGTTAGCATACTGCCCCCAACAATCTGAGTCCTCATTTTACCCACCTCGGAAGGCTGGAAGGTTGAGTCAACCTTGAGCTTGGTGAGATTCGATCTGCCAAATTGCAGTCAGCCAGCAGTCAGCAGACGTAGCCTGCAGTACTGCATTCTAACCACTGCACACTGCAAAAAAACAACGTTTTTATCATGATTTATTTAGCAAATCATTCTGGTCATTAATTAAATCAAGAAGCACTTAAGCCAGTCTGGTTTCAGCCTTTGGTTTTCCTCATTGGAAAACCGCTGGGAAGGTTAGAAATGGTGATCACATGACACTTTTATCCTGCAACTGTTGTAAATCCATGTTGGTTGCCAAGCACCTGAATTTTGATCACATGACCATGGGGGCATTGCAATGGTCATAAGTGGGGGGACTTTATGTAAAACATTTTTTCCCAGCACTGTTATAACTTTGAATAATGGTTAAACAAATAGTTGTAAGTTGAAGATCATCCATAGACTTTTTGTGTTACACACTCAGTGTAAACTTGAAGAGCTAAAATCGTTAGGAAATTTTAAACCGTGAGATATTGAATAGTTTAGACTACAGCAGTTAGCTGTAAAGTGGATATTACCTATATGTGAAAAACGTTAATTATATGAGAGATGAAACTGAAATTTTGGCCATTGAATTAAAAGCTTCAAGGTAAAATTTGATCAGCATTTAAATGAAGAAATGTTTAAAATACGTACATCACAAGAGAGTTTTCTAGAATATTGTTGCAATAATTCAAAATGTAGCTGAATTATGAAGAAGTTACTGAAGATAAAAACAAACTGGAAGCTTCTTCTTTTTTTAAATTGACCTCATCATTACAGTTGACATTCATTTATGATATTTTAAATGTTCTTGTAATATTTAACTTCCTTACTTGTTTCTTGATTTTAATGGAGGAACCCATTGGACACTCATCTATTTGCAGGGAAAAACACACCCAAACAGCTGTTTCTTGGATCTGTGCTAGAATTTTGAAAGTGGTACTGTAAGTGATAAATAAAATGTTACATATGTACAATATTTAATAAGTAATCTCTTTTTAATTAGAGTAAAACATGGGAAAAAGTAAGATGTCAAATGCTTGCAGCAGAAACAGTTTATTCTACTGTTTAATGTTAATGTTTACTGTTTAATGCCATTACTCTGCTAAACAACTATTTCCACAACACTGTCAAACTATTTACTAAGACTGTATTACTAGTATTCTTGTCATCCTTCCTATTACCTATCTCCTCCCACTTACCACTATAACCTGGTTGCTTGTATCTTTACAATTTATATTGTTTTATTTGTTTCCTAGTATGATTTGATTGCTTATTTAGTAACCTATGACTATCACTAAGTGTTCTAACTTATGATTCTTGATGAATGTATTTTTTTCTTTTTATGTACACTGAGAGCATGTGCACCAAAGACAAATACCTTGTGTGTCCAATCACATTTGGCCAATAAAGAATTCTGTTCTGTTCTGTTCTACTATAGAAAACTCAAACTGCATTTTATGAAAAGGAATGGAAATTGAAGCTTGGTTAGATGGATACTTCAACACCATCCATAAAATAATGTAACACAAAGATAAATATAAGAGGTATATTGTGTTTGCATACTCGGCTATTTATGTCTATGCTGAAGGTCAGACATACTTGACGTCACAGTCTATTGATGTAGACATCAGTCAATCCAAAGAAGATATTCAAAATCCTATTTTACAGTGGCTTCAGAACTCGATGTCTTTTCTAGTGGAACTGGTTTTCTGCAAGCACTTTCGCATTCAAGCACACTCTTGAATCTATACTTTAAGAGGTCTGGTTTCTACGCAAATTAGTGGTGGTTGAATTCAAATACTTAGTGAATTGCTGTCTGAATACCATTGTAATGTGAAACATTTTAATTAAGTATGTAAACATTTCAGAAATGGATTAATAGGGACTGAGATAAGACTTGATGCTTTCCTGTTACCCCTAAACACATGCGAATATCCCTCATATGTATTTTATAATTGTATTGATTTTTTGCTTTCTAATAGGGGTCCTGCTTTATTTAAGACTTTCCAATTGCAGGCCCTGTCTCTGCGATGGCGATCCTGTGGCACGCAGAGACATTTGTGCAGGCACATGAGCCCCAGTCAAATTTACCTGCACTGCATATGCGTGCGCCTCCCAGCTGATTTTTGGCCCATTTGAGGCCTTTTTCGCCCTCCTGGAGGCTTGAGGGAAGTCTCTGCAGCCTCAGGAGGCCTGTTTTTTGGCATCCAAAGTCTGCAGAGGCTTCCCTCGAGCCCCCGGGAGGGCAAAAACGCCCTCCCTCAGACTCCAGAGGCCTTCCGGAGGCTGAAAATGGGCACTTCCGGTATTTCCCAAAGGCCCATTTTTCGGCCTCCTGAGGCTGCAAAGGCTTGCCTCGAGCCTCCGGGAAGGCGAAAAAGGCCTCAAAACAGGCCAAAAATCAGCTAGGAAGTGTCCACATGCACATTGCAGGTAAGGGGGCAGGGGGTGTTGTGCACACATGTGCAGTGGGGACAACGCATTGCATTGTGGGTGGTGGCGCATGCGCTATTACGTGCTTGCATGCTTTCAGCACACCACAAAAAAAGGTTCGCCGTCACTGCCCTATCTCATTGAGATGCTGAATTTTGTTAGAATTACACAGAGTGAGCTATTCTTTTTTTTTTTTTAACTGGTGTTTCTATATCCTTTTGCAAAGGCTTATTTCATGATTTGGCTGTTACCTTTTTTGCACAGGAAAGAAAGAGTTGCTTTAGATGCCATCAAAGGATGGATTAAGACATGAACTGTCTTTAGTAGTCTCCCTTCTGTCGCTAGGGAATTAAATTCCGTTAATGTAAAATGTTGCTGTCATGATATCCCTTTAGGTCAGACAATTATCTGATTGTCCTTTTCTATTGAAAGCAGGATATAATTTATTCTGATTATGAATCACTTATTTTGATATGATGGTTAGATAACATTGCCCTCCATACAGAATGAAGCATTCATCTATCTGCCATATGCTAAATACAGTAAGAAGTAAATATTTAATGAATTCCGAAATGTGATGAGGTTCAGTGCCTGTACGTGTTAGTTTAAGGATAATTTGAATTACAGAATGACTTCATATACATATTCTTGGATTCATAAGAACTCTTAGGAAACTACTGTTGCCTATATAAGAAGATACTTTCTTCTGAAACAAATTGTATGCTGTATTGAACTCTACTAGGGAGACTTCTTAACCATCAAGTGTATGCTCCTAATATGACAGTGAGAAAAGGAAATGAGAAAAGTCGTGCTTTATGAACAAAATTCCATTCAAAATCATCCGAATTCATAATGTTCTCTTGTTAGAAAATGTGCTGTTATGTCTCCTTGTTCTTGTCTACAAGTGTTTCCTTTTTAACCATGATGTTTCATTAGGTTCCTTGATTATGAAAACTATATTTAGGTGTATTCTGGGGGAATAATCTGATTTACAAAACCAATATAATTAATTGTTCTTTATTGAGGATATTGTTGAAAATTTAATTCAGAAGAGGCAATGGAGAGCGATTTTAGAGTTGTGGAATGTTCAGGGTATTCCTGTGTCATGTAGGATGTTATAGTATACCTTTTCACATTGGCTAAAAAAAGACATTGATACATGAGTGCCTTTTCTGGAGTTACTTGTATGTTACTGATAAATTGGCTGTGTTTATGTGTGTGTGTATGTATGTATTTCAGTGTTGCTGATTTGATTGCATTATATAGTATCTGTTCAAGTTTCCATGTGTTGAAGTCTCTCTGAAAATAATCCAGTTCATATCCAATAGAATTGTACATTTCTTCCTAGGATTCATTCCCAAATCTTCCATCCCACCATTAACTCTATGTATTAGTTCGTGCCCTGACTATATATCTCTTTACATTTTGAGAACTCTATGATTTGTATGCATGTTCAGGATTGCTGGATAAAAGTGCAGATAGCAGCTGTAAATGTTTTATAGGCAATTACTATTTTACCCGCATAGAAGAGAAGCCAACAATTCCTTAAGACTGTGCATGTTCCAATATTTATATGCACAATCTAAGGGAGGGGAAGAACATGTGAAGGGATTGTATGCAATATTCAGAATATTTATTTTTTTTATTTTTTATTTATTTGATTTGTCAATCAATTACAAGATAATAGGTATAAGTATATACGTAGTTATCAATACATGAAATGGGTACATATAAGAAAAATAAAAGAAACAATAGGACAGGGACGGTAGGCACGTTGGTGCACTTATGCACGCCCCCTACAGACCTCTTAGGAAAGGGGTGAGATCAATAGTAGATAGTCTAAGGTTAAAGTTTTTGGGGTTTAGGGAAGAAACCACAGAGTCAGGTAAAGTATTCCAGACATTGACCACTCTGTTGCTGAAGTCGTATTTCCTACAATCAAGTTTGATGTGGTTAACCTTGAGTTTGTATCTATTGTGTGCTCTTGTGTTGTTATGGTTGAAGCTGAAGTATTCATTGACAGGTAAGTCATTGAAATATATGATTTTATATACTATACTTAGATCAGACCGAAGACAGCATAATTCAAGGTTTTCTAGGTCTAGAACTTCAAGTCTGGTGGCATAAGGTATTCTACAACAAGTAAAGGAGTGGAGAACTCTTCTTGTGAAATATTTCTGGACTTGCTTAACTGTGCTAATATCAGATACATAATGTGGGTTCCAGACTGGTGAGCTGTATTCGAGTATTAGTCTAGCAAATGTTTTGTATGCTGTAGTTAGTAGTGTGATATTACCAGAGAAAAAGCTACATAGAATTAAGTTAACAACTCTTAATGCCTTTTTGGCTATGTAGTTACAGTGGGCTCTAGCACTTAGATCATTAGAGATGAGTATTCCAAGGTCCTTTACAGAGCTTGAATCCTCAACAAGGTCTTGACTATTCAGCTTGTATTTTATTTTCTGATTTTTTTTGCCAATATGTAAGACAGAGCATTTATTTGTTGAGATTTGAAGTTGCCATTTGTTTGACCATTCTGATACATAGTCAAGATCTTTTTGAAGGGTAGCAGTATTGTCTGTGGTATTGAACAGCTTTACATCATCAGCGAAAAGAACGCAGTTGCTCTTAATATGATCACAGAGGTCATTTATGTAGAGTATGAAGAGAGTTGGTCCTAGAACACTGCCTTGGGGGACACCACTATTGACAGGTACAGAATTTGATAGGACACTCCCAATTTTGACCATTTGTTGTCTGTTTGACAGGAATGCTTCTTCTATCCAGTTATGCAGTTGTCCAGAGATACCATAAGATTTTAGTTTTAGGAGTAGTTTGTCGTGTACCACTGAATCAAAGGCTTTACAGAAGTCTGTGTAGATTGCATCTATTGTTTTGCCCTGATCGAATTGTGTAGTCCATATGTTTTTGCAGTGTAAGAGTTGCAGATTACAGGATAGTTTTTTCCTGAAACCAAATTGTTTATTGGAGAGTAGGTTGTTTGTCTCTAAGTGGAGGATAATGGATTGGTTAACAATTGATTCTATGACTTTACAAGTGATGCAGCATAAGGAGATTGGTCTGTAATTTTCAATTAGGCTGGGGTCTCCCTTTTTGAAGATGGGGATGACCGTGGCTTGTGACCATAGGTTAGGCAAGGAGCTGGTCCTGAAAGATTTTTCAAAGATTATGCTTAGAGGTTCTGCTATGGCAGTGGATAGCTTTTTAAAGAAGTAGGCACATATTTTGTCCAGTCCAATAGATAGAGATGGTTTTAGATTATGTAGTGCTTTTTCAACATTGTCTTGTGTAAAATCGATATGTATTAGATCATTGTAGTTTTCTGTGGTTCGGCTAGGAAATACTGGGCATGATCCATTGCTGATTAGAAATACTGAGCCAAAGAATGCATTAAAGATGTTGGCTTTAATGGTGTCGTCGTTGCAGTCTTTACCATTAGGTCCTTTCAGGGGTGGGATGGAGCTTGAGTCTTTTAGTTTGCTGTTTACAAAATTGTAAAAAGTGCAGGTGGAATTGGTGCGTAGAAGGTTTTCCCCTTGTTTAATGTGATAATTGGTGCATTCGGTCTTTATCTGGTGGCATAAATTTTTGTATCAGCTTTTGAAATTGGCAACGTGACCAGATTTGTTTTTCTGCCAGAGTGATCTCTTTTTGGATTGAAGTTTCCTTATTGTTATGGGTAATCTGTTTGTGTGTGTGTGTGTTTTGGGAGTTGTTGTTGTACATATAGTTTGATGACTCTTTTGACTTCAAGTAAAAATATGTTGCAATGGTCTTCAACAAAATTGCATCCAGTGAATAGAGATTGCCAATCAAGGGATCAGAGATCGTTGTCTATAAGATCATAGTTGCCTTTTTTGAAGTTATAATTGGGGATTACATCATTGTGATGATTTTTGTGGGGGCGTATGTTGAGACAAAAGTCTATCATATTGTGGTCACTGCTGGAAAAGGGTTCTTTAGTTTGTATTCCATAAATTAAATTCAAACTATTGCAGAAGATGAGATCGAGGCAGTTGTTAAGTCTAGTATTGTTGTTTACTAGTTGTTCCAGTCCCAGATTTGTAACAGCATTGTAGAAGGTTGCATGTATGGGTTCAGTTGTACATTCATTTAGGGTCCAGTTAATATGAGGTAGATTGAAGTCACCAAGAAAGATAAAAGCATGTGGGCAGGATGTTGCCCATGTTAGTAGTGAATTTAGCTTGTTTACATGTTCAATGTCATAATCAGGAGCTCTGTAACATAGTAAGAACCGAAATGTGATATTTAAGGATAATTCACAGATAATGATCTCAGGAAGAGCAAGCTCTTGGGTAACTTGGATGTTTTTTAGATGTAAGGACTTTTTATAGAAGATAATTCTTTTTTATCTTTTATAGAATATCATGGTTTTCACTCCTTTTTCTGACAATTTATTTGAGAAAGAAAAACATTTCACGTTGAACTACATTCAGATTAAACGAGCATTTTCAATTAAACTTACAAATTAATCAAGTGGATTTCAACGTTTATTTTCAAAGCATTTTGCTTGTTCAAGTTTTATTTGTTCAGTTGCTCTGAGAGTAGCTAACAATCCATTTGCCTATACAAGGACAGTGAAGGTGTGTAAAGGATCTTGTTAACATGGTAAGGTTGTAATGGTGTACTTTGTCACTTAAGAAGGCAAACGCTAAATAGCAATGACATGAAAAGTGAGATCTCTCTCACACTGCTGACATACGTAATTATAAACATACAACTCTTATCATCTACAAAGCATGTGATGGGCAGCCAAACTGTTTTCAGCACTGTTTGGGAAAGCCTGATACCTTGGGTATAGCTTTGAAACTGCAGGCAGCAATTGAGAAACTCCAAAATATTTCAGCGGTAGAAATAAGTGCATCCGTTGGTGAATAACAGCTGACCAACTGGGTAGTTTTGGTGTTTTAGGAAATCCGTTGTGTAAATGGAGTCCCATAATTGTTAGCTGGTTGTCTTGATAAAGGGAGGACACTAATGATACCAGAAGAAACGTACGAATAGTCAACCATTCGCTTCATTTAAAACCTGTGCTGCATAAATAAAACCACTTTCAGTTCCAATGAAAAGGGATGCTTATATCAGCATTAAAGAAGACATATGCCTACAACAGGAAGGCTTCCTGCCAACCTGAGAAGATAAAAGAAAACTAAATGATAGATTTATAAACTTATCTGCTATGGGAAGCCTCCCCCCCGCGCCCCCCAGAAGAATGAAATATTTTGGGAAATATTAAAAAAGGCAGAATATTGCATTATTTTTAATTTGGGAATTTATTTGAGAATATTATATTTTCTCAAAGGGAGAAATGGAGAAACGTCTTTTTTAGAGGTAGAAAGCAGATCCCACTTTTTCTTAATAGCCCACAGCAGATGTCAACACTTAAGAGATAAAGAGCTTATTGAAAGAGGAAGACAAGTATCTAGATAGCTCTATTCATAAGCAAAGCAAATTCTGTAGGCCCATTCAAGACAGAATATTTTGAAACTCCCTGCAGCAAAGTCTAAACAAAGGTAGAATGGTAGGATTAGGAGCAGCTCTTCACTCAATATCCAAAACAGGAGGAAAGCCATTAAACCACAATAGGAATTGCCCAACACCCTTTTAGAACACAAGCCCCTTCATTGCATCATCCCAAAGCAGTCCAAACTTCACCTGGGAACTCAGATAAACAATAAGCCGAGAGCTTGACCAGATTAGCTCAGACAAGCACCTAGGACTTGCATTTCCTCTTTTACCAAAAGAGCCACCGATGACCCCTACATAATCCTTGCATGACCCCATAGGAATCTGACAACAACCAATAGAATGCATGTTCTTGCACAGGAAGAGGAAGCTCAAATACAAAGCCCAAAGAAGGTATAAAAGCCCCCCACTCTCAACTCCATTTTGTCAGCTGAACCAGAGCCATAAAAGCTGGTGGTTCTGTTTCATCACTAAACCATCTTTCCAATCAGCCTCCATGTTTCTAGTGTCTTTCTCCCAGCTGAACCAGATGGATTTTCCTTCCAACACTGATAAATATATCTTTGCATGCATGTATACATACATATCTTGATACCATTTAATCTTTTAACCGATACAACTTTTTAATTTAGTGGGGGAAAAGGAAAGAAACAACTCAATGGAAGGACTAACCACTAGTTTTAAAATGTTAATATATACAGAATACGGTATACATTAACAGCCAAATATTTGTGTGTGTGTGTGTGTGTGTGTAATAAAATACATATCGATAGTAATGTGATCCAGATGTCTTTTCCTATTAACTTATCTTTTCTCGTGAGCAGATAGAATTTCCACATTATTCTAATAATTGTTTTATCGCCTGAACTTTTATGGAAAATTTCTAAAGCGTCAGGTTCCCTCTTTACAGCATAGTTATTCCCCTCTGTCGAAGCAAAATTGCTTCACTTAGTTTCTGAGGTTTCTCTGCAAACAAAAGACCATCTGCCTTTTATCCTAATTTAAACTTTGAGAGCAAGTTATACAACCTGACTAAAGCCACTGTGAAGTGTTAAATGTCCACCTCACAATGATCCTTATTAATGAATTTGAATGGTTGTCAATAACTCTGCGTTAGTTTTGGCCACAGAAAGCATTTGAAGTCACACTCCATAATGGTTATTCAGAGGCTCAATCAGAGTTGGCTTTCTGTCTAGTTTACTATTTACAGCAGAAAAATAAACAACTATTTGAAAGACAAAATCTCATAGTTTGATTCACCGTTTGTTACAGAGTGAAAAGAAAGGTCTTTGTTCTAGCGCTAACCCTTGTCAAAATGGTTGGGCTTAGTTCGGCTTTCCACTCCTTGTCTTTTTCAGAACACACATTTATTAAGAATGCTGACGATTTCGTTTAATATTGACTAAGAAGAAGCATCATAGGGGTATATGACTAATATGTGGTCACACAAATATTTAAATATATAAAGAAGTGGTACAGCTTCATTAAATTGATGAATTGCTTATCCCTTTCCTTTGATGACCTGTTTTATACAAATAGAGCGCAGCACATAAGTTACTCATTCTCTTTCTCTCAGTTAAGCTACTAGTAAGTTGCCCTTGTCCCCTTCAGGATCATATGTTTAATAGCTAAAATCTTGTGTCTGAATAGAAAGCTTTACCATTGGTTCAATTATTGAATTTAATGATGAGGCAGCTTATTTTTATTTTATATTAAATGAAGCAGCTTGCTTTATTGGTTACTAGCTCAATACCCATGCTTCACTATGAAACTATGTGGCCGGGCTTAGTTTTTGGAGAGGAAAATTGGGGTGGGGTGGGGGGAAATTCTGCCTCTGCCTACCAGCATCAATCGGTATTCATCTGGCTAGCATCCTGTCAGTGTATGAGAGAGTTGAGGGCTGTTTGGAAATTGAAACAGTACTTGCTTTTTTTTATTTTTATTTTTAATTTATTTATTGTTGTCAATTGCTTACAAGATAATCGGTATAAGTATAAACATAGTTATGAATACATGGATACATATAAGAAAAATAAAAGAAACTATAGGACGGTAGGCACGTTTGTGCACTTACGTATGCCCCCTTTGTGAGCAAGGAGACAGCAAGTAGCCTGGGCGTGGTTTAGCTTAACTGTTCTGTACTAAAGCTGCTTGGTGCTGTGAAACTGAAACTGAAACTCAACTCCCCTCTGCTTGTATTTTGTATTTGGAACAGATTTCTTTTCAGGTGTGGAAGGGGAATAGAACTCCTTAGCATCAGAGCGTGTTAATAATAATATATGAAATACTAATGCTCTGGTGGTCATTTTGAAAAATCCTTTCTTAGTGAGCACCTAGAAGCCAAGAGGAACATATATGCCAAATTTCACGTTTGTAGGCTTTAGGGTTCTGGAGATTTTGTGATGATGCATGAGTGGTATTTCACATATATATATATATAAGAGATTGTGATTGTGGACTGAAATCTATTTTTCAGTGGACCTTTATATTCTCCTTTTCGTGGCTATGAGAGTCCAGTGAGGGGGGGGGAAATGACTCTTCTCCTCACTGATTGGACTGAATCTACCTAATTGATTAAGCTCCGCCCTGCACCATTGGCCATGCCCCATCTTTTAATTACTTTGAGAATTATAGAAACTTTGAAGTCTGTAGCGAAATATCCTGTATTATTCACCTATACACACAGTTCTTAAAATATTGATATACCGGTAGGTGATATCTGATATAACCCCATGCATTCTTCCTTGTTGTGATTAGCTTTGTGCAATATGAAATTTATTGGGCATATGAAGGCAAGAGCATGAAACTTTGCTATTGTGGGTAATGTTATGGATACTACTGTAATATGGCAAAATATTCAGGGATTTCTTGAGGAAATGTTTTTTTTTTAACGTTTAGAAAGCTAACCCTTAGGGTTTAACCTAGATCAACTGTGGAGTTCTCAGGCAAGATAAAGCATCTGAATAATTTTATCTTACTATCAGTAATGGTTTAGCCTCAATGCCTTTGTTTGTTGTAGTAATTCTTTCATTACAGATAGCATCACTTCTTCTGATGTGGTGTAAATGACTGGCTTATTGTTTCTGCTCTGTGTTGTCAGATCAGACCATAACTTTTGAAAGTCCCAGCTTCAGGGCTAGTTAAGTGATAGCATTTCCTGCTGTGCCTGGTTTTAAAATCTTACCTCAGGCCTAATTATTACATGTGATGATACGATAAACATTTCTGGAAATACCTGTAAACCAGCTTTTCTATAAAATGATATGACTTGTAATGTTAGAAGATGTTTTTGGTGAACATTATCCTATTTTAATAATAGCCTATTATTTTATTCTGGTGAACAGTAATGGGTGTGCGATATTTCCTTCCCTGGAATTTCAGAAGACTGTGCAAACTGTAACAGTGAATGAATAAAATATATAGTGATATTCGGAGAAATTAGAGAGAGAAAAAATATTATAGAGTTATGCTTAATGTGGTATTTTTAACAATCATGAAATAAGTTAATTGTAGGATTGGATCAAATTGCATTGTTTCTAAATCAGGTGAAGATATCAATCCATAATTGAGTGGGGGAATGTTAACATCAGAAAATAATAAATGAGTGACAATATGTCCTCTCACACAAAGATGGATAAAATGTCATTAGCAAGTAACGAAAAAGTATGCTTCAGCTTATTCAGTTTCCCCGGTGCTATGTCTTGCACTGTGATCATAACATTTGCGGGTTCCAAAAGTGCTTTTTCGGGAGGCAACTGGACTTTCTAGTTTTTTCTTTTGAAGGCGTTTCACTTCTCATCCAAGAAGCTTCTTCAGCTCTGGCAGGAGAGTGGGGAAAGGAAGGATTTATATTCCTTGCAGACAGCTGGTCATTTGCATCCTTTTAGAGGGTAGTTGAAGCACTTGGAGATTTATCTGTGTCCTCAGGGTCACCTGAGTAGTGCCCCTGGTTCCTGTAGTCTGCAATTTCCCCCCCTGGAAATCCATTCTCCTACTCCCACACCATTCAAAGGGTGTTCACCCCAAATTGAATATAGATCCTTCCATTCCCCACTATTTTGTCAGAGCTGAAGAAGCTTCTTCAGATGAGAAGTGAAATGTCTTCAAAATAAAAAAAAAGCAAGAAAGTCCAGTTGCCTCCTGAAAAAGCACCTTTGGGACAACCATGACCTGGATGACTGAGAATCTCTACAGACTTTTAGCATTTGGGAGGTAAGCCCAGATAGGATTATGTAACTCCTTCAGCGATAAGAATTAGAACGGATGCCAGACAACTGTGGAAGTTCAGGAGAACCTTTATCAATTTAACATGATGAGGTAAGGATATCCCTATCTGAACAGAAGGACTTGCATTGGAGCATTGAAGTGCTAATGTCCCATGAGATGTTGTTACAATTTGAATGGATTTACAGTAATGTTTTTACTACCCTTTGTAAATTGCTGAAAGCTGTTACGATGTACAATATATAAAATGTGTAAATAACTGTCTGCCAAGTGTATCACTAATATAACTGTGAATATAGCATACTGGTTCATTTGTCTATTAAACTTCAATCTGGTGATATCTGAGCTGCAAAAATCCAGGCAGATGCAAAAAACTCTTTGCTGTGTGTCTACCACAGTGTTTTGTCAACAACTTTTAAAATGTGGGGACTTCAACTCCCAGGATTCCCCTAACTAGCATGTATCTTAAAGCTGCTATGGCTGAGAAACAGCTGGTCTTAAAGGAGTTTCTTGGATTTTTGCAATCCAAATCGAAATACACTCACCCAGCTTCCAGTTGTTACTGTTCTTATTTCAGGGCAAAGCAAGAAGGAATTGAAAGCAGACATTCTCTCCAATTCAGAACAAAAACTACCTGTGCTACTCGAGCAAGGTCAAAGATCAAAGCTTTTTAAAATCTGCAGTACTGTAGGGCAATGAACATTTATTAAGCTACCTGCCAGGGACAGGGGCCTCTGGTTGGAGGATATATGGAGCATGTATTTTTGGCTTTGATGCCTTGTTTCAGCAACCAATCTTTGTCAGCCTTGTATACTGTAGATCACTCTAGTCTGACTTCTAAACCCAGTAGCTACTTCATTAAAACTGCAGAGTAATTCAATCATTTTGGGAAAGCAAGATACTTAATAATTGAAGGACATGAACAAAGCAATCTTTTTTCACCCTTTGGGGCATATGTTGCATTTTTAAAAACTTAACTGAAATTTTATCCTATTTCATTTGGTTATTTTAACTGCTTACAGATTAGTTTATATGGTTACCATCTCCAAACATCCCATTGTCAAATTGCACCAAGAGGAAAACAAGCTTTCTGCTTTTGCGTCAGACTTTAAATATTATGAAAATAAAGACAAATGGAGAAGTTTTCATACTACTTATTTTAATAAAAATAAAGGTTTTATATAGAATCTCTAGGATCCATTGAGGACAACAAACTTTGAAAGGATGTTTGTAGATAAATAATGAAATTAAAATAGAACTTACAGATCGCAGTTGGGAAGAGGCCAGAAGTGGTAACAAGATGTGGATGAAACAATACACAAGTGGTGATAAGAATCTGTAGATTTTGAAATGTGATAAGGGTACTATAGATTTCCTTCCCACTTTATTCTTGGGGTTTTGTACTTCAGCTCTCACATAGGAGTGGCAGTCATGCTCTGGTAGTCACAGTGAGGAAGAAAGATGTGGGAGAGGGTGAGAATAATAAATCTATCTGAGATTAGCGTAGACTTTTATTTTTCAAACATTTTCAGGTGCACTACGAATTCCTGGTTTAACTTAAATCCTCATTCCACCTTGTGGTATTTATATTAGCTGATGAGTAAACTTCCTTCTTTTATTTTCAAAAGAAATGGGTGTGCTATGCTGATAGGTAAATAACAGAATTATCTATCTTAGTATGTTCTGTGATTGGGGTCCACTTATTTCTGTTGCAACAGGCTGTGGAGATTGCTGCTCCCTTTCTGATTAAGTGTGTCTGACTGGAAAGCCTACAAAAGTATGATTTTTAAAGGCAAAAGTAATAAAAGCTGTGATGACACAAATTGTGACTCATGCATTAACAATACTTTACAGGAAATCATTATTAAAGTGTGTGTGCTTGTACTGTACATGTGTATACATGTGGATGAGTCCGTAGAGATAAGTTGATTAATAATTGTGTTGTATTAAATTAGCCTCCAAGCACTGACAAATTAGAATTTTGTGATGGAGAAAAAAGCTTTCAGTCCTAAATGCTTCCTTATAAAAATCAAATGAAAAAACTTTCTCATTTATTGGCTCGGTTCACCATTAGTCTGTGTATATCCACTTCATCTCATATAATCCGTATCTTAATTATGCTGCTGGGGATGATGATTTTTGAAATCGTTCATCTGGATCCGTGGTCGCCAACCGGTGGGCCGGGATACACTGGAGGTCTGTGAGAAAATTTTGGTGGTCCGCAGATAAGCGTCACCCCCAAAGCACCCCTCAAAGCAATTCATCCAGTCTGTGCGGGAACAAAAGGCTGCACCACCCACATGGCCCGTGGGGACACAAGGCTTGTGACGCTTCTATTGCGAACAACACGAGGTAGTGAGGGGAGGGGGGAAAGGGGGGAGGGGGGGACCTGCCTCCCTCGCCCCTCGTGCCTCACCTGGCCACCAGGTTGCTTCTTTCTTCTTCTGCTTTTGGCTGCATGCAAGGAAAGCAGCAGAAGTCTTTCTTTCTCTCCTCCAAACTCGGCCAGAAATGAGTCTTTGGGACCCTGCAAGGCATCCAGCTCCAAGAGGCTGCAAAGACTCATTTCTGGCGGAGTTTGGGGGAGAGAAAGAAAGACTTCTGCTTCTGCTGCTTTCCTTGCATGAAGCCAAAAGTCTCTCTCTCTTTCTCCCTCTCCCTCTCTCCCCCCCCCCTCCGAGTATGAGCTGGAGACAGTATCCTGCGATCCCAAATAAAGAATGATCAATCAGTAGGAAAACGGGCTGGGGAATTTTCCTGCAGCCTTTTTTTGGGATTTTGCCAGAGTCTCTGTTTCACGGGATTTAAAATTATAAGTTTGGTGGTCCCTGAGGTTCAAAAGATTGGCGACCCCCGATCTGGACAACATCATTTTCAGAAGCACTAGTGGGAAATCATTGGTATATGAAAACTTTTCCTTCTCTTAATCTTCATTTTCCCAAAGATACATTAGGATCATGCAGTTTCATAGGAATTTGGGTGGCCATAAAACTGAAGTAATAAAATAATAAACTTCAGATTTGAAAGCAAAAAGACATTTCTAAGTACATGGAGGCATCTCTATTGCATCTGTCGGCAATTCTTTAAAGTCATTGTATCTTTTTACGGAATGCTCAATTACCGTATGCAGGTACAGGGCAAGGAAATTATTCGTTTGGCTTAAGAAATTGTTGACAGGTGCTAATCTTCATAAGGGTAGCTAAACTGACAATCCACTGCTTAAAATAGAATTTGCATTGAAAGAAATAAAGGAAGTCCAAACATTTGTATCTACTCAGTGTGGGGAGCATGGTCAAGGTTTGCCAATAGAGGAAGATTCTCCAGTATATGTAATGGAAAAATGGAGTTCCCAAATATTTTAGAATGCCTAATGATGTGAAAGGTAGTTTGAAGGAGTTAATACCCTGCAGGCATTGTTACCATCTGGGTAGACATGTTCAGACAACTGGTGTGAAGGAAACTGAAACATGTTTTGGGATCTTCAAAACAATATAAAATGATGAAGTCATCAAGTCTGAGAGGGAATTATAACCAGGAAAGAGAAATCCTATCCATTCCTCCCCCAAGTCTTCACCTGCAGACCAAATTTCTGCCAACTATGAAAGCTATGTTTTCTTGGTATTATCCGGCCAATCTGATGTATTTTGCAATAAAGCTGAGGCCCCTAACTTGGTGCCCTCGGACATCTTCCGTGGGCATGCCCATCCAGTATTTTGTTTTGTGATGACAATTATTTGTAAATGAGGAAGCATTCTCATCCCATGATAATCAAAGCATCTACACCAATGATGGCGAACCTTTTTGTTGTGGTGTGCCTAAAGTGTGTATGCACGCGATAGTGCGTGCGCAGCTGGCACACACAATGCAATGTGCCCCCCTTGCACATGCATGTTGAACAACCCCCCTTCCTTGCACTGCACATGTGCGCGCCTCCCAGCTGATTTTTGGCCCATTTCAGGCTTTTTTTCAGCCTCTAGAGCCTGGGGGAGGCTTGAGGGAAGCCTCTGCAGCCTCAGGAGGCCGAAAAACTGAAAGTGCCAAAACAGGCCTGTTTTTCGGCCTCCAAAGGCTGCCGAGGCTTCCCTCAAGCCCCCAGAGGACAAAAACGGTTTTCCCCCAGGCTCCAGAGGCCCTCCAGAGGCTGAATACTGGCTCTTCTGATAATTATTCATGTACACAGGGAGAAGATTTATCTTTTCCTGCCAAAATGAGAAAAAATTAGCAAAGATCATAGAGGGAATCCTCCCACTGTAAAATAGAGTTGTCCAACCTTGGCAGCCTTTAAGACTTGTGGACTTCCAGAATTCCCTAGTCACCCCTGCTATAGAAGCTTCTTCATCTCCAAAGCAGTTTACTGGAACAAGATGTGATCTTACAAATATGTACTATCCATTGCAAAAGCTCTCTAGAACTCAAGTCAAGAAACAAATTCTTACTTTTTTTCACTAATAATACTGTGGTTGTAATGTCACCTTCACAGTTCAATAGTGCCCTTTTCAAATTTGATTTTTCTCTCCAATTCCAGAAGTCTATTTTGTAGCTAAAAATTTGATCAGTGCTAAGAATGCTAAGCAGGGGTCTCAAACTCAATTTACCTGGGGGCTGCTGGAGGCAGAGTCTGGGTGAGGCTGGGCCGCATAAGGGATTCCACAAAAAACGTTAAAAAAATATCCTCAAATGTCATCAACGTCGCTCTTGTTCCACGTTTCATAGAAGTGTTTAGCCAGCTAGCGACACATGGAGAACGTCTCGACGCGTGACGTCATTTCCGCTTCTACTTGTCACAACAGCGCGGTGGATGATGAACAGCCCGGTAGCAGTCACCATTCTCTGCGTTTGATCATGGCATTTGTTGATGGTAGAAAGTACTGGAATGGCGACCGCAAAAAAAGGCGACTGCTACCGGACTGTTCGTCATCCGCCACACTGTTGTTACAAGCGTAGTGTGCATGAAGTCGGTGTAGCTTATCCTAGCACCGAATGTCAGCCAGGATGAGGAATGGTGGGCGGGACTTCCTTCAGAGGTCCATTCCCCCTGTGGGCCGCACTAATATTATACTTTCATATCATGGTGAGGGCCACAGGATATCATCCTGCGGGCCGCAATTGGCCCACGGGCCGCGAGAATGAGACCTCTGTGCTAAAGCATTCAGAGCTCCCCATAACTCACCCCATCTTATTTCTGTTTCCAACTTTTTGCAGAGATATGATGTGAGTTAAAGTCATAAGTAGAATGACTGGAGAGCATAAACTCACTTTAAAATAATAGAACTTAGTTTTAAATATTCAGCAGACTATTATACCAACAGAAATTGATCATAATTTTTCTCTTGACTTTTCATCAGTCAGAGAATCTTGGTTCTGTTTCAAGTTGGTTAGGTTTTTTAAAATGGTAGTGTTGTCTATTCTATTCTAATTGTTTTAACTGCAATTCTAAATTTACAAGAGCTCCATTAAAACGCTCAAACGTCCTTATTAATACACATCCTTACTCTATTACAGAACTGAAACCTGCTGTTGGGAATATTATTTAGCATTGTTTTATTATGCTACAAAATTACAAAGATAATTAAAGAGGATATCAGTTTTAAAGAGGATAGGACTCCATTTAGTTTTTCCTGTGAAACAAGGGAGCAATTGTTTGAGTGTTGTATAAATTCAGGATGAAGGAGAACAAACTGAAATTGAATCCAGACAAGATGGAGGTTCTACTGAGATTCAGGACTTCAAATTCAACTAATTTTAGGCAGGTTCTTTTTTTCCCCTGGATGGAACAGGTTTCCAATACAGGTAGTCCTCGACTTATGACCACAATTGAGCCCCAAATTTCTGTTCTTAGATGAGACATTTGTTAAGTGAATTTCCCGCCCCCCATTTTATGACCTTTCTTGCCACAGTTGTTAAGTGAAACATTGCAGTTGATAAATTAGTAACCCGGTTGTTAAGTGAATCTTGCTTCCCTGTTGACTTGGCTTGTCAGAAGGTCTCAGAAAGGGAAGCACGTGATCTTGGGACCCAGGGATGGTCATAAGTATGAACCAGTTGTCAAGCATAGGAAATTTGATCACATGATCATCGAGATGCTGCAAAGGTCATAAGTTTGAAAAGCGGTCATAAGTCACATTTTTCCGTGCCACTGTAACTTTGAAGGGTCGCTAAACAAACTGTTGTAAGTCGGTATGTAAGTATTCCCTAAACATCTTTGCATTCTCAAATATTCTTTGTTATAGCCATCACCTGTGATCCCAGTCAGTCGTTGAATTCATAGATGGTGTCCGTAACAAAAGAATTACACAATTATGTCTGCTGGATCAATTCATCGTCCAGTTGGATCTGTCAGTGATTGCCTCTGCATTGGGATACTGTATATCCCAATTTGATTCCTATATTCTTATCTGTGTCTATCCATCAGTGGTAGGATTCAAAAATGTTTACTATCTGTTCTGTGGCCGTGGCTTGGTGGGCGTGGCAGGGGAAGGATACTGCAAAATCCCCATACTGCAACCAAAGAAGACCCAGCCGATCAGTTGGGAGTCAGGAGGCAGAGAAGAGATGGGTGCGAGGCCAGTCAGAGGTGGCATTTGCTGGTTCTCCAAACTACTCAAAATTTCCTCTGCTGGTTCTCTAGAACTGGTCAGAACCTGCTGAATACCTCCTCTGCTATCCATGGAAAGTATCCTGAACTTAAGCTGATACGAAATGTAGCAGCTGGGCTGCTAATCATTACTAATCATATGGGGATTATATAGTGTGTGTACTAAAGATCTGCAATAGCCGCTCATTCTTTACTAGACACAACTTAAAAGGGTTTCCATTGCCCATCAAAGCCATAAATAGCTTAGAGGACCTGTCTAAGGGGGTTACCTCTTCTCTTAGAATCTGTTAAGAACAATAGAAGCCTTTGGTTTACTTTCTAAAACGTTGGAGAGGGCCCTCTTCTACAATTTTAATATGACTAGTTTTTATTGTAATTTATATGATTTTATTTATAGAGTATTGTTAGCTTTTTTAATTAGTTGGCAGATTATTTTCAAAAAACATATCGCCATATATAAAAACTAAATTTTGTGTAATTATTACATAGTCTGAACAAAATATGTTGTTTTCATTCCTTACTGGGTAAGAATAATTTTCAGAGCAACATTTTTATTTCTTCTTGTTTACTTAGCACGATTACATTCTTTCTCTAAATGATGTGTAGTAACTAATATATAGCATATATTGCAATTATGGTTATAGTTGAATGTCTTGTTAGACAGTATATTAAAGGTAAAGGTTCCCCTCACACGTACGGGCTAGTCGTTTCCGGCTCCAGGGGGCGGTGCTCATCTCCATGACAAAGCTGAAGAGCCAGTGCTGTCCGAAGACGTCTCCGTGGTCATGTGGCCGGCATGACTAAACGCCGAAGGCGCACAGAATGCTGTTACCTTCCCACCAAAGTGGTCCCTATTTTTCTACTTGCATTTTTACATGCTTTTGAACTGCTAGGTTGGCAGAAGCTGGGGCAAATAACGGGAGTCACTCTGTTATACAGCGCTAGGGATTTGAACCACCGAATGTCCAACCTTTCTGATTGATAAGCTCAGCGTCTTAGCCACTGAGCCACTGCATCCCTTAGACAGTATATTACTTTCTCCTTAAAAATACACACATACACATGTGTGTGTCTATTTTTAAGGAGAAAGTAATACACTGTCTAACAACATTCAACTATAACCATAATTGCAATATATACTATATATTATTATATTAGTGTCTCTGTGTGTGTATATATACACACATACATACATATATATATTGTAAACAATGTGGCAGATATGCGCATATGTGCACATACTTGCATATGTGGCTGATGCAAGTACATAAGTCACAGCATTGGTGTGATATCACCATGTGTATATTTTCATTTGCTTCCTGGTTGCCAATCCCATTGATACCAAGGATATTGGGTTTATAGAAATTATGCTGTCACAGAGAGGAAGGGGTCAATCTATTTTCTAAAGCACCTGTAGGCCAGACAAGGAATAATGGATAGAAACTGAACAAGGGGAGATTTAACCTGAAAATAAGGAGAAACTTTCTGACAGTAAGAACAATCAACCAATGGAACAGCTTTGCCCTCGGAAGTTGTGGAAGCGCCATCACTTGAGACTTTCAAGAAGAGATTGGACTGCCATTTGTCAGAAAGGGTGTAGGGTCTCCCGCTTGGGCAAGTGGTTGGACTAGATGACCTATAAGGTCCCTTCCAACTCTTATTATCTATATCTGTATTCTAATTCAAAAACATCACACCTTTATATGCTTGCTAAAAAGAAATTATTTATAACTAAAAATTAAATACAGCTGTATTGTACAGATCAGTATCTAATGCAACCTCAGCTTCTTCAAAAACAAATTTCATTTTAATCAGTAGAACCCATTTCCAGGTACATATATATGTTAAGGATTAAGGATTTTTTTTTTTAGTGTGGCAGCAACAATAACAGATGCATTTGAGATCTTTTCCTACAGATAAAAATAATCCTTTGTGGAAACCTTTGCTCATGTTTTCCGAGATTGTACTTTTTTTATTTGGAAAAAAATCCACTTTGCCATTACTTTTCATAAGGCAACTATGACCGTCTCAGCATTAACATTGCAGTCAAGATTTGCGTTTTGCCAAATAAGAAACGTCACAGATTTGCTTCTCTTAATAGATGCCTTGGAGACCATTTTGGCAGAATCTTGTAACACTCTCCTTTTCAAGAAAGAATTGTTTGGGCTAGAAAAAGCGTTGGCACGAGAAAGAAGTGTTGCCATGGTGACTGAAACCTACACTTAGCTATCCCTCAAGAAAAGTAAGCTGCAAGGCACATGTTTGTTGTGGCCTTTTGAAAGTAAGGGACCCTTTAAATTGAAGAGCCCGTTTTATTGTCCCAATGCAGATTTCTGTCACTTGCAGGAGAATAGATCTCTAGAGTAGGGTTTGTGTATCAATGCTTATTTTAATCACTTTTCAAACAGAAATGTTTAATGACAATGAGAGCCCCCTTTTTTTTTGTAGTTCTGCAAGCCTCAGATGCTGGGGATCTGAACTTCAGATCGCAGCTCGGTTTCCTAGAGTTACGGAGAGAGCTCTTCAAAGCTAGCATAGAGCCTTGAATAGCAATGATAAGCTTGAAAAGCACAGCTTGGGAAATCTCCTGGGAAGGGATTTCTTTTCCCCCATCATTTATGTTACAGCGCTACCCGTTAATGGCTGGGGATGTTTCTGCTTCTATCCCGCGATATGTGAACTGGTTGTACTGGTTTTTCTGTATGTTGAAGAAATGCCATGATGAAGAATTGCAATTGGCACCGGATTCTCCATTGTGTTCCATCATTGCGTTTCATAAGACTTGTAACTGCTTTTTGTACTGTGAGAATGTGTACTATTTATATTAGATTCAGGTCCTAAATTTTGGACAGTAGTTAATGATGGCGTATTGTAGGAAGTTAGCACCCACCCCTCTCCTGGAAAAATGAAATATTTAAGGAAATGTTAAAAAGGCAGAATATTTCCCCTAAAAAGGAAGTAGAAATTCAGAGAGGCAGAAGTTCACTCCCCCATCTTTGTTAATGGGCCTGGGACAGAGTATTCTACATAACAAAGGCCTCTACCCATCTCACCACCTGGCCTGAGAAGATTGCATCAGCCAGCACTCAGATGAAGCTATAAGACCCCCGCCCCGGGAGTCGGACAGCCAATGGGATACATTTCTTACACAGGAACAGGAAACACTAAGGTGTGGCCCATCAAGAGGGTATATAACTAAGGGTCTCTCAGCATCTTGCTCCTTCTTTTTCCTTCCCCCAACATCTTGAAGCATATGATCGTCCCTTTCACTTTGGAGCTCCAAACGGTGTGGCCCTGTCCACCATTAAACCATCTTTCCAAACAGCCTCCATGTTTCCAGTGTCTTTTTCCCCACTTGGAACTGAACCCAGAAGGATATTTCTTCCAACAGTATATACTGCTCCCTTTTCCTCTTTCTTCACTTCAAGAAAATGAGATGAGTTAGGTGAGGGTGGGATAAATTAACTGACCTCAAAGTCACTTGATAATAGCAATAGCACTTAGACTTATATACCACTTTATAGTGCTTTACAGCCCTCTCAAAGCGCTTTACAGAGTCAACATATTGCCCCCAACAAACTGGGTCCTCATTTTACCCACCTCGGAAGGATGGAAGGCTGAGTCAACCTTGAGCCTGGTGGGATTCGATCTGCCAAATTGCAGTAGGAGTTGCATGCAGTACTACACTCTAACCACTGCGCCACTGAGCTATGACCAAGGGTAGACTAGAACCAAAATTTCTCTGTTCTTAGTCCAGCATCTTAACCACTAATTCAAAGGTTAGCAAACTATAGGTAACCTCAGCTTGCAACAGTTCCCTTAATGGACCGTTCGAAGTTACAACAGCACTGAAAAAAGGAACTTTATGACCATTTTTCAGACTTATGACCCTTGCAGCATCCCCATGGTCATGTGATTTACATTCAGATGCTTGACAACTGACTCAGATTTATGATGGTTGCAGTGTCCCATGGTTGTATGATCACCTTTTGTGACCTTCTGACAAGCAAAGTCAATGGGGAAACCAGGTTCACTTAACAATCGTGTTAATAATTTACCAACTGCAGTGATTCACTGAACAAATGTGGCAAGGAAAGTTGTAAAATGGGGCCAAGCTCACTTAACACATTCTTCACTTCGCAACATAAATTTTGGGCTCAATTGTGGCTGTATGTTGAAGGCTACCTATACAACCCACACATTAAATCTGGCTTGCTGTCTGTTTTTATTTGGTCCTCAAGCTAAGGATTAGCCTATGAGTGGGTGGCATATTGCATCACCTGATGCCCAAGGCCAGAAATAATGGCCTATCAGTGGCCTCTTTGCTAGCAGGCTGGTCCAATGGCTGCCACTCTCCTTGGCTTGCAGACTTACTAATTGTGCTTGCGGAAGTGGTGTCAGCCCTCTGAGTTGGTCTAGACAAGAAGCCAAACTATGAGTACTGACACTACCTTTATTGTAAAAGTTTCAGTAACAGAATCTTGCCAGTCTGAACACGCTTCCCTCCTCCCTTGTCTTTCTTTCCCAGAGAAAAGGGGAGTGTCCTGTTTGAGGTTTCTTCACATACTTCAGTTGCTTCTGTGGGCTGAAGTACCTCTGGTCTGACAGCCGTCTTGGCTGTGGCTCCTCCTACTGTCTATCTACTAGGTCAGGGGTCTTCAAACTCGGCAGCTTTAAGACTGGTGGACTTCAACTCCCAGAATTGCCCCTCCAGTCACGTTAGCTCTGGAATTCTGGGAGCTGAAGTCCACAAGTCTTAAACTTGCCGAGTTTGAAGACCCTTGCACTGGGTTATTCTCACAGCCCATAATGGGATGGATGGGATAAGACCCTTTACAGAAAATAATGCTGACCCTTGTAGTAAAGCTTATTGGCTTTCTGGGGTTCATATTTTTATATGATCTTTCCCCAATGTAATATAGAAAGCTTCTTTTAATGAAAAAGGGTCTGAGGTGGACATTATCAGCCACTGAGTATCTTTAAGCCACTATCTGGGGCGTTGAGAATTGCTCTCCAGTCAGTTCCATGAAACAGTTCTTAGGACAGATCCCACAACATGCAAATCAACATCCTGTGTGCCACAAGGTTTGGTGATGCAGGCAGCTGGAGCTCTGATAATCTAGGCTGTCTTTCCAGGGCAGACAAAGATTCCCGTTCAAACATTTCATCCTGACCAACATTATTAGCAACCTAGTGGTACATGCAAATAATTGCATCATAAATAAATATCCAATCAGTGCATGTATATAGGGTAGTTTGAGCCAGTGGTTTTCTAAACGTGGCAACTTTCTGTGGACTTAAGCTCCCAGAATTCCCCAGCCAATGTGGGAATGCTAGGAGTTGAAGTCTTAAAAGTTACCAAATTTGAAACAAAAAATGCCATAAAGCAACATAGTGCTTGCTTTTTGCAAAACAGTTAAAACCGTAGAATAGAATATAATTCTTTATTGGCCAAGTGTGATTGGACACACAAGGAATTTGTCTTAGTGCAAATGCTCTCAGTACACATAAAAGATACATTCATCAAGAGTCATCTTATTCCAATGGATTATTGACAATAGTGGATTTTTGTGGGTTTGATGCTGCTGATTGTTTTATATTGTTAATAGCATAGCAACATTACACAAATCTGGGTACAATATTCCCCCAGAGATCCAGTTGGCCCTGGCATTATATACCTGGTTCTTTTGCCAAGTTTTAAGTCTGAGAGTGGTATGAGCCACTGGAGGTGGTTTCTCTCAGCACTTTATGTATCGGTATATTTCCATTTTGATTTATGGTTTTTATGCTTGTATTTTATGTGGTTTTTAAGGAATTTATTGTTATTTGATTATTTACACCTCCCTCAGTAGTGTGGTAAACAATCAGTTATATAAAGTAAGTAAATAAATACTAAATGGTTGCTTGACGAGATATATTCATGGTAAATATTATAGTCACAGGTGTGCAGTAGAAAAAAAGATCTGAATGACTTTACATGGAAAGTCACAATCAATTTGCTTTTTCTCTAGTGCTTTGACAAGACTTTCCATGTGTTTATGCCTCTATTTGTGAGATCCGTTATAAATTCAAATAAATAAATAAATAAATTCATGCAGTATGTGGTGACCTCTGGCTATTTCCATTTGTGCCTTGCTCAGATGAGAAATGTTTAGAAATAATGCATAGCCTATTAAAAGGATCAACCTGTGAGATATCAGATAAATTCATTTTTAAGTAACATTAAAGCTACTTATAAGCAGCAGGTGTTCTGCTTGTATATAATATAAACTGCCTGCATTCCTATATACATTTGTCAGCCATCATTCTTTGCTTCCTTTTCTGTTCCCCTTAGCTTGTTGGCATGGGGTAATTTGAACAAGCATTCAGAGACTATCATTGTTCCCCTTAGTTACTCATAAACAGGCTGACTGGCAGAAGTGTGAAACTCAAAAAGACCGAGCCTTTCACAGGGCTCCCCTTGTTGCTGGGGCAACCAGAGAACTGGGCTGCATTTGTAAATGTGATCTTTGACCATTTTGCATGGATTTTCGCAGCTCTAAGGGACAAAAAAAAAAAACCCAACAAGAGCAATGTATAAGGTTATCTGATACAAACCAGTGGAAAAAGCCTCTGAGAACAGCATCTAGTCTTTTTTTCTGTAGCGAGAGAAAGTTTTCTTCTTCTCGAGTGAGATTTTTGTTTTTATAACTTGAACAATCAGAGTACTCTTTGAATTCATGAGCCAATTATCAAAAGTGTAGCGATGGAAAATTCTTTCTCTGACTTTTGCTGAGTACCCAGAATCTTAATACACGTGTTCCTGTTTGATATAAACTGGGTGTACTCTTGCTCTAATAGGAACTATCAAGGCTTCTGTATAATTAACATATCAAATACCATGAATCTAAGAATTGTCTCCCTCGTTCGTTGCACACTTAGTTGGCCCTGAGATAAATTTGATATGCAATGTGTAGTTACTGGAGGGAGGACAACTAAGCTTGATTCCTATCTTCTTTCCTAGGTTTGGATAAAATTAAATGTTTGTAACATAAAATCAATACTCTCTACTATGTAACCAGGGTTTAAATAATATCTAGAAAAGATAACCACAGCCCCCACCATGCAAATTCTAGAACAGACTTTTTATAAACAGACCAGCCAGCAACATCTATTTTTTGTTGGCTATTCTCCTTTTTCATTGTTCCAATCTGGAGACCACAGCCGAAACAATGTTTTTGTAACTGGGAAATGCAAACCCAGTTTGTCTTGATTATATTAGCTGACATTGTCCCATTTTAATTTTTTTCCCCTGAGCTCAGTGGGGTAAGACTGTACTAGAAATATGCAGTCAGAAATTGCAAAGAGTATTTTGGAGGAATATTTAAACAAAACAATTCACTTTATAAATCAATTATGTCCCAAAAATGTCATCAAACAGGAGCAAGAGGATCAAATTACTCAAGCAGGTGGAAGAAAGATGAGAGTAACTGAGAGTTGCAAACAAGTGCAGAAAGTTATTAAACCACTAAGGCTACTGCACAAATATTTGAAAATGCAAAGGATAAATCTCGTTTTGGAATATAAATCTGACAACAACAGTGCCTGTTATGAAGAAGATTTGATTATAAGTCTCTCAGTGCAATTAAAAGAAGAGTTGCAAGTAAATCTACAATCCTCAAGAGAACAAGTTTGGGATCTCCTGAGAGATCCCAAACTTGAATGAATGGAAGTTGATGATATTGACATATTTGTTTTAAAAATCATATTGAATAATCTCTGGAGAAAAGAATAGTTTATAATTATTGAATAGGCATTCCAAAGAAGAAGAAGAAACTTATTTTATGAGCTCAAGCTGGAGAGAACGATTTAAATTTAATAACTTAATTGGAGTTAGGATGGAATTTCTATTGGTTTGACATGTATTAAAAGAAAGTTCCAATGCATTGTTTTGTGCTTATAAAGTGGGTTTGAAAATGGGTCATTTTTTCTTTCTTTTTTATATATAATTGGGTAATTCGTAAAATTGGGAAAAGATTAAACATATAAATAAAGAAGAAAAAATAGAAAGATTAAAAAAACTTGGAAAGAGTATAGTGATTTTTGTTAATGTAAGTAATGATAGATTCTTAATGTCTATAAGCCAATCGTGTCACCTTTGGCAAAATGGACAGCATACAAGTTTGATATATAAATAAATAGTTTAGAAAAATTAAGTGTAAATAGAAATATATGTCAATATATGACACAATAGGGCATAAATGTATTTGGCTAAGATGGCAATGTAAACTGATTTAAACAAAGAGATTCTATTTGTTCTTGGCATATTACTCTGGTTTTTATGCTTGAAATAGAAAAAAATGAAATTCAGAATTTAGTTTGAAGGTTTAATGATTGTGTAGTTATAGAACTGGCTTGCAATAATTATAGGCAATGTAAAAAGTTGAGGTCATAACAGTATTAGTCAACACATTTTGTTTTTAAGTATGTGCCCCCTTTTTTCTTAATCTTCATTTCTATTGTATTTTATGCTAAGAGCCATGGTGGCGCAGTGGTCAGAGTGCAGTACTGCAGGCTACTTCTGCTGACTGGCAGCTGTCTGTAATTTGACAGATTGAATCTCACCAGGCTTAAGGTTGACTCAGCCTTCCATCCTTCCGAGGTGGCTAAAATGAGGGCCCAGATTGTTGGGGGTAAACCGCTTAGAGAGGACTGTAAAGTGGCATATAAGTCTTAAGTGCAATTGCTATTGGTATAATAAACCTCAGTAGAAAAAAACAAAAAAGAAATTCTGTTTTTCCAGTAATGTGTGGCAAATTCAGTCTGTCTTGTCTATTATCTAGCTAGCTATCTAGCTATCTCTACCATAAGCCAATCTTGGAGCACGACCATGTAGCCTAGTTTTCACTCAGTTCCCATCCCCAATGGAAATCTCTTTGAAGCCGAGCTTCATTGAAGCCAAACTTCAAATCGTTTTCACTTTCTCTGTGCAAGAACAGCCTGAGAACATTAGGAGCAAATCTCTTCTCCCTCCAAATGGCCGATAAGAGTTTGTTCTTCCATGAGTTGACCAATAGGAATGTTCAACTAATGCTACTCAAATATTTGCTCTGAAGTAAGAGAACTTCTCTTATTTACTCCATACAGAAGAAAAAGAAAACAAATTGAATGTATTTGTATGCATTTGTATGGCATTTTAAAGAAAAAAACACAAATAGTTATATGGTGAAGATACCCTACTGCAAGGATATTTGTTTGTTAATTTGTTTATTATTTCAAGGCTACCCAGCAATTTATAGATAAAAGTTAAAGGAAAGAAGGCGAGTTGACTGGAAGGTCAAACTCCAAAGTAGCCAATAACAAATTAAACAGCCAGGTATTAAAAAGGTTGCAGAAATAGCAACAGCACTTAGACTTACATTCCACTTTACAGTCCTCTCTAAGCGGTTTACAGAGTCAGCATATTGCCCCCAACAATTTGGGTCCTCATTTTACCCACCTTGGAAGGATGGATGGCTGAGTCAACCTTGAGCCTGGTGACATTCGAACTGCTAAATTGCAGGAAGCCGGCAATCAGCAGAAGTAGCCTGCAGTACTGCATTCTAACCACCGCGCCACTGCAGTTCCTAAAAAGAATGTCAGAAGGATGGAACCAGTACAAATTTCAAGGAGGATATCATCCTACATTTCTGATAAACTGGAAATATAACACAATATCATTTTGTAAACCTATAGTAGCTTCCATTCACGACCAAATCGGGTGATGACCAAAATGTTTTACCTCTGGGTCATGAACGGGTGATCGAGTGGTGACCGAACACAGCCGCGGTGATTTGCCCATCCATGCTGATTTGCCCTTTCATGCCACACCATTTTTTTTTCTTGTATATACGCTTCCGGTGACAACCAAATCAGGTGTCAGTCGAATTCTCTGAATGGATTACAGCCATCACCTGAGGTTCTACTGTATAGCTTTTCATAGTTGTTCTAACCATGGTTGCAATTTGTAGTATAAAACCTCTGTGTGGGGTAGGTACAGCTGGGGACACTGAAAATGTAGTGGCTTACTTGAATCCAGAAGCAGGGAGAGAAAAAACTCTTTGGCTTTTCTACATCACTCAATCAGCATCTTCATTTGAGATTTGGTCTCCATAAGATACCACGTTTCTCATATAATAAGGCCGGGTCTTTTTTTTTTTTTTTTTTTTAGCCCCGAAAAAATGGCTAGGCTGTCTTTTCAGGGATGACTTAATTCCCCCCCCCCTTGCATCTTCGGGCAGGCGGCGACAGCTTGGATGTTGACCGTGGCGTTGGTGGGGCACTTCGTATCGGGGTCAACGCAGGCAGCACCATATCCGGGTATGCAACCAAAGTACTTCCTAATGGCAAGCCTCCCCACCATTCCCCCCATTTCGCATGTTTTAATATAGGCCTTAATTTGGGGGGAGGGGCTTAATTTCATTTCATGCCTATAAAACATGCTGGGACTTCCTATTGGGGGAGGCTGTATTGTTGGAGAAACAGGGTAGAAGGATAACAAATACAAAAGTAGCTAAAAGATTAACAGCTTATACTTTACACCTCTAAAGCGGCCGAGGCCTGTGGCTCCAGAGCTAATAGTTATAAGGAGCTTGCTGTTTTATCAAGCTGCACAGTTTTTATAGGGATATGAAATTGATTAGAAACTATAGCGTTAAGTTTGGGTTCCCTGTTGATGTTATTTGACCTCTTTCCCTAATAATTAGGTTGGAATGAGCACTGTGTATTCCATATGTCAAGGTGCTGAGAATGGAATGAAAAATAGGACAGCCAACAGACAAACGGATTACTCTCAAGCTCTTAGGTTGCCAACATTTTTTAAAGTTCACTTTTGCTCTGCTTCCAAAAAAAAAAAACTGGTACAGAGCCAGAAAAACATGGCAGGAGGTGTTTTTAGAAAAAAAATGTTGCTGGCTATTTGTCTGGAGCTACATTTATCTACCCAGAACCTCTCCCCCAAAATCCAGTTTATCCATTGGGCTCCCCAAAATTGCCAATAATAACAACAGTTTGAATCAAGTAAAAGACTTAACTATTACTACTGTTTGCGTTGTTACTTATACAGTAGTAATGTTATCCTAGGTGCTGGGTGTTATACAATGAATTAGAAGAATAATCTCCTTGCCTATAGTTGCTATAGTCATAATCCGTACTCTCTATAGTGATTTTTTGTAAAGCGGCCCAAATAAGAAGTTACCAAGATGTTTCGATCATGAAGTAATGAATCACGAGGACACATTTTTATTATAGAAATGAATCCTTTATACAGCACTTCAAATTCAAAGGGTAAGTGGTATTTTAGAGTGAGCAGAAATGCTCATGATAATTTATTCTGGACACCATATTTCGAATGAAGTGGACTTTGTCATTATTTCATTCACCACCCCAGAATCCTTCTATGTCACATGTGTCAAATTTGCGGCATCACGTTGCCATCATGTGATGTATTGTGATGTTTTTCCTCTTTGCGGAGCTGAGGTGGGTGTGGCCTGCACGTAAGGCATCTGGCACATAGGCCACCAGTTTGATACCCCTGCTCTTTGTCTATTGCATCTGAAGTCCACCCAGGGTGGGCTTCAAAAATGTTAGCAACCGGTTCTCCGTCCGGTTGCTGGTTGGGCATGGCCATGCTAGGTGTGGCCTAGTCGGCCTCCTGCAGCACAGTGAGGGGGCCGTTTTTGCCCTCCCCAGGCTCCGGAGGCTTTCCTTGAGCCTCCAGGAGGGCGAAAACGGCCTCCTCAGGCTTTGGGGGCCCATTTCTGGCCTTCTGGAGCCTCCGGGAGGCCGATTTTTCCCCCTCCCCAAGCCTCCATGCAGACCTTACTTACCTGGCATCCAAAAGGGACCTTGTGGGGACTCTGGAGAGGGGAGGGGTGGGTGGGGCCAGCTGGGGGTGGGATTTACCGGTTTGCCAACCCGCCAATTAAAAATGTAAAATTAGTTAACGGTTCGTCCAAACCAGGGTGTAACGGTAGCAGTCCACCCCCCTGAGTCCACTACATGGGAGTTGAGTTTTCAAATGCTCACACCTTTCCTGCCTATGCATTTAGTGGGGGAAAGTCCACAGCTTAGTTTGTGAAATATAGACAGCACTGTATCTAAAACTTACATGTACTACATTGCTTGGTGGCAAAGAAGACAACCGTCTATAGTGTTTGCCACTACTAAATAGAATATTTTCTGGCAATCTTCATTAAAACAATATTCTTATGAAAGAATGCCCCAGCACACCAAACTAGTTGGCAGCAGTTCTGAACATTAATGGTTTTGTTTAATTTCTATGTTTGCTTATCCTTATAAATCACAGCAAATAGTACTTATGCTCTAATGCTGTTCTTGGCACATTACGGTATTTCATTCTCCAAAACACCTGAGGGCAGGACAAGAAGCAATGGATGAAAACTAATTAAGGAGAGAAGCAACCTAGAACTAGGGAGAAATTTCCTGACAGTTAGAACAAATAACCAGTGGAACGACTTGCCTCCAGAATTTGGGAATTCTCCAACCCTGGAAGTTTTTAAAAGGAGATTGGATAACCATTAGTCTAAGCAGGGGGTTGGACTAGAAGACCTCCAAGGTCCCTTCCAACTCTGTTATTCCTATTCCTATTCTATTCTATTCTATTCTATTCTATTCTATTCTATTCTATTCTATTCTATTCTATTTTCCCTTTCTGTGCCCAAATCAGTGTTCAGTTCTTTTCTTTGTTCACTGAATGATAAAAGCAGGGACAAGTCATACATTTGGAAATTTAGAAGCACAGGACGGGCCCTCTCACCAAGTGACTGGCATGGGGAGAGGTTGCCTATTCACAAGTACAGACATGAAAAGCGGGGTCAGTTTTAAAAAAAAAACCCATTTACCAGAAAACAGAAAAGTGAGATCGCTCGTCTTTTATCACCCTGCCGTTAGAATCCAATCCATGTAACAGAGGCTAAACTAATTACTAATAAAAATGATGGTGGAAACGCTAAGGTGTTTCAAAAACAGGAATGAAGTTGCACAGGGTAAGCAGAGGCAAGTAAATTTCCATTAGCTGGCAGAAGGCTTCACCCAAGTTCAAGATGACTAATTTGTGCATTGCTTTCTGCCTTGGCCCAGGAGTGTTATTTCTTTTGATTGGAAACAGTCTCTGAAAGTGTCCACAAAGGCCTGTCCCAAATCTGTGGTCAAATATACCAGCTTGTCATTAAAATAAATAAAGAAAAACCCTAACTAGTGCTAACTAGTTCAGTATGGTTTATTCCAAAGATGTATGCACAGTGTAGCCTAAATTTTTACAAGATCCTTCTTAAATATAGCAGGCAGAGTCCAGTGTGGTGATTTTTTTTTTAATATTGGTTGGATTTTTAATAGATTATCAGAGTTGGAAGGGACCTTGTACCCCGCCCATCCAAACAGGAGACCCTACACCATTTCTGACAAATGGCAGTCCAATCGTTTCTTTTTCTCCTTTCCAATTTCCTACTTTCTCTCTCTTTCTCTCTCTCCTCCCCCCAAAAGAAAGCAAGAATAAAACCTTTCTCTTTTTTTCTTAACACACAATATTGCATTCCTTCCATTGATTCCTAAAGTCGTTTTGTGTCCCTGCCTCCTTCCAAGCTTACGTGTCTTTTGCTCTAAAAAAACATGTATATCTGTAACTTAACTAAACACTACCATGCTGATCTTCTAATCTAAGATGAAAATAATTATGTACACATACGATGTTAGATAGCTATAATCATAAGGAGACACTAAAGGCCAAATATAGGGTGTGTTACACACTTACAGCAGGCCCACATTTCCTCAGCTTGGTAACCTTCAGTTGTACTACCTCTGAGTGATGTTAGGAATTTTAAAATTAACACATGTATTTCTGTCACATTCTTCTACTGGTATCTTACGTTGAAGCATTTTATTTTTCGCTGCCTGTCACTTCGGTTCTCTTTATTCTCTCTAAAATGTATAGGCAAGAAAATAAATAAAAGGTGGCTTTATTCTCTGTGAGCTTGCCGTACCACTGGATAATGCTTGCATAAATCAATTATTTTTCAGAATTATGCTACCATGTCCCTGAAAATACGACCTACCCTGAAAGTAAGCCCTAGCTTGATTTTTACATGTGTACCCAATATAAGCTCTACTCAAAATATTAAGCCCTAATTAAGATCCTACCCACTCCAGAGTGGATGGGTAAAAATTAAGCTAGTGTGGGGTTGTGGGGGGGTGGAACCTCTCTACTACTTACCTTTGGGCAGTTGTATGCAGGCCTCGCACACCCCGACACCTGCCTTGCCGGCCCATTTCTTCTGCAGCCGGCAAGGCTTTCCTGAAGGCCTCTGTAGCTGATAACAAAGCTCTGGATCGATCCGGAGCTCTGTTATCTGCTGCTGAGGCCTTCAGGAAAGGCCTTGCCGGCTGCAGAAGAAGTTCCTGAAGGCCTCTGACAGTGAAAAGGAGGCTGGAGGCGATACATGCAAGTGTGGTTAGTCAGCGGATGACATCCTCTGAAAATAAGACCTGGTTCCTTTTTTGGTGGCAAAAACATAAGACAGGGCCTTATTTGGGGGAAAACATAGTGTATGTGATGCAACCGATAAGGCATCTGAATCTGGGTCTAATGTATTTGTTTTTGATGTCCTCAGTAGTATTTATGTATTTATTTTAGATTTTTTTTAAAATCCCAACTTTATTACTTTTGTAATAATAACTCAAGGCAGCAAACATGCCTAATGCTTCTTTGTCCTCCTAATTTCTCCACAACAATGGGGTCTAGAAGGAGAGCCTTCTCTGCTGTTGCTTCTGCCCCTTGGAACATCTTGTCTGCATTGGTTCTTCTCTCTCAGCGGTAACTGACAGTTAGGCGTGTTCATTTATTTCAAGACGAGTATTCATTTAATTCAATTTAAATGGAACCTTATTGAATAAAAACATAGAAACCTGATGGCAGAGAAAGACCATCGAGTCTACCCTTTGAGTTTGTTTTCTCTTTAATCTGTATTATTTATTATTTTAATTATAATTTTTATATTTTAATGTTTATTTCATTCTTCATTTTTGTCGGAGGATGGATATTGCAAGCGTTAGGGTTCAATTCAGAATATCTAAAATCTTCTTCGAGTTAAACTTGACTTCTTGCAATTTTATGAACATATCCAAGAGGTTTTCTTGCAATAATATAGAAATGATTTTTTAAAAAATTTCCTTCTTCTGTTGTATTATTGTTTACTTCTCAGTCAAGCCCACAATCATGGTACTTCTTAATTGATTGTGTGCTTTCAATCTGATGTCATCTTCTAGCAACCATATATCTAGATTTTCTTCAGGACAATCCATACACTAGAGGCAGTACTATTTCAAACCTGTTTAATTCTGTAAAAGTAAATTCTGTCTAGGAGTTTTCTGAATTGTACCTTATTTTGTGTGTTCTATTTGCTACTTAAAGCAATATGCTGTAGATACGTTTGGGCAAGGTTGCAATGAAGATGTTAAGGAACCATTAAAATACATAAATTTTCATCCTTCTCTGTATCCAAGAGTTGGATGCACTCCAAACTTAATTAAAATTTCAAATAATGTCTTGGCATTCCTCACCTCAGTAAGTATTTTAACCTTGTTCTAATCTCCTTTGTTTTTAAAAAAAATAAATAACAAGGTGATTTTTTTTTGTATGGCTATCGCATTAAATTGCTTATGTGTTTACATCATAGAAACTGGATGAATTGTATATAAATATGCAAGTATAAAAGAAAAAAAAACTTTTCTTGGATTTGTGCCCAATGTCTTGTCAGGCTTACTTACCTCCATTGATATAGAAATAGTTCTGTTGTTATTTTCTGCGCAAAGCAGAAACCCCAAGAGTTATAGGCAATTAAACAGAGTTCTGGTCATGTTAAATTTCCAACTGATATTTGAAAGCATGCCAGTAAATAAAAGTGCTATTGAATTACAAACAACAGGGGACATTCAGCCACCATAAATTTCAATTCTTTGAAGTCCCTATTGATCAGTTCAAATAACAGAGGCATCAGACCAAATATATTTTAATTCAGTGTCTTCCTCTTTATGACAAGATGTAATCCACAAACAGCATAGATCGTTTTAATTTCTGTAATGTCATTTGAAAAAAAAATGCAAGTAGAAACACGTCAGATTCAAGAACTTGCAGACTTTTGCAATGTGAACAAGTACAGCAAGCAAATATATTGAACTGATTGCTTCTCCCCCCGCCGCCCCCCCCCCAGCCCCCCGGAACATGCCAAATGTGCTGTCCGGTTTTTGGCATGCTATACAATTTGTGAATAAATACAGTTCTAAAAATAGCCTTTCTTAATTTCCAAAAATCTTTCAGTGTGTGTTTAAATAACATGACTTGCTTTAAAGTTGATTGGCAACAAATCTTGTGGGCTCTTATTAAAGTACTTTTGTGACATGTGCACCTGTTTAACTTGAGGGAAAGATTCCTCCTTCATTGACTTAGTGGGAGGGGAAACTGTTGGCAGTAAACTTTAGAAGCTCCGTATTGTGCGGAGGGGCCCTGTTGAATTGAGTGCTACTTTTCCAACGTGTACTGTGTCTGTGTGGAATGAAAATGCTGTCTGTGAAAATCATTGGATCTGATAGACCAATTTGCTTGCTAGCACGACAAAAGGTATTTTTGCTTTTTTTGGAATATGTACTGAGGAAATTACAAATGAAGACAGAAAGGATTAATTTTGATTTTGTGGGGAAATGGTGAAAAGCTAATTGATGCCTTTAAAATTTGTCATTGTATACGAATAACATTGCTATATTAGGTTTGCAGTATTAGCAATATACAAAGTGCTTTAGCAATACCACTTAGACTTCTATACCACTTCACGGTGCTTTAGAGCCCCCTCTAAGAGTCAGCCTATTGCCCCCCCCCCCAACAACCTGGGTCCTCATTTAACTGACCTCAGAAGGATGGAAGGCTGAGTCAACCTTGAGCCGGTAAGGACCGAATCCCTAGCAGTCAGCAGAATTAGCCTGCAATACTGCATTCCAACCACTGCACCACCTTGGGTTTAGCTTCCAATAGATTAAAAAGGCAAACCTTTCTAAGCTTTCTCACTTTAAAAACACAACTGATTAGTCTGGGACAGAAAAGACAATCAATTTGAGAGTGGGATGTCACTTTTTGTCTTTGCTTATAACTCTATGTGTAAAATGCATCTATTTTATTTCCACAAAAGAGGTAAGATAGATTAATTAGATGTGTTCATGGCTGAACGTATGATCAAAATTCTCACTTCAATTCAGTCTGGCAACTTGCTTAGTAGATACCAAGCTATTGGTAACTCAATTCAACAGATAGTAAGGTTCTTCCAGAGTTTCATATTGAAAGAATAAGGTTATGGAAATTTTAGCAACTGGATAGCATTTAGTTTTTGACCCAGTTTATCTCTCGTCTTTTAATATCAATTTTGTGTAAATTGAGGAGGAGACTAATCTGTTAACTGATAAGAGGGGTATTTGGATGGCCAGTATGTGAATCTTTTTCAGCCTCCATACTATTTCAGTAGAAAGCTAGACAATTTCGTGCTGCACAGAAGTAAACACAGGTATTTATTATAATCCCTTATGGAACCTGAAGTGGTCCTTGATGCCTGAAGACCCAGAAGAATCTAGAAAGAAGTTAGGAATACTCCAGAGAAGGAAGTGGTTGATGGTGTCCATCAACAGATTGGCAACCGTATTTGGTGGCTGTGAAGAACCAGCAGAAGGAATGGCAATGCAGAGCTTAGAATTTGGCAAGTCTTTGAAACAAACTGGATACTCTACTATTTGCCTATCTCTCCTTACATCCCTCATTGCAACAACTCCAACTGATGGTATTGCTGTTGCAAAGAAAATCAAATGGATGTATCTCAAAAAAAATGAAGTTGCTGAGAAGCATCTGTCCAGCAAGAAAGCAAATGGACAGAATGTCAGTTAAGGGAAAGTAAAAGTAAAAAACCTCTTAAGGGACTAATTAGGAAAGGGAAGTGGGAAAAAGGAAAAGAGAAAGGCTTAGAATTAAAATGAAGAGATCAAAAAGAAAAATACCAATGAGTAAGTCTGTTGGATGAAAAAGAATAACGACATAACAACAATATAGCAAAGCAACACAACATTAGTCTTACAACACAAGAGTAACTTAGGAAATAGTGACAATTGCAATAAAATCAGCTAGGGGAAATAGGTTATGATAAAGAACTAAATAATATTTAAGAGGTATAATAAAGTCCCTATAAATAACAGTTCACACATTAGTTAAAAGTTTAAGCAAAAACGTTTTTGTAAACCCCCTTTTTGCTAATAAAAGACTGAATGGACTGAGGTTATCACTGTCCTAACTCCTGTGACAGGAAATAAGGAATAAGACTTTAAACTGCTGAAGTTATTGAATCACAATATTTGCGCTAGCCTTATTCAGATTGCAACTATAGTGATGAGTATCAAATCATTTGGGTTCATAGATTGGGCTAAAGCAGTTTATAATGTAGGCTGGTTAATTTTAATTTGGCACTCATGAAACTAGCCATTGTGGTTTGTAAGTCACAATTTATCGCTTATTGTTTTTTATGAATAGGATGTGTATGAGTAAATCAAGTAACCCATGACATAAAAAAGCATTTGTTAGAACCGTGTACAATATTCAGCCTTTATGTACAATATAGTAGTTTAGTCTTAATTATCTGAACTGTAATTATGGAAACTGCAGCATTGTTAGTTTTCTGTAAATTAATGCCCACAAATCTTAACTGCCAAACTTACTAAGTTCATTTTCTTTTGTTCTCCAACACAGTTGAATAAACAGGAAATGTAATTTTGGTAGTAAATGATACGTACTTTTCAAAACAAACATTTTAAAACAATACAAGCAATAATAAATCATCATTACAAAAAATACTTAAGAAATAGATTTGTTAATTTGGGTAGCTTACAGATTGTCATATTTAATTTGGCATAAACTTTCATTAATGAAAATCTACTTAATCTGATGTATGTAAACACACACTTTCTTTTAGTTTTTATTTTTTTTGCAGTGCAAAATTCTGCTTAAAGTTATAATTTTGAACTACTTACAATTTTGAAATGGAAGTATATTCATTTAAATTATTTCTTGATTCCACAATTTGGCCCACATGCATTAGATCTAAAACTACTGAACTATATCAGTATTGGAAATTATTTTTTATTTGCATGTGTGTATGTAACAGTTGCAATGATAGTTAGTTGTAAGAACTCTCGAATAAGGAATTGGAATATCCCCATATTAACAAATCAAGAGCTGAGAATCTTAAACAATATTAACTATATATTTCTTATTATCTTAAGATGAGACTACAGTGCTATAATCAAAAATATGTACAGGATTATATAGGATATACAAAAGCTTTATAAGATTGTTTTGAAATCATTATGAGAGTGCAGATAATAGCTCAGTCTACAGTATCTTTAACTGTCTTTCTGTTACGATGTAATGTAATATAATGGGAAGTCATGTGATCCTATGAAAAGTTGCTATTGCATTGTGATCTTGGAGCTATGTTCTGCTTGGTCCAAAATACCTCTGGAGGATTAAACTGAAGTTCTAGATAGCTTTGTTGTGAATATTTATCAAATCATTTCTTGAACTGGATATTTGATAAAAATAACTTATTTGGCAGAATGACTATACACATTCTAAATTACCGTTGAGTTTGAAAAGCTTTCAAACCAATTTAATTGTGCTAGCAATTTTTACAAAATTATTTATCAATGATCTTTGCTGAATTAAAATGTTTTCCAGAGTTTAGGGGAAAAGCTAGGTATGTTTCTTTTTCAAATTTGGGGTTAAAAATGACTCTTTTATAATGTGTGAAAATACAGGGATAGTAACGTTTTCATAAGAGTATTGAATGTTACCCTTCCATTTTATTAGGCAAGCTTACCCCTTTTCACACACAGAAGAAAAGATTCTTTGGATTTGTTTAAAAATTTGGGCTAACAGTAAATGGTCAGTCAGGTATGAAAATAACCATTATATTTACCTTTGCCTTTCTATTATAAGTCAGCAACTGAATTTTCAACGGTAGCTCTACCTGATACCAGTATTTTATTTACTTTCTCTCAAGTTCACATGCATGAATGAAATCAAGCTTATAATATTACAATGTCGTTTTAATTTCCTGCCTTTGTTCAATAGTCTTTCACTCTGATCTATAGAAACAAGGGAGAATTTCCTCTGAAGTTCATTTCCCCCTTTAAAATTTAAGACTGTTCATTTTGACTAAAGTAGTCTAATCTATGTTGCTAACATTGAATACAAATCTAGAAAGCAGAAAAATTATTGTTAATAAATGTTTTTGACGTGGCTTCAGAAACTGACCAAATATTCTTGTATGGTAGGTTAATGTATTATTATTTTGTTGTTGGCTTTGCTGTTGTATATAGAAATGATAGTACTTTCAGCTCTCAAGATAGGCACAGTTTTAGTTCTTATCTAGAAAAGCTCTGAAATAAACTTTCTAATGAAATACCCATGATGGTACAACTAAAATTTTCTAATAGTAGAGGAGAGATTCTAATGAGAAGTGCAGCGACATACTATAGGTAGGTGAGTGAATGTCAACTTTGAGCAACTTTTCTCACACCAGGGCCTTTACACAAGTAGCAGTATACTTCCAAATCTTGTAGTTATTGATTATATATAGGTAATGATAGGAAGTAGAGTCCAGCTCATGTGGAAGGTAGGCCTAAAGACTATCCATCTTTAGTATGAATATAAGGCATCTTAAACTTGTCAAGAGTACAGTGATGCTTAAAAGTTTCTGAACTCTTTAGAATTTTCAATATTTCTGCATACATATGACCTAAAACTAGATAAAAGAGAACCCAGCTAAACAAAAGATCAGGCATAGCATATATTGTGTTTTCTTATGTTGGCTTGCTGTTGGTTAAAAGTCTAAAGACAGGATGAAAACTCAACAATTGGAATGTATCTTGGAAGAATATGAACTATTCAAAAGAAATAGACCTAACAAAAGAGAAGGTAGAGTTGCATTATATGTAAAAAACCACTACACCAGTGGTTTTTTACAGATGTAAAAAAAAACCCAGAAATGCACAAAAGCAAGGATGAAAGCCTCCCTGAATGCATATAAGTTTTAAATAAAAGGAAAAAAGTATGACCTTGCCAGAAGGGTTACTGTAGGTCACCAGCCATTTAAATATATCACAATGCTTCAAAACAGTATTGTTTCAGGATGCCTTTTAAAAAGATGAATTTATTTATTTACGTATGGCATATCATACGGACTAGCAATATATATTAACATTTCATCTAGATTAGTAATACACCATCATATATACAGTATATATAATATACTAGATTCGGGCTTAGTTTTTGGAGAGGAAAAGAAGGAAAAGAAATTCTGCCTCTGTCTACCAGCATCCATCAGTATTTATCTGGCTAGTGTCCTATCAGTGTGTGAGGGAGTTGTGGCTGTTTGGAAAGTGAAACAGTATTTGCTGTGTGAGCAAGGAGACAGCAAGGAGCCTGGATGTGGCTTATAGCTCAACCATTCTGTACTAAAGCTGCTTGCGGCTATGAAACTAAAACTGAAACTCCTCTCCTCTGCTTGTGTTTTGCATTTGGAACAGATTTCTTTTCAGGTGGGGACAGAGAGTAGAACTCCTTAGCATCAGAGGGTGTTAATAATAATATACGAAATACTAATGCTCTGATGGTCATTTTGAAAAATCCTTTCTTAGTGAGCACCTAGAAGCGAAGAGGAACATATATGCCAAATTTCAAGTATATATGTAAGTTGTGGGTGCTCCATCACTAGAGGCTTTCAAGAAGAGTGAGGGAAGTACACCCCAAAAGAACAGTGCCAGGAACCACTAAAACAATGCAGAAAACTTAAAACAGCCATTCCCTCTTTTTTAAAAAAAAGTCAGCCCCAAAGTAAATGCAGCAGCTGAGAGGAAAACTAAGAGCAGCTGCTCATGCTAATTGAAAGCCTGAAACTGAAACTAAGCCCGGCCACGTAGTTTCATAGCGAAGCACAGGTATCGAGCTAGTAAAATATAAATGTTTAAAAGATCTATATTCCAGGCCCAGGCCATCAAACCATTGAAGTGAAGCATCATTTATATGAAAAAAAAATTGGATCAGTATATGTCCTCAACCTACAGCTGATGTCATTTACAGTTTGACGTGGCACCCCGCTCTCACACTGAGGGGAGAATACCATGCCCAATTTATACAGAGAATCTTGGCAGACAACATGTGAGGCGTGAATCCTATTCAGGATTGTCCATAGTTCAAAGTCTGCCCCCTTTTTTGTAAGGTCATTTATATGTCTTCCTATGTCTAGGCATTCAAAAAGAAAGATAAATGTTTTTCATTTATTACTAGCCTGCATAGTTTCCAGTCTCATACTGTGAACATATCATGTTGGCCTAACCAAACACTGATAATCACAAGATTTCAAGGAAGAATTTCTATAGTAGTTGCCATTTAATGTAACAAAAAATAACAGCCTAACTCTGTATCACAATAGAGTCATATAAAATAATACGAATAAGTCTCTTTAAAAAGTAAGAGATTTATTCAGTTTGCAATAAACCTTCTTTCTATAGCAAAGGGTTGATCTAAGAGACAGAAGAAACAATTTATGATTTATGCTCCAGACATATGTCAGGTGTATGGGGGGAGAACTTTTTCTCTAGTAAAAAGTTTGCAAATAAAATAATGAAGAATAAAAGTATAAAAAAGCTTGCAAACAAAAGTTGATGCTGTTTATCCACTCTGAATATTTATATATGGTCCAGGCAAATATCTGGATTCTTTGACTTGAGTCTTTCTGTCCATATGATGTTTGCTGTTCTTCACATTTGCCACCGAAAGGACTTTACAAAAGGTCTTATGTCCTAATCTCATTTCAAATTCTTTTCTTAAACATATATGGAACTCAGAGTTTCCCTGCATGGAAAACAGTGGTCTCTGTTGGCAACAATTTGTGGACCATTCCATTACTAGATAATAAATCATGCCTATTGTCTTATTCTTTGGTCCATCACACTAAAAGAAAGCAGTGCACAGTTCAAGTCTCCAGTTTGTATAATGTGTCTATCTAAAGAAAAGCTTTTGCAGTCAAAGCACTTGACTGATAAATATTAAATTGTCTCCATAATATATGTACTAATAGTGTTTTTATTTGCATGGGCTTGTGTGCCTTTACATATACATCAATATTATCATATGAAGAACTATATAAAATTTTCAAATAATTTCTTGTTGGCTGGCACCTTTGAAATTAGAAGAATATAGTGTTTCAATGAGAAAATAAGCAGAATATTGTCACGGTGTATTGGTTTTATTCATTTTTATTATATACCCCTGATTTTCCTCTACCCCTGATTTTCCTCTCAGTTTTTAAAAGCAAAATATTCATTAGGGGGAAATGATTTCATTAATGTTTTGCTTTCATAAAATGCAGAGGTAGAAATTAATTGTAATTTAAATAAATAGTTCTTACGGCCATTGTGCAAACTGCTAGCACGATTGGTGAATGAATTACAATTCTTGGAATTGTAGCCCAAACAAACACTTTTTGATAGCATATGTAAGAACCTAGAATGTTCCCAGCCAAATACTTACAAAAATAGAGGGATTAATATGTAGAAGCAGAATTCAATCAAAGATGCTTTAATTTTGATTACTGGACTACCTCTGATCACCATGTGGACAGGAAGAGACATTGGAATAAGGAAATATAAATTAGTTATTGCTTCCTTAGCTCAGGCTGATTTGAGCCATTTCGGTGCAAATATGCATGCCTAGTGAAGACCAAATACTTACTTTGGATTTTCATAGATGAAATTGGTAATAGTTCTATTTTTCTGCCATCTGAAATATTGATTAACAATTGGTTGATTGATTAATTTGATTTGATTTTAGTCCACTGCAATCAATCAAAGCTCAGCACTTAACCATTGGTAATAAAATATTAATGGTATAGCCAATCAAAGTAAAATTTCCAAAGATGATAGCACAAAATGCAAGTTCTGACAAGAGCAAACAAAAAGGGATAAGAAATAAATAAGAGAATGTATGGTAATAGGAAATATAGAATGAACTTTCTGAAATTACTGTTATCGTTTTCTTTTACTTCTTGAATTAAGTTGGCATGTGTAAGTTCATTCATTGTACAATTGCTGTAGAGAAAATCTGTTTATTTGGTATTTGCTACTTTTCTGTGGTGTATTCATAATGAACTGAGCACTCTCCAAACTGGTGTAGCTCTCAAGTAGGGAATAATTAGTTCTGTCAATCAATTATATTTGTATAAGTGACTAAAGTATTTATCTTATCTTTCTCTACTTTGTCTTGTTTTTCTAGCCAATAGTGCTCATGTTCTGCCGTTTACATTGACTGGGTAGAAATATAATTACAGCATTGTTATTTTCTTTGATAATAGTCTGCAAGGATGAAAAATGTCTTGCCTAGATTAAGATTCCACCTTGATTTGGCACTATTTATGAATCTATTTAAATTTGTCTATTTTAATTTTCAAAGGTTTCCAATAAGTTAAACTGTAGCTATAAGCTATTTTGTTACGAGGAAGTATAACTAATGAAATTTGAATGTCAGCTTTTTAACAATATATTTGGATCCAAGGAATACCTTTTAATATGAGATATATAATGAAGTTCTCCAAGATGTGAGCATCTTGTGTAGATATTTTAAAATGATAAAGCTTCATTTGTATAGTATTTGTCCATTGTTCTTCTTGAAAAATGGGCATTGGAATGGAAATCTGACATTTCCACTTGAAAAATATATCCATCTGTGGATTGATTTCGAGAGTTCTTGGAAACCATTGTTCCATATATTACAGTTTTTTCTTTCCCTTTGGACACTTCCATCTTTTTTTTTTTTACAAGAAAGCAGAACAATTTTTCCTTGAAATGCAATTTATTAAATTTAATAAACAATTTATTAAATTTAATTCCAATATCTCATTATTACTTAGGTATATGTCTGGAATGTTGAACAGATATTAAACTTGAAATAGAGAATTATGCCCCCATATTTAAATAGATACGTGTGTTCCATGAAGGAAGACCTTCTCCTGTGTTACCCATATCTCATGGAATTAATACACTTGGAACTATGCTTAACCTCCACTATTCCTCCATATTTTTTAAAAATAATTCTGCCGACCTTCAAGTAGGCATTTTGAGTTGAACTTCATTAGAGACTGGTTGTAAGGGTGATTGATCATAATTCAAGGACTACCAGTACTGCCTCAATTTCCCTGAGAGGAAAGTTAGGATATAAATGACATACAAAAAATATACAATTACAATACACCAAAGAACCTTATATACATTAGAAAATTGAAGAAATTTAGCTGATTCATACACAGTTGTTTGTATTACATGTATGAATGACCCATAGCTTGAGCTTTTATATTACTCATGATGCACTTCTTCTAATAGTTGTGATTCCTCTACTACACGGGTGTCAAACTCAATTGTATGATGTATCATGACATTGTGACTTTTTTTGCATTTATGGAGCCGAGGTGGGCGTGGTCTGGGCATGACACATCCGGCCTGTGGGCTGCCAGCTTGAAAAAGCTGCTCTATTATATACTGAATACAATAGAGGATCTACAGTTTCACACTTGGCCAATAAAGAGATAGAATAGATAGAATTCTTTATTGGCCAAGTGTGATTGGATGCACAAGGAATTTGTCTTGGTGCAAATGCTCTCAGTGTACATAAAAGAAAAGATACATTTGGAAAGAGTCAAGAATCATAAGATACAACACTTAATGATAGTCATAGGGTACAATTAGCAATCAAATCATCCTAGGAAACAGTCCATATAAATCGTAAGGATACAAGTGACAAAGTTACAATCATACAGTCACAAATGGGAGGGGATGGGTGATAAGGAGTGATGAGAAGATCAATAGTAATAGTAGTGCAGACTTTGTAAATAGTTTGACAGTGTTGAGAGAATTATTTGTTTAGCAGAGTGATGGCTTTCGGGGGAAAACTGTTCTCGTGTCTAGTTGTTCTGGTGTGCAGTGCTCTATAGCGTCGTTTTGAAGGTAGGCATTGAAACAGTTTATGTCCAGGATGTGAAGGGTTTTCACAGCCCTCTTTTTGACTCATGTAGTCTAATATAGTGGTAAATTGATGCTATGACTAATAGTAAAAAAATGCATATCAGAAAGGAAATGATGTGCGCTTGGAGTGCTCCTGCAGAAAGTCCTATTTGAGTGATAATCCTTCAGTGCGTCCATGTTTTTTACCCCACGTGATCGTTAACTAGTCCTAGCCAGAAGACCTCAGGCATCTCTGAAGTAATTGCGGATCAAAGGTCAGTCCACGGAACACAGGACAGGGCTCTGACAATGGGAAGGGGTTTCAAAGCCTGCACCTTGTTTAACACTCCAGTGAGAAAACTCTTTTGACCGAGTGAGGCGGCTGCTTTCTGACAGGTCAGCAGGAGGCAAAGGCTGTAAACCCAGAATGACAGTGGCTAAAAGAGTTAATGGGAAGGAGCTGTTGTTATGCTGGCAGCTGCAGTTAGAACAGCAACAGAGAGTTCTGGAATGCTGCCTCTTACAAGCCGCTTATATATAACCATAAGAAAAAAATTGGGAGGTCAGGAGGATAAAAACAGCTGAGATACATGTTCCTGTTGGTAGGATGGGTCTACCCTTATCAGCACATACTTTGGGAGTAACTAAGGTGGCAAAGAATGCACCATTGCATTGATCAAGAAAGTATTGTGATATGGCCTGTTGTTACTAGTATAATAGCCATGGCTTGAATGGTATGAATGTTGTTATTGTTTGTGTGAGTTAGTTTTCACCAGGACAAAGTGAGCAAGGAAAGTGACATGTAGATAAACGGTTTGCTTTAGCTAGATGTATCTAATCCAATCATACACTTTAGGGAAACCATTCGATTATTTCTGAATTGCAATCTGATTATCCAGAGGAAGGATGCTTTTTTGTAAAGGGATGTCTTTATAAAAATAATACTCATCAACTGTGTTCTTGTAACAAGACTTACTACTTTTAATGTGATAGTGTTTGCTCTCCTGTTGTAGGGGAGAACATTCTTGTTTGGAGATCACAATTTTTAACATTTATATCAGGATGTGCTTCTAGCAGTTTGATGGACTGCCTAACACATTTGTATCAAAATGCTTTAGCCATTCCTGGGATTCATCAGAAGTATATTCTTAAGAAGATTTGCAGTAGGAGATGTTTTTAATGAAGTGTATTTTGTCATTGCACTGTTACTAATTTTATTTTGTAGTGTAGAACTATAGGATAACTATAAAGTAAAATGTGATCTAACAGTCCTCTAAATCAGCTTTCTGTGGGAACTAGTTTTTCTAGCATGTACTTTTCCTGCAATAAACAGAATATTTAGGCATATATTCACAGAAAAATAAGCGTTGAAAATTATTGCACATTGCACAATATGCCCAGTTACGTTCTCAGATATAAAGAGGTCTTGGATTAATTATTATGTGCCATCAAGTCGGTGTCGTCTTTGAATGGCTACACATAGATTTTCTGCAGAATGATCTACCCTTTGATTAGCCTTCAGCTCTTCCAAAAGTACATTTATTGCCATTATAAACAAGTCCTTCCACCTTGCTACTGTTTTTCAGGACTTCACTATCGTCACTGTTAATTGTAAAATGGTTGCTGCATCTGTTGTCACTTTGTTTTCTTTAATCTTAGTCTCATTTTTCTCGCTGTGCTTTTGGACATTCATTTCTAGAGCTTCCAGATCCTTTGCGTTTTAAGTTGTCAAACAAGTTCCATCAGCATATTACAAATTATTAATGTTAACAATGTAACGTCTTTTCAATGGCATATTTTTAAGTTTAATTGTTTTTCAATAACAATGGACATTCCTTTTCTTCACAATTAAACAGTTAAATCAACTTTCACTTGATATTAATTAGATTTACACACCAATTTGCTTAAGCATGGTTTGTTGAACAAGCTACAATTAACTTGATTCTCACACCTAATGCTAATCAGAATAGAATAGAATTCTATTGTATTGAATTGAATTGAATTGAATTCTTTATTGGCCAAGTGTGACTGGACACCCAAGGAATTTGTCTTGGTGCAAATGCTCTCAGTGTACATAAAAGAAAAGATACATTCATCAAGAGTCAAGAATCATCAGGTACAACACTTAATAATAGTCATAGGGTACAATAAGCAATCAAATCATACTAGGAAACAGTCGTAAGGATACAAGCCACAAAGTTACAGTCATACAGTCACAAGTGGGAGGGGATGGGTGATAAGGAGTGATGAGAAGATTAACAGTAATAGTAGTGCAGACTTTGTAATAATTGAACAATGTTGAGGGAATGATTTGTTTAGCAGAGTGATGGCTTTCGGGCAAAATCTGTTCTCATGGCTAATTATTCTGGTGTAGAGTGCTCTATAACGTCGTTTTGAGGGAAGGAGTTGAAACAGTTTATGCCCGGGATGTGAGGGGTCTGTAAATATTTTCACAGCCCTCTTTTTGACCCGTGCTGTATACAGGTCCTCGATTGAAGGCAGGTTGGTAGTAATTGTTTTTACTGCAGTCCTAATTACTCTCTGAAGTCTGTGTCTGTCCTGTTGGGTTGCAGAACCAAACCAGACAGTTATAGAGGTGTAGATGCCAGACTCAATAATTCCTCCGTAGAACTGTATAAGCATGTATCAAAATGATTAAATGCATAAAGAATAGATCATATATTTAATACTTAGAAGAAAGTGAAATTATGTAAATATCAAAACCAGAATTTAAAATGCATATTCCCTATCCAAGCAACAGCATTTTTTCAGATAACAGTGGGAATGGAATGGGGAGTGATTGTCCAAAGCGTATATTGTTCCTTTGGAAAATGTGAAAAAGTGTGTTTATTCTAGTAAAAAAAAAAAAGGTGAGAATGCAGCAGAGATGTAAAAGGCAGTGATGATTTTCATGTAGCTTGTATTTCCTGTCTATGGCAAAGAAATTGACTTCTGCCCTTTTTTTTGCAGTTTAGGAAATATAGTTTTTGTTTCAAATATTTTTTCCCCTTAAATGAGGTCATATTCTTAATTTAGTACACTATTCATGATTCCACCAAGTGCTATCTTTAACAGCTCCAAACAGTTCAAAACCTGCTTCTATTGTAATAAAGGCTTTGTAGATCTCTGCTATAGTCCCTAAAGAGAAAGACAATTTGCTTTTTTAAAACATTATTTAACAGGAGAGTGCTTGTTACGAATAGTGATGAAATAGCTTCCTTGTGATTTGCACAGATGGAACCAAGTAAAGAAATGAGATAAACATATTCGCAGGGATATATGTCTGCCTGCATTCATAGATTAGATTAAGCTAGGATTTGTACACTGCTGTTGAATACTCCCCAATAGAGGGCTTGGGGGGGAATGTAGATGCAACTTCTACTCTGCATTGACTCTTGCTGAGTGCCTGGACTTGGACCTGCAGTTTTCTTGGCATGTTTTCCAGAAAAGGTTTGCCATTTCCTTCTTCCTAAAGTTGAGAGACAATTGGCTCGGAGTTACCCAGATGACTTTATGCCTCAGACAGGACTAGAATTCATGTCTCCCTGTTTCTAGCTTGGTACCTTAACCACTGCACTCGTTATGATGTGTACTACATATTTTATATTTACTTTGCATTCAGCTATATGTTTTCTATCCAGGATCACTCAAAAATAGTTATATTTAGCAAGATCAAACTGTCAGGGGTTTCTGTATTTCACATGAATCAGAACTGTATGTCTTTCTTAAATGAAGCTTCAATATTTCCTTTACTTAATGTAACATTAAAATAGGTTACTAAACATAGCACTTGAAAGTCAGCAATTTCTGGAGTTTTTCTGCTCTCTCTTTTTAAGAAATTCTGCTCTGAAAGTTTGGTTACCAAAATGCTACCCTGTATTTCTCCCTCCATTAAAACAAACCCACATCACAGAATCAGCTTTTGATTTGCCCTTATGTGGAAAACACTTTATTTTGGTTGAACATCCTGTATTTTCAAACTTCTAATTAATCTAAATATGGTGTGCACTATTATGTCAGACTGAGAATATTTGGAATAGGTATCTGCTATAGGTAACCCACTTGGAATGGGTTTTCTTTGTCTAAATTCGATACTGATCAATTTTTTAGCATCTAGATAGGCAGTGCTAATTGTAATGAGAATAAGGAATCTAGCTAGCAGCTATGGAGCTCTTTGAAGAATTCAAACTATGCATCTGATTGGTATTCACATTTCAGTGCTAAAATATGTCAAAGACACTATTGATTACTTGACAAGCTACTTGAAAGCTAAGGCCTATCTCTAATGAGTAATAATTATTTAACATTCCAGGTTCTTATCTTAGTCTGAAATGCTTCTTTTCTGAAGATGCTCAGCTTTCGGAATCCCTCTAGTCCAGGTGTGTCAAACTCATGGCCCACTGTCCACATGTGTCACTCCTGTTTTAGCAAAGGGGAAAAAATATCATATTCCATGTGACGACAGGACAGTGCAAGTTTGACATCCCTGCTCTGGAACAAGCAGGAAACTCTATACGATTCTGGACAAATAGCTATCCCATCTCTTCTTATAAACCTCCATTGATGGATCACTCACAACTTCAGAAGACAAGCTGTTCCACTGGTTAATTGTTCTCACTGTCCAGAAATGTCTTCTTAGCTCTTTCCTTAAATGGTTTCCATCCATTGCTTCTTGTCCTGCCTTCTGATGCTTGGGAAAATAGGTTGAAACCCACCCACCCCCCAATCTTCTTTGTGGCAGCCCCTCAAATATTGAAAAGTCTGTCGAGATTTTTCTGGATCTTGAGCCTGTCTTCTGGGTATTCCTGCCAGTTTTGTGTCATCTGCAAAATTGACAAGTTCCTTTCTATTCACTCATCTAAATATGGTCTACTTTGTCAAATGCCCTACTGAAATCCAAGTATACTATATCCACGGCATTTTGTTGGTCCAATAATTTAGTCACTTTGTCAAAGAATGAAAAAATATTGGTTAGGCATAATCTGTTTTTGACACGCCTGTGTTGGCTTCTGGTTATAACTTTGCTTGCTTCTAGGTGTTCGCAGATCTCTTGCTTGATTATCTTTTCTAGGATCTTCCCAGGTATTGATGTCAGGCTGATTGGTCTGTACTTTCCTCGATCCATTTTTTTCCTTTTTTGAAGACGGGAACCACATCAGCTTTTTTTTAGTCTTTTGGTGTCTTTTCATGTTCCAGGATCTTTGAAAAATATGATACATGGTTTTGTGATCACATCTGTCAGCTACTTCAGACTCTAGGATGTAATCCATCTGGTCCTGGTGATTTGAACTTGTCTAGGGTAGACAGGTGTTCTCTTACCATTTTCTTGCCTACATTAATTTGTTTTCCTAGTCTGTCTTTTATTGCTGTTTTTGGTACTAAGGTGTGCTATTATTAACCTTTTGTGTGAAAACAGATAAAAATAATGAGTTAAGCAACCCTGCTTTCTCTTTGCTACCTGTCACTTCCTTGCCATCTTCTATCATTATTAGACCAATCCTTTCCTTGACTTTCTTGTTTTTTTACAATAATATTTTTTGTTTATTATTTTTGACATTTGTTGCAGGTCTTAGGTCATTCTGAGCCTTAGGTTTCCTTATTTCATTCGGGATATATGCTGGTTTCTTCCTTACTTATATGTCCCTCTTTCCATTTTTTTATAATTATCCTTTTTGTCTTTCAGTTTATCACAAAATTCTGTATGTAACCATGCTGGTTTTATCTATTTCTTCTGCTTGGTTGGGTGTCCTGTGGTATACCCCTATAGCAATGTCATTCTTTTTTCCTCTTATCCTTATGCATTCAAAGAGGCTTTCATTCTTGGTTTTATGCATTTTGTAGTGGTGTAATGATTTTTTCTTACATATAATTCACCTCCACTTTCTCTGTTGTTAGGTCTGTTTCAGTTTATATCCTTCTAGCAGTACATTCCTGTGGTGAGTTTTATCCCACCTTTTAGCAATTACCTGCATTCTATGACTCAGGTTTGTACATAGTTTACATGTATTGTTTCTAAGGTGTTATGTATTTCCCCACAGCAGTAGATCAATTATTTTACAAATTTCCCAAATTTGTATTATTCTCTTCTGCTTTTGCATGCTGGATGTGTAATAAGAAAAGCAATAGCTACAATTAAAAGCAAAATTGCTTATTCGTTTAGTGAAGAGGTCTCATTCTCGCGGCCCACGGGCCAATTGCCACCCACAGGACGATATCCTGTGGCCCCCACCGTGATATGAAAGTATAACATTTGAAGATATTTTTTTAACGTTTTTTGTGGAATCCCTTATGCGGCCCAGCCTCACCCAGACTCTGCCTCCAGCGGCCCCCAGGTAAATTGAGTTTGAGACCCCTGGTTTAGTGTATTAGATTAACTTGTATTTCACATTCCACCATGGAATCTAAAACAATTAAGAATACCCAGAGATGTCGCAAAAATAAAATCACTAAACAATTTAAACATAAACTGTATCTATTGAGACATTGGATTTTAAAATAAATAAGTATGAAATTTCCAGAAACATCTTGGATTAGTAATGCAGAGATCAAGCAATGAAGAATTTAAGTAGTCCTTGTTTTTAAACATGAACTTCTGATTTACTTACCGTTTTTCACTTCCCTATTTGTATAATGGTCTCCATTTGTATGTTTGACAAGAAATGAATACATTCATTACATCTCAATCTTTAAGGGGAAACACAAAGGTGCTTTTTCAAGACGCAACTGGACTTCCTTGTTTTTCTTTGAAGATGTTTCGCTTCTCATCTAAGAAGCGTCTTCAGCTGAGAAGCAAGAAAGCACCTTTGGGACAACTATGACCTGGATGACTGAGAATCTCCATAGACATTTTGAGGGGAAAGTTTCCATTTCAAGATTTAATTCTTTCCACTCTCCTGCCGTAAGAAGTGCTCTTGCTGGCACGATAAAAAAAATAGCAAATATTCCTTAGTTTCTTATATGACACGGGGTGCTGCTTTCAAGAATCAATAGGAAAGAAACTCCTGGAAAAACACTTGCAAAGAGACTAAAAAGTTGAAGACACAGTTTGTGCAACCTGGTTAGTGTCAATTTGGAGGGATTTTGAAGCAATAAGTACCCTCAGTGCCTCTTGATCCTGTTTAGAATCCCCGTTAATTAGTAACAATTATACTATTGCTTAGTACTTCTCTGCAACATCTGGAGTCTTTCTTGTGGTTCTAGTTTCTTGAAATTAAGCCTCCTGCTACTTGTTGTTGAAAGGGATATCATCATAACTTACATTATAACCTTTTTCAAAATGTCTGTTTCAAGTTCAAAAAGTTTTTCATGCCTCTAGGATGGAGAACTTCCTCATTTTTCCTCATATGCCTCTTTGAAAAAGAAGATTTGTGCCCCTAAAAGAGAGGGCATAGATTAGTTCATTCTAATTTATACTGTTTAGAAATAATGATACGTATCAAAAAAGGTAGTATCAGGATAGGCAAACCAGTGTAGTATTTAAACCATTCAGTTAATTTGTAATCCACCTGAGATCACCTGAAATAGTTTGTGTCCACCCATCAATTCCAACTTCCAAATACCAGTACCATTTTTCATAAATACCCCTTCCAGAGTCGTATCATTCCACCCATACATTAAAAATAAGTAGGGTTGAATGATTACCTTTAAGTGTTTAGAAATTCAGAAACTTGGAAGACTTCTTTGTAAACAACTAGCAGCAAGTCTCTTCAAGAGGCCTTAACAAAGAGGCACTTACAAAGAATTGTCTCATATGCATATAGCGCACATCGGGATATATTAATTCTAAAAATAATAATAATTCCATTGCTGGAATTTGTACCCCCATTCCATTCGTCTCAATAAATCTTACTGAAGAGAAATTTTTGAGAATTGTGCTTGGAAAAGAATCATGATAGCAAAAAAAATGGATGCTACAAGGTTACAAGGGATCTTCTTTTCTGTCAGTTATACCGGTGATGATTAACCTTTTTGATGCAAGTGCCCAAAGCGTGCACGCGAATGCATGTGTGCGTGCCCCAATCCCCAAAATGCAATGCGAGTGCATGCGCCCTGTGCATGTGCACACATTCCCTGAGCACGCCCCCCCATCCTCCGTTTTGGCTTCCAGGTTGGTGCAGGAGGCTTTTCAGGCCCAAAATGGGGTGCGGGGGGACCTTGCGATCTCCGCAGTTTCTCCCCCCAGCACACCCTAGCTTTATCCTGCATTTCTGCCATGGAGAGGCACTTGTGGAGGTTGGAACCTGCGGAGATCAGGGAAGGCACAGGAGGCAGAAATGCAAGAGAAAGCTAGGGCATGTGGGGGGAGAAACTGCAGAGATTGGAGAAGGCCCCGCCCCGTGCATGTGTGGCAGGGACCCAAAGACCAGCTGGCTGGCGGGAGGCACGCACACACATGCACAGTGGAGCTGGACTGGGGCGATGACTGGCGTGCCCATAGAGAGGACTATACATGCCACTTGTGGCACGTTTGCCATAGGTTCACCATCATGGAGTTATACAATGGTCTGAGGAATGTTCTGTCTTTCTATATTTCAACGACTTATTGTTGAGGCTTTACTTATAAATCCGGACTAACTGTAGCAGCTTATTTGATTTCTCATTTTTACATACTATTGAACAAACTGACAAATTTAACATGAATGTGACAGTTATGAGATTGGTGTTCGTAGTTCTTTCCTCTTTTGCATTTGAAATATTCGCCTATGAAATAAAAAATAAGATAAATTGCAATATATGGCTGAAGCTTCTGTGCTCATTTCAATATGGAGCACCCAAATGATTTTTTAAGTTAGCATTCTGTTTATATTACCTGACTGCACATTGCCTGATTTAACAATTGTGTATTATAGGATGTTTAGGAGAAAATACATAAAGTTGGTTTTGGGGTCTTCTTTCATTCTTCTTTCTTTTACCCTACAGATGGTATTCACAGTGTTACAGCATATTGCACCTTAAGGGTTACAATCATCACTGATGACATGCTTACAAACAGTATCACGGTACGACTGGAAAATATGTCCCAAGAGAAGTTTCTTTCCCCTCTGCTGGCTCTCTTTGTGGAAGGCGTGGCTACTGTACTGTCAACAACCAAGGAGGGCATTTTTGTCTTCAACATCCAAAATGACACAGATGTTAGCTCCAATATACTGAACGTGACCTTTTCTGCTCTACTTCCCGGTGGCATTCGAAACAAATTCTTCCCCTCTGAAGACCTTCAGGAGCAGATATACCTCAACCGGACACTGCTCACGCTGATATCTACTCAACGAGTATTGCCTTTTGATGATAACATTTGTCTGCGGGAACCTTGCGAAAACTACATGAAGTGTGTATCTGTGCTGAAATTCGACAGCTCTGCACCATTTATTAGTTCAAATACTGTGCTCTTCCGACCCATACACCCTATCAATGGTCTGAGGTGTCGCTGTCCCCCTGGATTCACTGGTGACTATTGTGAAACTGAGATTGACCTCTGCTATTCTAACCCATGTGGGAACAATGGCCTTTGTCGAAGTCGAGAGGGAGGCTATACCTGTGAATGTTACGAAGACTACACTGGTAAGTTATTCCTTGGTGCCTTAAATATTGTGCATGTGTTACGAATTTAGGAAAGGGCACTCTTTTGCTTTCTTAATTAATCATAAGGTTATATGTAACCATTAGGAAAATCTGAACACAATTATAAACACAATTATAGGAAAGGCCATAGTCAGAAAATACAACTTTGATAGAAACTACGTTGCTTCCATTTGGTCTCTCGCAGCTCTCAGTCTTGCTAAGGTAAGGAACTTTCGAACTCCTCCCACCTGCTTATCTCTCTTATCTTATCATTGTACTTTTGGATGATCTACACAGCAGCACCTTTCAGCAAAAGCGCTGGTGCTCAGACAGTAGAAGCTCTAGACCAGGGCTGTCAAACTCACGGCCCATAAAACCGGATGCATCACGCACTGGCCACACCCACAGGGGGAGGGGGGGGAAGTCACAATATGTCATGTGATGCCACGAGTTTGCTATCCCTGCTGTAGAGCTTTAACAATCTCAGCCGGCCATCCACACCCTGAGCCACAATGAGGTATCCCATTGTACATAAAATATATGGTGGAGACTCCAGTGTAGTGCAGTTCGCAAGCCAAAATTATTTATGCTGTAGACAAGCTGTAATCCTGGGGATAATTTCTAGGAAGAGCTTTATGTTTAGGTAAAACTTGTCCATGATTTTAAATATAGAAAGCAAGATTTTGAGTTGAAATTCAAGCACAGAGTGTAAGATAAATTGATTTAATCTTAAGTCCAATCTGCATTCCCATCTCAAAACTTCCTGAGGTAAAATTCAACTTAATATTCCTTATTCTGAATTACAATAAGTGGAATGCATTGAAAGTGAGAGATAGAGCATTACAGGTAATTCTCGATTTACAAATAATCATTTAATGATGATTTGAAGTTATGGTGTGTAAAACACTTCCGGCCATCATAACACATCATATCACCCTCACCCCTCATGATCACATGATCATGATCTGGCTGCTTGGTAACTTCTTGATAGTTACGACCAGTTGCCAAGCACTTTGTAATCACCATCAAGAGCTGTGATGATACAGTAGTTAAAATGCAATATTGCAGGCTAATTCTGCTGATTGTCGACTGCCAACAGTTCGATTCACCAGCTCAAGCCTTCCATCCTTCTGAGATCAGTAAAATTAGGATCCAGATTGTTGGGGGGCAATATGCTGACTCTGTAAACTCAACTTAGAGAAGTCTGTAAAGCACTGTGAAGCAATATATACGTCCAAGTGATATTGCTATTGCTATGTGATTGCCATTTGCAAGCTTCTCTGCCAGCTTCCCCAGAAAGTCAGTGGGGAAGCTAGCAGGAAAGTTTGCAAGCTGTTGCTGCCTGCCAAAGGATTTCCACTCTCTTTCAAGCATGAGGTAGGGTGGGAGTGGAAACAAAGCTAAGGTCTTTGGGATCCCTGCTTCATCTCTCCAGGCCAGCGTACAAGTTCCTCTCTCCTCTGTGCGTGGAAGGGAACTTGTGAACTAGGCAGAAGAGTTAAGGCAGGAATTGTGAACCTTCCTGTTTTGTCTTTCCAATTCAGCACAGGAGTTCCTGTCCCTTCCATGGGCAGATCCAGAAGTGAAATGCTGCTGGTTTGGCCCAGTTTGCCCGAACTGGTAGTAAAAAAAAAAATGCTGACGTTTCAGCCGAACCGGTATTTCTGATGATCAGCTGGGCGACGATCAGCTGTGCTGGGCGATTTAGATTAGCTAGAAAGCAGGAAATTGTCAGATTTCTTGCTTTCTAGCTAAGCTAAATCATGCAGCATAGCTGACCCCGCCCCCGCCCTTGCTGTTGTACTTATCTTGGAAGACTTCAAAATGCTTCTTTTTTCAGCGCCCCGGAGGCTTCCCTGAGGCCCAGTAGGCCAAAAACGGCACCTGGGTGGGTGCTGCAAAAGAAAAAAAAAAGGCTTTTGACCTCCTAGTCACATGACCACATAGCCACACCCACCCAGTCTCATGGCCACCTAGCCGCGCCCACCTAGCCACGCCCACAGAACCGGTAATAAAAAAAAATATTGAATCCCACCACTGGGCAGATCCCTACCTTATCTCTCTGTCCCAGCACAGAATTTCACTTCTGAACACAAAGTGAAGCTACCTGCTTTCCTTTGTCAGGCAGCTCTTTCACTCCATCTGTGTAACAATCGATGCAGTCATTTATTGACGCCAAGATTGTAGTTATTGAGTGAAGCGATTATGGGGGCATCCCACTCAACAGCCCTGTCACTCAACAACCTAGGATTCCAGGCCCTATTGTAGTTGCCAGTTAAAGTCTACCTGTACTTTCTACTGAATGGTTTTTCTGAACCAAAAATAGATGGAGATTTCTTGCTATTGAGTGTGGTCTTACCCCTTGTTGGTATGAATGTTGTAGGAACAGGCACATTATCTTCTGGATCCAAGTTACATTATTTCTTTGGACAAAACTGATTTAGGCATGTTACCTCAACAGTCAAGGAAACTGCACAGACTGTCCACCTTCCCTTAAATGCTATCAGTTGAGGGATCTGTAAATATGTAGCTCTGCCAGCCCATAATTGTCATTTTTGTCTTGCTGTTTGTCTTTGGGATTTCTATATTATACAACATCTGCTTTTGTAGTTGCTTTATCTTCACTGAGAGATTGAGAGCTTATATGGGTTATTTGAAGCTGGGAAAGATAACGTGGTAATTGAAGGATAGTGCCAAAATAGTAGTAGGGCACATTGTGTAATAAAAAGTCCGTGGCCTTGGAGATTGCTTTTCAGATGATCCCTGCAGATAGAAAAGTCTGGCCATGAACCATGCAAACTTACATGTGAATGTGGGGTGAGTGATTCACCAAGGAAGCGTAATCTTTGGAAACAGACCAATCTGATGGGCATCGCTCCAGAAATAGTTCACTGTGATTCAATACTTCAATCAGGATTGAGAATCTGAAAAACAGAATTCCATAGTCTAATAGGAGAAAAACACAGAGTGCTGTCATTTGTTTCAGAAACATTATGCCTTAATAAGCAGGTAGCATATATCACATTTTTGTATGAACTGGTACGTTGATTTTGAGCTGCAATCCTTTAAAATCTGGAGTTCTAAATAGAGACCTCTATGTAGTTGGTTGGGGACAGAACGTGATGAAATTTGCAGTGATAGAGGTCAATTTTATAGGAACAGCAGTTAGACTGAAAGAAAATTGTGCAAAAGAAAGAGTTGATCATAAGGAATAATAACACCCTTCCCAAATATGTTATAGGGTTGATTCTGGATTTGGAGACAGAAATAAAGAGAGATTTACCTGCTGCCATGACATTGTGAGAATTAATTTTTAGAAATTCTATATTAGAGTTGTGCCTAAAGAATATAATAGATTACCCATGTGGATAAATAAAATACCTGTATAGGTAGTCCTTGACTTACAACAGTTCATTTAGTGGAAGGTTGAAGTTACAATAGCACTGAGAAAAGTGACATATAACCGTTTTTCACACTTAAAATAATTCACACAGTAAAAATATTTTAAAAATAGAAATAAAAATTCCCAGTGCTTTGCTAGGATATAATGCTGACATATAAAGGAAATAATATTTTGTATCCCTGAACATTTTGATTTCCTCTAGAACACAGTTATGTCCCAATAAAAAGGCTTCTTTTCTCACTTGTTTCTATTTTCGCTAATGGCCTGAAGCTTTTCACTGTTGGATGTAATTTATACATGATGAAAGTTTCTCAGTCTTCAGGATTCTTCTGTTTCAAGGAGTAAAGTACACAGAGCTTTTACAAGGCTATTTCTGAAATGGAAATACCCCCTAATTATAATTATCAGGAGCAACTGCACTTCCTATGATACAAGGAGGTGAGTGATAAGGACACATAATATTTGTGGGTTTAAAACAGATCTGGAACAACATTTTTTCAGGCCATCAGGCATCATCTATCTATGTGCTAAGAGGAAAGGAAAATTTCCAGAAGGATTTTTTTTTCTGTTTCTTTTAAGTAAAAAAGCAAGGTCTAAATTTCTTTAGTTTTGGCTTAATGTATTCTATGTACTGTATATGCTTTGCTGTAATATACGCACGAAACATTTAAAATCACAGCCTTTGACTTAAATTTTTCTGATTTCAAGTTAGAATGGTAAATAACACACTAAAACATTTTTCTCAGTCAAAGATAGCATATGGTCTTTGAAACTTGTGCTGAGGTAAAATACACTTAGAGATGAGACATTTTATTTAATTCTGTTAACAATTTCTTTATTTTAAAAAAATAGTTTTATAATGCATATTTTTACATTTTATTATCCTACTGTGGCTAGAAGAAATAATCAAACAACAAATAGAGTTAAACCGGAGATACTCTTACTAGGTATAATAACAGGAAAATATGACAAAAAATACAATATCCAATGCTATATTTAATAACAGCGGCCAGAATTATTTATGCGCAAAACTGGAAAAATGGTACTATACCGTCTGAGGAAAGTGTGATAAAAAAAGTATTAGAGTGCGCTGAGATGGATAGACTGACAACGGAAATAAAAGATAGAGGAGAAACTGAATATTATTTGATTTGAAATACATGGTATAATTGGTTAAATATTAGATATAAAGATAAATATTTAAAATATTTGTATCGCACCCATCTTAAAACACAACTCTGTTGGCTCACAGAACAATAAAACCTGAACTATAAAACACATAAAAGCATAAATCTATAGAACACAATCAAAACCTAATGCTTCAGTCATCCCCTTGCAATGTCCCAACAACCAACCTAAAACATCCTCTAAAACAGTGGTCCCCAACCTTTTTTCTACCACGGACCAGTACAATCCATGGACTGATCCACGGACCGGTACCGGCATCAGCTTGCACGACCAAGGCAAGGCGAGCCGAGCGACCGGCCAGCCAGCCATCCCCTGCTTCTTCCCGCCACCTTCAACTCCTCCTTTGTACCTTCTCGCAGTCGATGGGCTTTTCGGGCCCTTTCTTAATCTCCTCCTGAGTAACGCGAGACTCCACCGCCATCGGGACGGCTCTTCGTTCGAAGCCGCCCCCCCCCCCGACGAAACTAAGGTGCGAGGATTCCTTCAGCATCCAAACGCCGCTTTCCAACCGATGACCGACAAGCTCACCCGGAAGCACTTTCTCAAGTCCATCAAAACAAGATGGCGGCACCCAAGCAAAATAGGTGGCCCAGTACAAAATGATCCACAGACCGGTACCGGTCCGGGGCCCGGTGGTTGGGGACCACTGCTCTAAAACATCCCCAGTGCTTGGGTAAAAAGCCAGATCTTGATGGCTTTCCGCGAGGCAAAGGGGCGGGGGCTGATGGATCACTGGGGAGGGGGAAGATATTCCATAAATTGTGGCAGTCATGGGAAAGGCATGCTTCCAAGTTCTCCCTGAATGGCAAAGTTTCAGGGAAGGGACCTGGAGTGTGCTTACCCTATCCAAAGGGGTAGGATGGGAAGATACCCTCAGGGAAGAGGCGGTCCCACAAATAATCTGTTCCTATGCTATGTAGGTCTTTAAAGATGCACTTTGAATTGCACTTGGAAGGAAACTGGACGTTCGGACAAAACAGGTGTAACATGGACAAACCTATGAGTTGCAGGATCTAATCTGGGTCAACACCAGGACCAGAGTTTTGGTCTTCAGAGCTTTCAGACTCAGGCTGGAGCCCACCTTCAGGGATGGACTTCTCTCTAGCAGTTGCTAGAGATCAGATCCTGCGACATTATCCTGGGACGCCTACATTTGCCTTCATTTGTGAAAGTTCCCAGATTGTGCATGCTGCTAGTTTATGGACCCGTTGTAGTCTTCAAGGGCAGCGCTATGTTAAGGACATAGCAGTAATCTGATAAGAAGTGACTAAGACATGAAGAACCATAAGCTAGAAGTCCTGATGCAAGAAATGGCCCAATTAGCATCCTAGATGAAACTGTGCAAAGCCCACATCACCCCCAAAGTCATGACTGCCACCTACTTCTTGAGGAGATTTGATTTAAATTAATTAAATAGAGTTAATATGCATATATTCTCCCAGTCCTGTGTTTAATCTTTTATCAGATTAAAAATTACTTGATAATAGTATTTGAAGGCTTCAGGAGAAAACCTACAGTATTTAGACACTGAACATCTGAGCTAAAGTGTGTGTCTGATCCTTGAAAAATCTGGATATGTGATAATTTTATAGAACACCTTGTCCCAACAGCTTAATGAAAAGTATTTGATTTCTGGAGTTTTTGTGTGTGTGTCAAAGGACTGTAAATGGTTTCCCCATTATTCATTCTGCCAAGATACTATTAAGTGAGAGTGTGTATCTTTGCCTCTGCATGTACACACATACATGTATACACATGGACATTATGGAATCTGCTATTTAAAAAAACCCATATTTTTCCTTTAGTCTCAGCTTCTGAATTCTGAGCTGTCTCACTGCTTATATTTGTCTACTACGGTCTTTGGAGGGCGCCATCAGTTGACCTATTCCAAAGAGCCCCAGGTACCGTGCCATCCCAATATCTTTTGCACGCTCCCTCCCCCAATCTTGCATCTGGGTTTTTTTGCCTGCAGAAATATTTTCAGAGATCAAAGTCTTGGACCGCCTCTTGAAGTCTAGTCCAGAAGTTCAGTATTCTTGTTTGCTGTTTTTAAATTAGTTTTCAGGTGGTTTGACAGGATTTTTGATTTTACAAAAGCCGTTTAAAGTGCTGGAATTAAGGAAGCTTTGTGTGTGAAAGTGATACACCTCATGTCAATATATTCACCCTGTTTTCCAATCTTCACCCACAGACGGATTTTAGAGTTTCGGCTTGGTAACGTGCTGCCATCACGAGCAGGAAAAAAGCCATCGCTGTTGAGAATGTCCGTTCCCTCCCCACCCTACTAACCTGCTTTCCAGCTCCGTTCTCCTGTGCAGGGCAACCAAAGAAGACCCAGCCAATCAGCTGGCACTCGGGAGGCGGAGAATAGATGGGGGCGGGGCCAGTCAGAGGTGGCATTTGCCGGTTCTCTGAACTACTCAAAATTTCCACAACCAGTTTTCCAGAACTGGTCAGAACCTGCTGAATATACCACCTCTGGTCCCAGGTATAAGAAGAAAAGGGCTAATTTTGTCTCCTTCAAAACAAGAACATTTCTAAAGTAACCTTACTAACCAAAGGATCACTGTAAAACTTTGAAGCCCCATTTATTTGTTCATTTCAGTCTTTTCAGATTGCCTTTTAAATGAACTACTGTAGATGACTCCAAAGAACATTTTATTATAAAATATTGCATTCCATAAAACTACAAGAAGAAGGATATAATAGTATTATGGTAGCAATCCCATAGGTATGTCCATCTACTTTGGTTATCACCAGTGATTCATCAGCCATTTGAATGGGAAAAGCATTGTGGCATACTGTAACGTTTGCTTGCTTGCACCATTATATTCACTTTTTTCTCAGTGGGGGGAAAAAAACCCTTACATGTAATGTTTACATAAAAAAATAAAAAAGGCAGAAAATGAATAATGTCCCTATTAAATAGTTAAACTATGAGTTAATAAGTTAGCAGTAATCTGCGCTGCAATGCTGCTTTTATCAAATTTCACTTTCCCACTTGTGTGAGTAGCAAAGAGTAATTCAGCAAGTTAGATTTCTTTGCAGTTAAACATTTTTCAGTCTTCTAAAAGTAACTTGTCTTATTACAGGCCTGGCGTTGGTACAGGGCTGTTTGCCTTACTCTGAGATAGGTCTAAAAAAATTATTAACAAATAAAAGAGAAATTTTCAACCGCCGTAGAATCATTCCTCCTCCAGTCTCATTTTTCTTGATGCATTCCTTAAAAAATACTTTTGTAAAGTAGGAAAATAGTGCAGGGCATGAGTGTGGTTTTTATTTGATGAAGAGAATAGTTACATAAGACAAGAGTTGTTTAAATTAGCATGTGTGCAGTATGTGTGCTTCAGCAGTAGTTGAAACTTTCAGCATTCGAACAGAAAAATATACTACTTGGAGTTGAATGTCAAGATAATTAGAATTCTGGAGAACAATTACAACAATTCAGTTAGCGACTGTTCAGAGTTACAATGGCACTGAAAAATTTGACTTGTGACTGTTTTTCACAGTTACAACCTTTCCAGCATCCCCATGATCATGTGATCAAAATTCAGACACTTGGCAACTGGATCATACTTATGACCATTGCTGTGACCTGGGGCCATATGAACGAACCCCCTTTTGAGACCTTCTGACAAGTCAGTGGGGAAGCTAGATTCACTTAACAGCCGGGTTCCTAACTTACCAGCTGCAGTGATTCACTTAACAACCAAGTCAAGAAAGGTAAAATGGAGCAAAACCCCATTTAACAAATGTCTCACTTAACAACAGAAATGTTGGACTCAGTTGTGGTCGTAAATCTAGGACTACCTGTATTATAGAAGATACAGTGTGACTTATTATGAATGAATATTATTATTATTCATATTATTGGAAAATTCTGTTTTAACTGGCACCATTCAGTGATTGCAATTAAACTCATGCTACTTTTATTCTCTTTCTTAAAATAATTTTTAATTGAAAATTGTAACAATAATAAGAACTAATACAAACTTAGTTACTAAAAAGAAGAAGAAATGAAGTAGAAAAAGGAAAGAAGGCAATATGATATAAAGAAAGATACAACAAAGTGACTTCCTATCTCCATAGCAGTTGTAAGTACATTTATACAGTATTTTAAACTCTCTGTCTAAAGTTGTATCCCGATTCTTTCTATAATCTCTCCTGTCTAATCAGGATTTTTTTGTTTTTTCTGAAAGCTAAGAATCTCTCTCTCTCTGTCTGTCTGTCCCTCCCTCCGTCCCTCCCTCTTCCTCTTCCTCTCCCTCTCCCTTTTCCTCCCCCCCATCCATCTCCCAGGGTTGTTGTTCTTGTGGGGAAAATAGGAAGGAGTATTATATATGTTTTCCCCCTTGAGTTACTTATAAAGTAATAAAGGCAGGATAAAAAAACTAGTAACTTGTTATTAATAAATTTGCTATCAGAAGCAGAGATTACAGATTGCAGCATGGCAGTCACTGCCCCCATTTAAGGGACATGTCCATCCCTGTACAGCAGCCAATCAAAACACATGAATTCATCCAGCCAAATCAGACCAAAGTTTTGGGTCCTATACAAGTTGGAATTCACTGCTTTCAACTTGGAACAAGAAAGTATATCCGTAGATTGCATTTGCAGTGGGCTGAAGATGGGGTAGAAAGCAATGTCGTCCACATTCACCTTCCAGAAAGAAGTGGTGACCTACATCCAGATGGTGTGCATTTGAGATATGCTCTTAGGCTTCCCAAGGAAGCTTTGTTGAGTTGCGTGAGTCTCTTGGTACAGCATTCTGTAATCTTTGGAGCAGAACTTAAAGTCTAGGAAGTATCAGAGTAGTAATTGTTAGTATTATTTATAGTAAACTTCCAGGATATTCTCTGTTGTCCCGTTCTTCTTTGGCCCTTAATTATTCCCAGCATGAGGCTCTTCTCCAGGGAGTCCTTCCTTCTCATTAGGTAGCCAAAGTATTTGAGTTTAATCTTCAGGATCTGGCCTTCTAAAGAGCAGTCAGGGTTGATCTCTTCTAGGACTGACCGGTTTGATCACCTTGTAGTCCAAGGGACTCGCAGGAGTCTCCTCCAGCACCAGAGTTTAAAGGCCTCCATTCTTTGGCACTCAGCCTTATGGTCCAGCTTTCACAGCCATACATTGCAACTAGGAAAACCATAGCCTTGACTATACCTACTTTTGTTGGCAGGGTGATGTCTCTACTTTTCTTCTTCTTCTTTTTTTTTTTGCTTTTTTAGTATTTTTTTTCTTACGACTAATTCCTCACAAATAACACTATTTATTGACACGGTGATGCATCAAACAATTCTGCCTATTTTGGACATTTGTTGCTCTATAAGATAAACCAATGTTATAAAGTCTGTAGCAATGTATTAAAAACTGAAGACTTATGAAGTGATTTAACTCTACTAAAAATGGGTATTTTGTACACAGCCATATCTGTAGTTTAACTTGTTTCCTGTTTTATGTAAAATGCATTTTGGGAATTCAGAAGGTTGGAAACTCTATTAACAATACTTAAATGAGGCTGATTTTCTAGATGAAGTATAAACTGTGAAGTTTTACTGTTTTAAGCCATCCAGAAGCTAGATTTCTGGTAGCTGCTTATTCTTGCCTGCACATTCTTCTTTTCTCCATGACGTTGAATTGATGGGGAGTTTCCACCTTCCACCTCTCAGAAAAGAAGTACAAAAAGGAATAAGAGTTAACTGTCTCCCACCAGGTTCTTTTTGTACATCAAGGTAGTTTCCCAATAATTTTAGAGGAAAAAACACATTTTGAAGTATACTTTTAGCAAAATGTTTGGATTGGAATACATAATAATTTATCTCCTTTCAGACCTGATAACCAAGAGAGATTTGAATGAGGCATTGCTCAAGAGGAAAGATAACCACTGGTGGTTTTTTTTACTCGCTTTTTACTTACTTAGAGCTTTTCCACGGACGGGAGGGGGTGTGGTTTTGCACACTGCCTGTATCCCCTAGATGGAGCTTCACTTGTTTGTATGGCCCAGTTTCTAGCATGACACGTCCTGATGGTGGTCCACAGATCGGCGGTTGGGGACAGGGGTGGGCTTCAAAAATTTTAGCAAAGGATTCTCTGCCCGGTTGCCGGGTGGGTGTGGCCACAGTGGGCGTGGCCTAGTCAGCCTTTTGCACCACAGCAGGGGGGCTTTTTTGCCCTCCCTGGGCTCCCGAGGCTTTCCTTGAGCCTCAGGGAGTGCGAAAACAGCCTCCCCAGGCTCCAGAGGCTCTCTGGAAGCTGGAAATGGGCCCATTTCCGGCCTTCCTGAACTTCCGGGAGGCCCGTTTTTCACCCTCCTTGAGCCTCCATGTGGCTCTGCATTTACCTCATCCAAAACGGGCCACGTGGAGACTCCTGGGAAGGGAGGGGCAGGGTGGACGGGGCCAGCCAGGAGTGAGCTTTGGGGGTTCTTTGAATGGCAAAGAATAGGGGTTCTCCTGAACCCCTACAAAACCCCCAGAAGCCCATCCCTGGTTGGGGACCCCGCCCTTAGTAAATAATGTATTATTTATTCAGTGATTTCTCGCATTTATGTCCTACTTTTTATCCAGGAGCTCAAAATAACTTAGATTAAAAATCTGTCCGAATTTTTTATTTATGACAGTGGCTCTGGGATATTGACTGGATTTAGAGAAAGTGAAAGGCAGTGCGTTTGCACAGTCTGTGTCTAGTGGTTTTGACTACTAAATCATGCAGAGTATTGAGAAACTCCGACTTGGAAAAATATATTAAAAGTATATTATAGGAACAGAGAATCACTTCGAATATACTATATAGTCTCCAAAATTATATTTGCTTTCTTTTCAAGTTTATTTGTACTCTGAGTTGAGAATAAGCTAATAGAATAAGTCTTTCATTTGCACATTGTTCACAACTAGAAACAATAGGGTGGTTATTTGCATCAGTTATTAGAAGATGAACATGACTGTAAGCTGCCAAAGGCTAAACAACATGTATCAACATACTGCATTCCTGGTTGGAAGCCACACACATTTTGTACTCCTGAGAGGTACGGAAGGGTGTGTGCAAATAATTGAGTTACAGTAGGTTTAGTGAGGCTTGGATTTTCTATTATAGCTTCTGGCTAAACTGTTAGCCCCTCTTCCTCACCCTTCAGATTCATCTTATACTCTATCCATTTCCTTAGACTTTAGATCACAAGAATTAATAACTCTAAATTTACATACTTACACATATATATATATGCATGAAAGGATGAAACAAGAATCCACAAATAAGGAAATCAATCAATAACACATTTTGTAATGCTTTTGTTAGTTCATAGATTAAGAATCCTGAACAACTTTTTTTATAATTAGAAAATAATTTTGAGAATGTATTTGTAATTTTTGCAGATTCTTTCATGAGCATATGTGTCCTAAAATCTCCCTAAGAATGCCATTTCCCTTCTTTTAATTTTTTTTTCTAGTATAAATGACCAAAAGAAAATCATGGGTGCTTATTTTGCTCTGTGATATTAATGAAGGAAATGAGGAGGAAATGAAAACAGGGAAAAATTTGTCTACCTTTGGTTATTAAGAGAAGCTTGACTACAAAGCTTTAGAAATTTTTGTTTTCACCATGAACTTTCTCTAATTAACCACAAATATGATTGAACTTAACTGTGATCTGTTTCAAAAGAAAAGAAAAAAAAAACTCCACAGCCCATGGCTTGAAATGTGCTTTTTTCAAATAAACCATAAAGATTAATTATAGGTTGGAGATTAACTGTCATGTCAGGATCAGTCAAAAAGTAAACAAAAGATTCCATTCCTCACAACCACACTGGGAAAGAACAAAACTAAGAAATTATTAACTATAGTTTATTGTGATACCTGAACCAGCCATTAAGGTTACCAATCCTCTTTAAACCTGGGGTTGTTTTAAAAACGGTGAGCTAAGCAGGAGCTTACTGAATTGAAATGTAAATTTATCTGGATTCTGAAAATTCTGAGGCAAGCATTTGCTTTAATTAAGGGAAATTATGTGAACTATCAAATGTGAGCTATCTTCTTTGACTGACTTGTTGTATTGCTGATGTTCATTGTTACATTATTCTATTGTTGAGAGAGACAGACAGAGAGGGAGAAAATTTTCCAATTCTGCCTCTTGGTTGAGGCAAGATAAATGTCCCTTCTCCTAACTTAGCTCATATTTCAGTATTTGCAAAGGGTAATCTTTAACATCCTAAACGCTTTCACTAGCTTATCTGTGTACAATTCCAGAGTTTCACTCCTGCACCAGTGGCATACCATCAAGGTGACACATTCTTTCCAAAGGGAGTCATTTGCAAGCCATACCATCTGATCTGATAATTGAAAAAATAATGCCTTCTGGTATACGTGCTTTAGGGTTCGTTCATTGAAGGTATCTTTAATAAGTTTATTTTAGTTTACTTATAATTTACTTATGTGTTTTACTTGGCTTCCCAGTAAGGCCCAAATTTGTGTGATCACTTTCAGTACTGGAGAAACAATCAGATTCTTACAGTGTAGAACCAAGAACTCTTTGGGATCTTAAGGGTGATGAATAGGAACTGTGATGCTGAATCCAAAAGACTTAATTGTATTGCTGAAATAGTTCAATACTCCCCCATGCTATTCTTTACCATGACAAAGTACTGATTCATTCATGGATTCATCATAGGATAAGCATTTAATTCAAGACCTTAAATTGTAACGTGAACTTTTGTGAATTGTAGCCAACTTACATGCTTGTAGATCCAGAGATCATCATGACATTGTTATCATGAAATAACAAGTCTAGCCCACACTATCGAGGAATCCACATGCTATTGAGACTCTTAGACTTTTCGCAGTTCAGTGTAGTCTCCAGTCAATTTAGTGTTAAACCAACCACTTTATCCCAGTTATATTGTTGGCAAAGAATGAGCAAACGTTCTCAAGATAGCTCAATAAACTGCAGCTTCAGTGGAGTCCAGAAGGTTAAAGCTTAAGGATAATCATTGTGTGAACACACCCTCAGCAAAATAAAGTCTGCCTCTTGTTTAATTTATTAGCCCCCTTTTCATTTATTAAAATAAAATAATAGTACCTCCATTGGATTCATATACCAATATGCAGGTTGATGACAGTTCAAGTAAAGAAAGAATAGTCAGGTAAATGTAGACTGTGTTGCTAAATTACAAGGTGTATTTTTGACTGGTGAAATTTTCCAAAGTCGCACAAATGATTATTGACCATTTTTATTTGAGGTATGGAAAGTATGGCTTTTCACCAAATGGCTAAGGCTTTTAGGTAACTTAAGATCTGCATCAAATGTGACAGTGCTTATTGTTGTTTTTATAGTTTTTGTTTTGTTTTTTGTGGCTTTGAGTCAGTAGTGACACCTGGCAACTGCCTGGACAAATCTCGGCAGTTTTCTTGGCAAGCTTTCAGAAGTGATTTGCCATTGCCTTCTTCCTAGGTTGAAAAGAAGTGACTGGTCCAAAGTTACCCAGCTAGCTTTGTGCCTAAGATGAGACTTGAGCTTTTCTTGGTTCCTAGTCTGATCCTTTAACCGCTAGATTAAGCTCGCTCTCTTCTAGTATTATTATAATGCATTGTATTTTGAATACACCTACGCAGAGTTTTTGGTTTGAGGCCGTCTATAAATCTCCTGGCTGTGAGTTACAACCCACTTAGGAGGCAAACAAAAGACTTCAGCATAAAACTGATTAGATGAGTTAGATCAGGCGTCCCCAGTCCCTGGTCTGCGAACTGGCACCAGTGTGTTGCATTCCAGAAAGTGGGCTGCGCAAACAAGCGAAGGCCCATCCACGGGATGCAGGCAACCATATCCCCTCCGGTCCACGGAAAAACATCTCTCCACGGAACCGGTCCTTGATGCTCAAAAGGTTGTGCGCCATTGAGTTAGATCACTTAGATCAGTGGTCGCCAACCAGTGGTCTGGGGACCACTGGTGGTCCGTGAGAAAATTTTGGTGGTCTGCAGAGAAATGTCACCCCCCAAAGCACTCCCCAAAGCAATTAATCCAGGCTGCACAGGAACACAAGGCTGTGCCGCCCACATGGCCTGCGGGAACACAAGGCTTGCGTCACTTGCATTGCGAACAACACGAGGTAGTGAGGGGAGGGGGAAAGGGAGGAGGGGGGAGACTTGCCCCACTCACCCCACACACCTGGCCTGGCCACCGGCTGCTTCTTTCCGCTTCTTTCTTCTTCTGCTTTTGGCTGCACGCAAGGAAACAGCAAAAGTCTTTCTTTCTCTCCCCCCAAACTGCACCAGAAATGAGCCTTTGGAACCCTACAAGGCATCCTGCTCCAAGAGGCTGCACCAGTGTGACAAGTCTCACAAAGATTCATTTCTGGCAGAATTTGGAGGAGAGAAAGAAAGACTTCTGCTGCTTTCCTTGCATGAAGCCAAAAGTCTCTCTCTCCCCCCACCCCCCGGACAATGGAGCTGGAGGCAGTATCTTGTGATCCCAAATAAAGAATAATCAATCAGTAGGAAAATAGGTTGTGGAATTTTCCTGCAGACTATTTTAGGATTTTCCCAGGGTCTCTGGTCCACGGGATTTAAAATTATGAGTCAGAGATTGGCGACTCCTGACTTAGATCAGGGGTGTCAAACTCACGGTGTCACGTTATCACGTGATATAACGTGACATTCCCCCTCTTTGCTAAACTGGGGGTGGGCTGGCCAGCGCCTGATGCCTCTGGCCTGCGAACCATGAGTTTGACACGTCTGACCTGGGTAGAAAGACTCCTAGCAGTGGGAGCAACTAACCAACGGAACGGCTTTCCTCCTGGAGTTGTGGGTGCTGCACTCTTAGTGTTTTTCAAAACAAATTGCACAACTTTTTGTCTGTCTGGGCAGGGGGTTGGACTAGTTGACTTCCAAGGTCTCTTCAAGCCCTGTGTCTTAATTTCAGGCAGCAGCTGTGGTCCTGGGGAAGGATTCTAATCAACTAATTAAGATCACACTGCTGAACTTTTTAATTTACAGACAGCACTTTTTAGGGGCATGCAGTGCTGTGGCTCAAAAAATGATAGCTTATTTAAGCAATCTCTGTCCTCTGCAGGATAGGAGAAAAAAATGTGGCTCAGGCACAGGATAATACATACAGGTCACACATGCAAAGTTGTTAATTTGAGCATTAATTGCAAAGTTACTTTTTCATCACTTTTTTCATCTCTGTCCAAGAGGTCACTAAATGAGGACTATTGGTATCTTTTTATTATAATCGTATGATTTTATAACTATTTATAATAGTTAAAATGTCATTATTTCAACGACACATGGTATTAGTAATTTTGATTTTGATTATAATACACTGATGCTTTAAGTTTTGTATTCATTTGACTTTAAACTATCTTGATTGAATAGTTAAATGACTAGAATGGTGAGCGATAGCACTTAGACTTATATACCGCTTCACAGTACTTTACAGCCCTCTCTAAGCGGTCTACAGAGTCAGCCTGTTGCCCCTAACAATCTGGGTCCTCGTTTACCGATCTCGGAAGGAGTCAATCTTGAGCCTGGTGAGATTCGAACTGCCAAATGGCAGGCAGCCGGCAGTCAGCAGAAGTAGCCTGCAGTACTGCGCTCTAACCACTGCGCCACCACGGCTCTTATAAAGCCAGTCGTGGTGATGATAGCTCTAATAATAATTACAAACTGTATAAAGCTTCAGATGAATTTATATATTCATTTCTCAAATCATATGTATTTTTATATACTTTTCATTTTTTGCCCCTGTGTGTGTGGGGGGCGGGGAGGGGGTCCTGTCCATGTTCTGTTGTTTGTTGTCAGTTGCCTTTTATAAGGCCTGGAACACATTTCTTCAAACAGAAGCCTGGCTTTTCTCAGGAGACAGGCACTTTCTATTTAAACATGACAACTCTTTACTTAGCCCTTGAATTTAGCTCTAGCTGTCTTCATTGATTCAGAAGATTGTGCAAGAACAAACCTGAGAGACTTACCACAATGACTAGATGCCAGTAATATTAGCTCTGATTGGATAGCATAAACGAGGCTGTTCTTGAAAGATGTGTAGAAAAACATTTTGGCATTAAAGAGTCTTAATGATAGTTTTATAAAACTGTTGGCTGTTTGGGGGGAGGAAGTCAATTAAATATAATTTACCTGCTTCTTTTTTTGCTTCTTTATTGCCATAGAAAGTATTTTTTTTCTACAACCACGTCAATTGCTTTCTTAAAAATGAATTATTTTGAAGAACGTGACATAGCGACATCTCCTATCATGGAGAAAAGGCTGACTGAAGAATAGAGTCATAGTTTTTTTTTTTTTTACAGCTGATCCATAAGGCCTGGATTGTCAACATTCTTTTATGGAATTAGACATAAACATTCCACCCACATCCACTGATAACATCTGTTTTAATTCAGCCATTATATTATGTGCTGATCTGATTTTGAATCATTGGCTGTTTTGGAGGTACAGAATTGTTTTCTCATAACTTGGTGGGCATTTCTATTTCTTCTTCTTAGGAGAATATTGTGAAGTGAATGCTCGCTCGGGGCGCTGTGCCCCCGGTGTCTGCAAGAATGGAGGGACATGTGTTAACCTGCTCATTGGAGGCTTCAAATGTGAGTGCCCCCCTGGTGAATATGAGAGACCTTATTGTGAGATGACCACAAGAAGTTTCCCTCCAGAGTCATTTGTCACCTTTAAAGGGTTGAGGCAACGCTTCCATTTCACCGTATCTCTCATGTAAGTATTGGTCCTTCCAGTGTTGTATGAAAAATTTGCAGTCATTGTATTGACCTCAACATACCATATAAGCACCTTAAAACTCATGGTTTTTGCAATGTCTACCTAGTAAAAAAGTTTGATGCTGTTTCTTAATGCTAAAAGATTCCCTTAGTACACTTCTTTTTTCCACAGTTGGGGAATGTTTGAGGATGACCAAGAATTGAGATTGAGTTTGTCAAAGGTTTTAAGAGTATACCTTTATGCTCAAATTGGCATCTTCTTTTAACCTGATGGCCCCTGGAATATCAGGGACTTGAAGATTTATCTAATTAATTGCATTTTCTTGACTTCAGTTTGTTTGTTTGTTTGTTTTAAACATCACATGCCCACAAAATGTGTAGGTAGGCAATAAAAATTTCTAGCTCATGAATTATATATAGGTTACAGATGTCATATAGCTAAAAAAACATACTGTAAATATACTGTAAAAAAGAAAAAAGAGACACTACAAATCATCATTTGTCCATTATGACCTGTCTCATTTCTCCGTTAAGCTACTTATCACATTTAGATTAGATTAACAGAGTTAGAAGGGACCTTGTAGGTCATCTAGTCCAACCCCCCGCCCAAACAGGAGACCCTACATCCCCTGCCCAAGCAGTCCAGTCTCTTCTTGAAAGCCTCCAGGGATGAAGCTTCCACAACAATTATGCATCAACTCACAAGTTGCCTAATGCCTCTTTAAGTTTTTCTCTCCTCCTTTTCTTTTCTGTCTTCCTTTTACCAAACTTAATTTTAAGTTAATTTTAATGTCAGCATAAATCTTTCTAGGTGAGATTTCAGTTACACGTCTAATTATGGTTAATGGGTCATTGCAATATATAAGGCAGAGCTTGTTTTAAGAAGGCCTTCTTTGTGTGACCAAATTTTAGGTCTCCATCAGGGGTGTCAAACTCACTGCATCATCTTGCTGTCACGTGACATTTCACGATGTTTTCCCCATTCACAGAGCTGGGGTGGCTTGCGTACGATACATCTGGCCCCTGGTCCTCCAATTTGTCACCCCTGGTCTGCATCATTACTAAAAAGAGGTTCCTAAACTATGCAATTTCAGTTGGAAACCCATTTTCTTGAAGTAAGAATCAGAGATAACCCTGAGCACTATTTTATTTTATCTTTTAAATTTGTTCTTAGCTCAACTTTAGGAATGCAACCCTCTTCAAGCTGCTCATGTAGTGTTAAAAAGGAAGCTTTGGGAGAGGGGTATCTACTGGACTTTAACGCTCTTTAGAGTATGCTGAAAATAATACACTCTTAAATGATAGTGCTGGGAAACTAACATCCTATTTCTCAAAAGTGAGCTCTCAAGATTCTGTTGCTCAGATAATTCTCTATAAGTTAAGATTCAGGATGAATCTCCGTACATGGGAACCATTTTTAAAAGCAGAAGTGTTGCAGTGGACCAGAGAAGCATTTAGTTCACGCAATCGTGAACCATAGTTTAAGGATACAGAACAGAGATGTAAAACTCAAGGCCCACAGGCCAGATCCACCCCACAGGGTGCTTAGATCTAACCCGCAGGCCCACCCTGGAAATAGTGAAGGACCAGCCCGTGGTACCTCTGCCAGCAAAAACGGAGCCTGGGTAGGCCATGTGCAGCTTCCCTGAGCTCTGTTTTCACTGGCAGAGGACTGCAGGAGGTCGTCATAGCTAGAAACGGAGCCTTGCTGAGTGACATAGAGCTGGCCACACCTACTAACCCCCCCCCCCCAACCCCCGAGGTCAAACACAGCTCTGATGCGGCCCTCAATGAAATAGAGTTTGACCTCCCTGATATAGAACATGCTTTCACTGTAGGAAGGTCTGTGTTTAAATCTTGGTACCTTGATATCAAAAGATCTAATAGCTGAAAACATGAAAGACTCCCGCTTGCGGTTCTAGATACTTGGACTTGCGGTAATGCTACTTTCAGGAATCTCATTTTATTTCATTTAAATAACAAGGGCAGAGGTGAAGTCACTGGTTGATCCTTTCAGCCTGGAAGCGCCTTATGCTTCTGACATGAGTGCAAAATAAAGCAATAACAAGTTGACATTCTTTTTGCTAGATTCTTGGAAACTGAATTGTTGATGCCACTGGTAAGAGGATCCCCAAGTGAGGCAAATATGAGGAGTAAGGTTTCTCCTCTTCTGCTCCTCAAGCACGCTATCTACAATAAACATCATGATAGACGCCTTTTCTCTTTCTTTCTCTCCTATCCCCATATTAGAGAGCCAGTGACAGTCTGATGTAGTGGTTAAGGCACCAGGCTGGACTATGTGACAATGAGTTCTATTCTGCCTTAGGCACAAAGCCAGCTGGTGACTTGGCACCAGTCATTCTCTCTCAGGCCTCGGAAGAAGGTCAGGGCAAGATCTTATCAAGAAGACAACAGGGACTATTGCAGGCAGTCATCAGGCATCATCACTGACTCAGACACAAGGCTGGGCTTCTACCGGTTCGTTCCGGTTTGGGCGAACCCGTAGCTAATCGGTAGTTCATTTTAAGGCCGGTTTGGTGAACCGGCAAAACCCAACCATGGCTGGCCCCGTCTGCCCCTCCCCTCCCAGGAGTCTCCACGCATTTTAGATCCCAGGTAGGTGCAGGGTCCATGCAGAGGCTCGAGGAGGGCAAAAACGGGGGCTTGAGGAAAGCCTCCAGAGCCCAGGGAGGGCAAAACACCCCCACCACCACCATGGTGCTGGAGGCCGCGTCCACCATGGCTATGCTCTCCCAGCAACCGGGCAGAGAACCGTTTGCTAAAATTTTTGAAGCCCACACACACACAAATTTCCACATTGGTAGCAGGTCTAGCAAAACTGGCTTAATTTGTTTGACTGGGGAAGGTTTCTGTATGACATGTTGTTGTTCCTGTCTGACATAGGTTTGCAACAAGGGAAAGGAATGCTTTGCTTCTCTATAATGGACGTTTTAATGAGAAACATGATTTTATTGCTCTTGAGATCATCGATGAACAAATCCAGCTAACATTTTCTGCAGGTAAGATACTTGTGACAACTGGAACTCTTTTACTGAACAAAACCTATCTCTAAATTTTGAAAACCTATTCATGACGTTATAGCATGATTTTCATGATGCAATTTCTGTCCTAAGGCCATAGCCCTAGACATATCCTTGGAGAAAATAAAATTTCATTTCAGATGCTTTGCTCTCAGGATTCATGTTGTTAGAAATCATGTCTTAATGGAGCCTAATATTAAGTGTAATCACTGATGATTTTTGGTTATATGTTTTTTAAAAAAATTAAATATAAGTTACTGATCCTATACTGCTAAATTATGGCTCAATTAATCCATGCATACGTTTGCTAGAACAGTGGCACACTTCGGATTCCAAAGTAAAAAAAAATGTTTTGGGAATGTGCATGACAACTCAGAAGGCATCTGTCTGCAACTTCTTAAACTAAAGATATAATTACTCGGGGTTATGACAGGCAGCTGTAATGTCATGGGAAAAAATGCTTATGCCAACTGCTATGTGAGTGTTTGTTTCAACACTGAATCTGAAATGTGCCCAATCTCACATTCATACCCATATTTTTGTTGTCCAGGATGTATCAAAATTACAGATTTACCATTCATTGTTACTCTCTGCTGTTATGTTATTGAGTTACAAGTGTTCATTTTTGTAAAGTATGGAAACTCCCATTTTTCTTTAAGAGTCAATTGAAAACCCAAGTGCTTGGAAGGTTTATGTACATGAACCAGAAGCGTGAACCTTAAATTATTCACTCTACCTTGAAAATAGAATGTGTGACAAAACGTAATCTGTTTTAGTCTATGTGAAAACATAGATAGCCTAATTTTGTGCGTGTGAATTCAGGACAAACTCTTTTTTTTTTTAAGGGTTCAGATTGCAGTTCTGTGGTCACTGTCCTAGAAATAAACCTTAGATTCACTTCCAAGTAAAAATACATTCAGCTGCATAATAAATTATCCCAAAAGAGAATTTAAAACCTGTTAATACTGAAATTAAAGCTTGAAAAAATTATTTAAAGATTCATGTTTTGTAAATAAAATCACAAATCTCCCTTTGTTAAAGATCCCCATTACAATTAGATGTATGTTTAATTTAGAAAAGAAGGAAGGAAAGGGAAGGGGAAAGGGAATGGATGAATGGAGGAAGGAAGGAAGGAAGGAAGGAAGGAAGGAAGGAAGGAAAGGAAAGGAAAGGAAAGGAACGGAAAGGAAAGGAAAGGAAAGGAAAGGAAAGGAAAGGAAAGGTATAATTAGAAAATACCTGATTCAGGAAAGTAGTTTTCAGATTATTTTTACACCATGAAGCTGAAATTATGTAAATAAAGAGAATTCTGCCACTTATACACATTATAAATTCCCAATAGTAAATATAAGTATGAATATATTCTGAATATATTTTAATAGGACTTTTGTGCCATTATTCTGTAGATCATAGTACATTGAAGAGTTCAGAGTTCAAGTCATTAAATGCAACAGTTAAATTTAGACTTAAAGCTTTTTGCCCAAAGCAATACTTTTCTATTTACTAAGTTTAATTGCAAATCAAGATAAAATATATAGTAGCCAGAGAAGGTTTCTGTCTGGATAGTATCAACTGTTTGTTATGTCTGTAACCTACAAAAGCCTTCTTATCTAGAGAAGGAGAAATACTAAGGTAGAACACTAATCCTGCAAGAACTTCTTGTTTAAAACCTTAGTAGCCAGGTACGATTTGCAAAGGATTTATGGCAAAAAACAGCAGAGCAATTGAATATTCTCACACTCATTTTTTAAAATTGTATTGGATCTTCAAGATGTATGTAGATATGTAGGTAGATAGATAGGTAGGTAGGTATATGTGTTTAGAGTCCACTGAATATATGACTCCATTGAATATATGTTTGTTTTATGAAAAATACTGTTTATGAAATAATATATGTTAGAAAAAAAAACATACCTACATTTGGAATGAAATAAATATTCTGATCAGAAGATAAATTTAGTAATAATAATCATAGTCCAGAGTTTATATCACATCAAAATGGTATGACCGTGGCTTATTTCAAGATGCAAACCCAGGTCAGATCAGATCAACTCTTGGAGACTTTGGTGTGAAGCAATGCAAAGTGCTTTGCTACTGTTATCAAGGAAACAACATGGATCTGTCCATGAAGTTGCCAACTATTGAGTGTCTTTAAGTGACACTACTACAGTAATACTTTCATCTAGGGGTGGGATTTTACCAGTTCGGCCCGTTTTGGGCGCACCTATAGCTCCGAAGATCAGCTAGGAGCGAACCAGTTTTTTATTATTTTTTATTTTATTTTTTTCCCACTGGGAGCAAAAACAGGGTGCAGAGGGCCTGCACAAGTACCCCCCTGTCCCATTTTCGTTCCCAAGAGGCTTTCCTGAGGCCCAGTAGGAAGAAAAACCACGCCCCCAGTCACATGACCACCTGGCCACGTCCACAGTAGTTAAAAATTTGCATCCCACCCCTGCTTTCATCCATCATGAATGCAGAGGTTATTTTCATGCACATTGCAATGTTTGTTCTAGCTCCATTTAATTGCTTTTTTAAAACATAAATACTATTATTCTTACTCACACATCAGCAATTACTGTAATCTATTACTTAAGGTGATTTAGGAGTACTTTTTTTCCTTCATTACTCATTGAGAAAATGTGTGGCATACTGTACATATTTACTTTTAATTCACGTGCAAATAGAGATAAAAGATCCAAATCCATGTTTTTGTCTTGTTTAGTTTTTGCTTTGTTGTTATTTCCCCTTTCTTCTGTTGAAGTTTGTATTATAACTTTGGAAATAGTAAAATTTATTTTAAAAAATCCAGCTCAGTGGTAATCAAGAGATTATTTATATGAAAAATAGAACATATTTTAGACTGCAGAGTTCTAACAATTGCTTCTTTTAGGCTCACAGTGCAACATGTTGCATTTGAATCATTACAACTGCAAACAGGCATTCAGACATTATAACAGGTTTAGGAGAAAGAAACGTGCTTTTGTGAAGCAGTATTAAGGAATATTAGGGTTTCCTCTTTTGAAAGTTAATTTCACTTCCATTCAGATGCAAAATGCTTCTGGGAAAAAGAATAGTGGGTGTTCCTCTTGAAATGCTCACAAAATCAACACAGAAGTATATTCACCATCTTTAAGGAAAGGCAAAGTTTGTGTTCCTTTCTCAGTTGAACACCTTTCTGTACTAACCAAGCAGGTGTGTGTGTCAAACTGAAGTAAATGTTTGCATTTGAATACTGGGGAAATACAGAGAGAGGTTTATTGTATTGTCATAACCATTTTTTTTTCTTTTCTTATTCTTCTGTAGTGGAAACTTTTGTCCAGCTAGTCACTCATGATAAATCCAATCTGCCCATTTTGACAGGTCCTTGTGTACTTTTCCTGTAGATATTTGTTTTGCTATTACCTCAGAGAAGCAGTGAATAGTGACTGGGCTGGTTGTACTAGTCTGTATAACTTATCTGGCACCTTGTTTTTTTTATCAAATCCAATCTTTAAAAGACATTTCAATGTGAAAGAAAGGAAGCCATGACATTCAGAGCCGGGTAGAACTTCTGTAATTTTCTGGGAAGAAAAATGTTTTTCTTGTTCCCCCAACACCTTATCTGACATTCTTGTTAGATTCCAGCCTGAAGAAAACACACAGAAACTCCTATATCTTTTTTCAGTTTACAGTTGTTTCACTTTCTTGATTTATCCTAAATATTTACTTTTTGCATATGATTTGTTTTCATTCTTGCTAAGTGTTTGATGAAGAACAATTGCTACAGCACAAAGACACCTTAGAAATGTACAAATATACATTTTTATGGATATATACTTATAGTTGCCATAATTTGTTTGTTGTTGCCGTTAACATTGTTATGCCAGTCTAGAGCTAATATTATTGTTGTCATTAATTGTAAGTGAAATTTGAGTGACAACAAATGCTTTTCTAAGTGTGATTTTATAGGCCTACTAATGTCTTGTATTTACCTTCCTACAATTGTAATCAATATGTAACAGTCTCCTTGAAAAGGATTTGCAGGCTGGAAGTACTTCTAAATTCATATTTGACCCTGGAAGCTCTTTTAAGAGATAGAGCCTCTAAATGTTTTTGTCCAGTCTAGGCTAATATACCTGATTTTGTCCCTTTAAAAAGAAGTGACAATGTGATATGAGATATGGGACTGTGTTTGAAACTTCAGCTGGAAAGACGTATAGCTGCAAAGGTGTTAGTAGACATTTGTTACTGGGAAGTTACTAAATTTCTATTCCGCTACAGATGAATTGGCAGAGTTTGCATATTTAGCATTGCATGGGTTGTTCCTGACAGTGGTGGGATTCAATTTTTTTTTACTACCGGTTCTGTGGGCATGGCATGGCTTGGTGGGCATGGCAGGGGAAGGATACTGTCAAATCTCCATTCCCTCCCCACTCCTGGGGGAAGGTTACTACAAAATCCCATTCCCTCCCCATCCCACTAACCTGCTTTCCAGCTCCGTTCTCCTGTGCAGGGCAACCGAAGAAGACTCAGCCAATCAGCTGGGCCTCAGGAGGCAGAGAATAGATGGGGGAGGGACCAGTCAGAGGCGGTATTTGCCGGTTCTCCGAACTACTCAAAATTTCCTCTACCATTTCTCCAGAACTGGTCAGAACCTGCTGAATACCACCTCTGGTTCCTGGATATCCAAAGCAGGTTTTTTTTTCAAACTGTTCCATGGAGTCACTAGAACAGGACAGAGAAAAACTTCACTCACAGTCCATTTTCTATCACTAGAACTTTACTCCTGATCAAGAATGGTTTTGTGGTGATTTTTTTTTCCACTTAGCAGCTTTCATTACTTTGAAAAACCCTTGAAAACCCCTGAACTAAATTATATCTGATCACACATAAATAATATCCCATATGATGTTGTCTGTATCTTCTCTATGTCTTCCTTTCTGGAGACACAACACTTTATTCTCGGTTATTTTGAAAGTGATGGAGATGGCTGGCAGTCAGGAAAAGGTCACACCAAAACTTGAGCTTTCTCTTCCAAATGCCTCTTTTTGTTCCAAAAGACATTTAATCTGCCAGGCTTAGCATCGTTTTCAAGCTTCTTTATCTATGCAATTGTTCTCTTTATTATTATCTGTCTACATACCCTTTCTAACCCAAGTGTTTAACTTGATGTAAACGATCTTGAAAACCATAGTTTGAAAGGCTTTGTTATATGTTGTCTTAATTCGTCAGTATATTGAGGGAACATGTACAGTACAAATAGTCCTCAACTTACAACAGTTCATTTAGTGACCATTGGAAGTTATAATGGCACTGAAAAAAAGTGACTTAGGATTGTTTTTCACACTTACGACCCTGGCCATCAGAAATCAAAATTCAGACCCTTGGCGATTGACTCATATTTATGACAGTTGCAGTGTCTTGGTATCATGTGATCACCTTTTGCAACCTTCTGACAAGCAAAGTCAATGGGGAAGCCAGATTCACTTAGCCACCGTGTTACTAATTTAAAAACTGCAGTGATTCACTTAACAATGGTGGCAAGAAAGGTCGTAAAACAGGTCAAAACTCACTTAACAAATGTCTCACTTAACAACAGAAACTTTGGGCTCAATTGTGCTCCTAAGTTGAGGGCTACCTATATATGCATACGTATATACAATGGATTTTTCTTAAACATCTTTGGTATTAATCTGTTTAATATTTTGTTTAATATATTTTGCTGCTGATTGTACTAAATACGATTAATGTCTTTGTTAATTGTAAAAATGAATGTTTTTAAAAATGGAACTTTTAAGGTGGACACTCTCTCTCTCTCTCTCTCTCTCTCTCTCTCTCTCTCTCTCTCTTCCATGCTATTTTTCAGGAGAAACCACCACAACAGTTGCACCATTTGTTCCAGGAGGGGTTAGTGATGGGCAGTGGCATTCTGTCCAAGTGCAGTATTATAACAAGGTAAGGAATGCTCTTTTAGTAATATTCTTTTTAAACTCAATGGATTGGATCAATTTCTTTGCTAACATAAATCAAGGAAGTCCTTACAGTTAAAAGTCATGCTGGAATGGAAATCTTGCTTTGGGGGCTGATTGCATTTTTAAAAATTGCAATAGGTCAATAGGATATATTCCATAATGATGAATGAGTATCTTTGAACCATTTGTGACTATTCTTCACAAAATAATGTAAAGTAGGGGTCCCCAATCCCTGGTCCACAGACCGGCACCGTTTCATGGCATTCCAGAAACTGGGCTTCGCAAACAAGCAAAGGCCCATGCGTGGGATGCAGGCAGCATGCACAACCAAACCCCTTCCGGTCCACGGAAAATCCTCTCTCCACAGAACTGGTCCTTGGTGCTATTGGGGGCTGTTGTTATAAAGCAGGGGTGGCAAACTCAAGGCCCGTGGGCTGGATCCAGCCCACAGCATGCTTAGATCTGGCTTGCGGGGCCACCCTAGAAACAGCAAATTTCACTTCTGCCAGCGAAAACGGTGCTTGGGGGGCACACAAGGAATTGGCAGGGTTGCAGGAGGCCGTTGAGCCAAAAACAGAGCTCAGGAGCCCATTTTCACTGGCAGAGCTTTCAGGCCACCACATGCCCCCCCCAACATGTGTGACGTTGAGCTGGCCATGCCCACCTCGGCCCCCCGAGGTCAAACACAATCCTGATGTGGCCCTCATTGAAATCGAGTTTGGCATCCCGTTATAAAGCCTTGAAAAATCATACGTAAGCATTCCAAGGCCAAAGAAAGAAAACCAGTGAGTCTGCTGTTTTTGTTTCAAAGCAATATATATATATTGTGTGTATACAATGTGTGTGTGTGTGTGTGTATTTGTTTTCTTAAGTTTTCGCGGGTACTTACATGTATGTTATTCAGCTTTGTTCGGGTATTTTCCCACGTCATTGTAGTTGTGCTTTTAAAACTACAACTTTAAAAGCACAACTACAACGATGTGGGAAAATACCCAAACAAGAAACGTTGCTACAACTTTAAAAGCACAACTATAATGACATGGGAAAATACCCGAACAAAGCTGAATACCATACATATAAGTACCCACGAAAACTTCAGAAAACAAATACACACACACACACACACACACACACACACACACACACATTGAAATGACCAAGGGTGCTCCTGTAGCTAAAAAAAACCATAGTCCAAAGCTTTACAGCCATTAAGAAACTACTTAATGAGGAAGTCTAATGATGACAACATAATATACTTTTTATTAATGTGACATTAATTCTTTGCTCCTCAAAAGTGAACTTCTTTCTTTGGTTCAAACAGCTTTTTCTAAGTGGAAAAGCAAAATCACAATTTCTTTCAGGTTTTAGTTTTAAAGTCTTTCATTCAGCACAAAAAGCGCGCAGTGTCTTAGCAAGTATTCCTTATTATAAGCAGGAACATTGTTCTTGATATATTATCAGAATAGTATTTTTAATTGAGAAATTTAAGGGTAAAAGTAAAGAGTTCTTTGAATTAAAGCTGCCTGCCGGCGATTACATGGATATAATCCTTGCATTTTTTTTGCTAGCAATACTGAAACATTTTTTTAAAAAAAACTTCTCAATTCATCTTGGATTTCCTGCTGATTTTGCACTAAAGTACTAATATAAATCCAATCCTGCTTGGCTTTTTGAGATTAGTCAAGGTTAAATAACTCTTCCCGCTTAAAATTGAAATTGTAAAAAGTAATTATCATTACAAAGGAATTGGTTCTACCAAAGTCCTAAGATTGATAAACCTCTATTAAAGTTTCTTGTTAGTAATTTGCAAGGATAAGTTTGGCATGTTGCAACTAAGATGATTAGGGGACTGGAGGCTAAAACATATGACGAACAGTTGCAAGAACTGGGCATGACTAGTCTAGTAAAGAGAAGGACCAGGGGAGACAGGATAGCAGTCTTCCAATATTTAAGGGGCTGTTACAGAGAGGAGGGGGTCAAGCTATTTTCCAAAGCACCTGAAGGCCAGACAAGGAATAATGAATGGAAACTGAACAAGGGGACATTCAACCTAGAACTAAGGATAAATTTTCTGATAGTGAGAACAATCAAACAATGGAACAGTTTGCCTTCAGAAGTTGTGGGAGCTTCATCACTGGAGGCTTTCAAGAAGAGATTGGATTGCCATTTGTCAGAAATGGTGTAGGGTCTCCTGCTTGGGCAGGGGAGTTGGACTAGATGGCCTTACAAGGTCCCTTCCAACTCTGTTAATATGTTAAAGAATTACTTTGGGATCATATTAACCTTTGGAGTGGTCTTTGGAGCTTAAGTGCAACCCTTAAACAATAAAGTTCAGAGAAAGCAGTTAACGGATGTGAGGAGAGAGAACTCAGGGTTAGTTGAAGCCTGTCTTCCTGGCTTGTTTGGCACCGTCACCATGGATGTCCATTTACCCTAGCCATTTATCACTGAATTATCCATGATATCTAGAAAAGGGAATAAAATGGATTTAAAAGTTTGATAGGATTACTTTCTAGTTTCTTTTTAAACAAATTTTTCTTTATAATAAAAACAGCAAATAAAACCATCTTTCCATTATATAGTGTGTCGGTTGAGAACATATATTTTGTGCACATAACAATATTGGTATATATTTCTTATTGAGTTTACATTCATGTTATATTATAGCCAACATTATATATCATCTTATATCATTATTACATTGTCATGAAGTTTTTATTTCAGTTTCAAATTATCCTTAAAGGCAAATCCCAAGTCGTACTAAATTATATTCATATTATAGCTTATTCAAAAGTAATCAATTTTAGTATATCATTATTATTACATTATCCTTTAATTTCTTACTCTACTTTCTAACCATAGGATTACTTTGTAGTTTCAATGTAAGCATAAGATCTTTGGAATCAGGATGCTTGGAGAATGCCCGTTGTCCACATCAGAGGGACCTGTGCTGAAAATAACACTAAATATAGTTCAGGATAATAAAGATGAAACCACCCCCCACCCCCCGAAAAGGCAGAGGGTAATATTTTTATATCATAACAAAACAGTAAATAACTTAATAACAGAATATTGGGAGACATCTCTTTTTTAAAGGAATTGTCATATGAACCTGGAATATCAGAATGAAAATATTACTGAAAATTATGATTAGGTTAAAATGGAGGTAAATTTCTAAAGCTTCTCACGGCACCGTTGTCATCAGAATATGTGAGCCTGAGGCTCACTGCAGCTCATCCTCATAAAGTTTGTCTCTGTTTACTTCTACATGTCATGAGGTCATTGCCTTGGGTTCTTTATGAAAGACATCATTCTTTCTTATTCCTTTATCTTTTGTTTTAACATTACTGGGAGAGGTTAGATATTTGCAACTTACTTAAGTACCTACTTAGTCTTTGCCATAAATTTTCTTGCAATCTGCAACTTACACCCTTGCATTTGGCTATTACAGTGCAGTTGCTTTCGTTGAAAAAACACTGATAAAATGACAGTTGATAGAGTAATCCATAGTTCTTTTACTGGAGTCATTGGTTCATGTTGGCCAAGAAGCCTGGGAAAAAGTGCATATATCAGTAAAAGTCTGGGTTTCATGGTGTGGTTGTTGGTTTAGAATTTTAAGCAGCTGCCAAAAAGATAACAACTTGACATTGCTCCAGGGTACTCTTTAAAAAGAAAAGTGATCCCACACATTAGTTAAAAATAAAGTTTTGCCTCACTTCAGGATTCTAAGTTTGTTTAAGTAATAAAACATTTTTCTAGCAATATGATTATTTCTGTTTGAAAACAGACAAGAAAAATATTTTTGTGCATGGACAACACTGCCTATAAAAATACAAATTCCACCTCTTTGAACTCAGTGAATCAGTTTACTGCTTTAATAATGGCATCAGTTTAAGCTTTTGCAGGCCTGTTTGCCGTCTCAAATCAATAGCTGGCTTTTTGCCTTATTTATTTGCTTGTTTTATTTATACTCCACACTTCAATAGGTTCCCAGAACAGTTTCAAGAAGTTAAAACTACAGCAAATAGAAATTTAGAAAATGTAAATAAGAACATTAAAATACCATAGCATGAAAGCAATGAAAGAACTGTACGATAAAGATTCTCTTGAGTCAGACACAATTCTTAGTTATAAGGACACACCCATGTAATTTTCTTAGCAGTAATGTGCAAGTGATTTGCCATGGTTACCTTTTGGGACAATTTTACTGTCTCCCTATTTATCCTACAGCCCTGACGTTTTTTGGTAGTGTCCTATCCAAATTGTGATTATTGATATACTGTGATTATACAAGGAGATGTTACCAACACTAAGGAACAAAAAAAACCCAAAAGGCTAAATCAACGTCGGCATTTCCTGCCAAGAGCACATCTTTCTTTTTCTGTCCTGGCCACTTTTTACAAAGGCACAATTGAGAGGCTTTTTAACAAACTGCAACACTGTTTGGTTTGGTGGCAGCAGTGCCTCAGATAGAAAGTCCATACAGAGAGTAGTGAGGACAGCCGAGAAGAGTATAGGAAGCTCACTTCCTGTTATTCAGGATCCTACTTATAAACGTTATTTGCTTAGAGCTCAAAGCATTGTTAGAGACCCCACACACCCACTTTACGGTCTGTTTCTGTTGCTCCCCTCTGGGAGGAAGTTTTGAAGTATTTCTAGCAGGACTACCAGATTCTGTAACAGCTTTGTTCCCTATGCCATCTGTCTGGTAACCTCGCAAGGTTCGTTTTTCTCACCATGTGCATGTATCCATCTGAGCTGAACTGTGTTGTTTCTCCGTGTCATATAATATATGTGAGTATATGCATATTCATTTATTTATTTATTTAGTCGTGTTTATGTAGTGTATATTGGAGGTGTTGACCCTTTGAGAGCTGTGTGCAACAAAATTTCATTTTAATGTACGCCGATTAGTGTCAGTTCAAAGTGGAAATAAAGTTATTCTAAGTCTAAAGACATGTTAGGTGACCTAAATGCTGCATTGAAAGAAAAATTTTAAGCCAGATAAATATATTTCTGGTCCACTGCAGTTCACATTTTGGGGGTAATAAGATGTAGAGCAAATCTGTAGATTTCCCCTAAGTATAGATGGAGAAGGATTCTATTGAAACAACAGCTAGTGGTATCTAGATAATAACAAAAAACACACAACTCCTTTTCCTTTTTGAAGCTTCATCAGTTCTTAGCACCCAATACGAAGAGAGACATTGCACAAGTTCGGCTTAATTTGCCTGTGTTGGATTGTTGGATACTGCAAACAAAGCTAAACCACAAGCTTGCAATGTTGTACTCCTTTTTCCCTTAAGGCTTCCTTTCCAAATTCTACAGAACTAAAAATTAACACTTGCCTATAGCAATATATGTTTGGAGGCAGTTTATTGGTAAGCTCTTGTTTTAACAAGGATTTTACCCCAGAGATTTTCTAAGACGAAGGTAATTTAGAGATTTCAGGCTGTGCCAATAAATATATGGGAAGTTATGTCTAAACTTGATGCAACCCTGATATGTCAGAATCACTCAGATGCATTGCATCACTTAAATTACATGCAGATATCAGATTTGAAATCAAGATACTGGCTGTTATGCCAATAATATATTTTGCCACGTTGCTCTGTACCTGCTGCAAATCAGTCAAAAATGATACTTTACGATATGAATGTTTGATAATTTTATGACACTTCAAACATCAATCATTCATTGTTTAAACTTCTATACATTCATCTATTCCTTTATGAATTCCAACTTGTAACCCGGACTTCGCCGTATATAAATATAAATGAGAAAATACAGGAATGGCTTACCATAGACTTTCCCCATACAATATGAAATAATACCTTTGTTGTTGTCACTAAAGGGACTCTTTGCCTCGAGCACAATGTCATTGTTACCTGATGTAGGTGCCAGCTAGGTTTGACATCTACAGGATGGCCTTGGATACCCCTACTTTGATGTGCATTCCCAACATTCTTCACTCATTCTTACCAGGACCTCCCTCCCTGGCACCATTACAAGATTTGGGGGAGGGATGGATTATTTGTAAGTGATCCTTAATCACTATAGATAGGCTGATGCTTGCATTGAATTTTGTAGTTTCTATGTGAGATGATATGCATGCTTGCTTTCCTGTTTAGTGCTAAAATCCAGATTTCTCAAGTCAATTGGTTTCTTCAACTCTATTTACCAATTGTACCCATGTATCAACGTATTTCTTACATTTGGCTTCAATTTATTGGGCTTTGTAAAACTGTATTTATTCATTCATTCTGCATAAGGGCTTTATAAATCAGTTGTCTTTGTATGCATATGTATAATGTATACACTCCGGTTTACACCTTAGGGAAAACAGCAGTTGCCTTAATTAATATTTGATTGATAAAAGTAGTAATAGTACAATACACACAACTTTAATATTTCTGAAGCTTTTCAGAAAGACTCTGAGACCCTTTTAGCTATTTTCCATAGAATTGTTATTAGGGAACTAAATCTGAGTGGTTTATATAAGGTCAAGTTACGAATTCAAAGCAGAAAGAAAGAACTAGAAATTTAATTTATAGTTCATTTTCCAGTTTTTGCCAGGAAATATTTTTTAAAAATGTAGAGTTGAAAAAAGCTGTTTACGGTATTGAGTGAAACACTGCTTAGAGAACATCACCCAACCTTTCTGGCTCTGTGGACCGCCAGAGGAGGTGGGGGAAGAGAGAGGATGGTTTCACATGCGTGCACACCACTTGCACGAATGCAGCTTTGCACACTAGTGAAACCATTTGTGCATCACTTGGGTAAATGCAGCTTTGCACGTTCAGTTCCCAAATGGGCCATGGCCTGCTACCGGCCCGCAGACTAGGGTTGGGGGACTCCTGGCTTAAAACATCATTGATATTAAAGCACTGCTTCAACAGATTAGACCAAGGCTGTGAAACTCCCGGCCCACGGCCTAGATGCATCATGCGTTGGCCACATCCATACCCGGTTTAGCGAAGGGGGGGAAGTTCTGATACATCACATGATGCCGCCATGATGACCTGAGTTTGACACCCCTGGATTAGAGAATGCGAAGTGCACTTCCTTGTTCTGCTGAATTGTTTTTGCTCTGTTGGAAGCTTTTTTTTAACATTCACAAATTCCACTATGACTCTGTGTAAAGGAAAAATAAACTAGAATTAACCAACTGGGTGCAGTCTACTGGGAATCAATCCTGAACTACTGCCATCTTAATGAATTAGTGATTCATAGGAGTACGTAATAGTTTCAGTAAGAGTGGATGGATAGTTAACGTGCCCATATATTTTGCTCATATATTCCTAAGAAATAAAATATACAAGAACTTAAAACATGGATGACACCTCGTATATTTTTCTGAGCAGCAAATAAGGAGTGACATTCTACAGGTAGTCCTTGATTTACAACAGGGATCTTCAAAGTTTGACAGCTTTAAGACTTGTGGACTTCAACTCCCAGAATTCCTCCTCCAGTCATGTTAGCTCAGGAATTCTGAGAGTTGAAGTCCACAAGTCTTAAACTTGCCTTGCTTTACAACCATTTAGCTACCATTCAAAATTGTAAACAGCACTGAAAAAAAGTGATTTTACAACTGGTCTTCGCACTTAACAACTGTTGCAGCATCCCCACAGTCATGTGACCAGATTCAGTTGTTTGGCAACCAGCATGGATTTATGACAGTTGCACTGTCCTGTGGTCATGTCACTGCCATTTTGAACCTTCCCAGCCAGCTTCCAACAAACAAAGTTAATGGTGGTAAGCCACGTTTGCTTAACAATTGAATGATTCACTTAAGAACTGCAGAGATTTGCTTAACAATCATGGCAAAAAAAGAGAGTAAATAGGTATGATTATCTTAACAGCTGCCTTGTTTGGCAATGGAAATTCTGGTCCCAATTTTGATCATAAGTCAAGGACCACCTATACTTTCTTCTTCCAGGATGATTGGTTGGTTGGTTTTACTTCCCAAGCTTACAGAACTCCCAGTGCTTTTAACTTGCCATGTCTCTTTTTATCTTTGTAATATTCCAAACAGAAAATTGTGTCATCTTCATGGTGCTTGATGTAGGTAAAATACCATAATTATTAAAGTTCATTAGTCATAAAGGCAACTTCACAAACCCTTGTTCTTTTTAACAAAGCAATTTAAAAACAGGAATTCATTTTCTTATTTAAGAATAGGAAGTATTTCTAAATTCCAGTATTATTTCTATAGTAGTTTGGGTGGGTTATGGGGTACAGTTTTAAGGCTGTGTATGTCTTTAACTTGTTACATTACCTGTAAAGATCTTAAAGGGAAAACTGGATTTTGACTGATTTTATAAAGTTGGGAGTTTTGAAATTAAAATCTTTGAAGTGTTTCCAAATTCCCTTGCTGTAAAATATGCTATCTTTAATCTACTAATTACATTACCTTTTTTCTTAAATGCATAGTGAAGCTTTATCCAAAATTAAATGAAGCATGTTTTCATGGGAAATGCCAGATCAAGTTACACAATAAAATATTAACATATTCATATGCATATTCATAAGAACTATCAAAGTGTTACATTTCTAATTCTATATTATGTGTGAGGATCAACAGGATTACTTATCTAGTTTTTCTCTTGTAAGTATGTTGAGGAGTAGTTGAAATAGTTTGGCATTGTTTGAAATCAGCATTAAAAATATAACCATCTCTGCAATCTCTGATGAACAAATGGAAGCAGCATTTGTGGCTGGTTGTCTGTGCAGCTGAAAGATTGATTATCTAATTTCCTGAGGGGAAAACAGGTTTTGTATGATGATAAAAGTCACCTGACATAATCAGCTTTATGATGGTGTAAAGTTATATACTACAGTTTTCCTCTGGAAAACAAAGCTAATTTCCAATTTAGTTATTTCGTTTGGATCCTAGTGTTATTTATACAGAATATTCCCATTTTGAAATTAAAATGTATTCAAAGAAAAACAGTTTTATTCCAGATAAATAAAATTGTAAAATGTGCAAGGCACATTTATTTTAAAATTTGGCTTAAAATGTAATAGTAATAGGTGATCTGAAGTTAGATCTGTGGCCAGCCTCTCATGAGACATCATCTTATTTCTTAATGTGTACCAGTAGCGAAGAAGACAAAACAGGATTGCCATGCAGGCTTTTAACTTCCAGAATTCCCCCAGCCAGCATTTACAACTGGTCATTTTGCAACTGTTTGAAGTTATGACAGCCACGGAACAAGTGCTTTATGGCCTATAAAGCACCTCCGTGTGACTGTTATGTTCAGTAGTTCTGCTTTATGACCAGGTGTGGCATTCCGCAATCATATGTCATAATTTGTGATGTTTTTTGTTGGTTTCTAACAACCACCATATTCACTTAACTACAATACCACCGCGTTCACTTAATGTCTGCCACAAAAAAGGCTGGAAAATTACTTCAGTTCACATAGTGCCTTGACTTACCACCATAACACAACTGGAGTTCTGGTCACAGTTACGATTCTTTTATTTATTTTATTTATTTATTTAGTTTGTCAAGCATGTATGAGAAAACAAGTATAAGTATGAACATAACATATAAACATATAAAGTATAAACTGGTATAAGTATATACATAATAAATGAGTACGAATAAATAGGAACGGTAGGACAGGGATGGCAGGCACAATGGTGCGCTTATGCAGCTCCTTTTGGTTTTATTTTATTTTATCAACTTTTAGTACTCCCATTGGATCCTTTTTATTTAAATAATATTTTTTGGAGACGATAACAGCGTAGACCACAACACAGACAAAAGTTTTTGTTTTGCTGAGGACTAACAAGGCATGGGGAAAAGAAAGAAGCGCCATGGCACTAGCCCAGGATCTCTCCCACCAGTGAAGACGGCAAAACAACCAAGAATTGAGGAGCACTTTGCTGGCAAGAGATCTGTAAGTAAAACTAACCCCCGCTCCATTTCCGACAATCTTGAGAAGTTAGAACCGGACCTACAAAGAGATCTGACAAAACAGCAGATACTATGCATACCCCCTTACAGACCTCTTAGGAATGGAGTGAGGTCCACGGTAGACAGTTTAAGGTTAACATTTTGGGGCTTTGAGTATGTAACAAGGGTCAGGTAGTTAGTGTTGCTGAAGTCATATTTTCTGCAATCGAGTTTGGAGCGGTTTACTTTGAGTTTATATCTATTGTTTGCCTGTGTAGGCTGAGGACTATTTGTAGATTTTTTTTTGTATGGATTTACGCAGGGTTGACTGGTGAAGGGTGGTCTTTACAGAGAACTTTAACTGATACCTAGTTAGGAAAGAGAACTTTAGTTGCCAGTTTTTAAAATATTCATGAAATGTTGGTGTTTTGGTGGTGCCAGTGAATAGGCATACTTGCAGTTTCCCTGTTATTATCCAGTACCATCCAGACATGATGTCAGCCTCCCACAAACCACAATAGAACCCAGCCAACTACCAATGCATCATAGTCAGAAAACAAATCTCTTAATAAATTGAGCCAAAAGAGACAATGAGTGGAATCATGTATAGCCATCACATAGTCCAACATTATTCATTTTGCAGATTAAAAATGCTGACTGAGCGGAAGGACACTTTCTTAAATCCATTGTAGAATAATAATTCAGACATGGAACAGGTTGCTCAAGAAAATGAGCTGAGCCATAGCATTAAGGTCAGGTTATATTTATGTAACTTATGATTGAAAACTAGATAAAGTGTAGGAAACTACAGATATAGTATCTTCTGTTGCACATATACCCACCCAAACAAACCTATCCATAGGCTGCTCATCTACATTTCCTGCTGGTTGGAAAACAGCAAATAACTTGTAAAGAGATGGCTCGTGTTATAAATAATCTCTGTAGAGTTCTTGACTGTAAAAGGGATATATCTTTGCTTTAGTTTGGAAAGTTAAAGAACTGTTCAGTTGTGTGTATCAGAATTTCAACCCACAGACTGCTTTGATGATTGCCATCATCAAAGCAAAGAATAACATGTAGATTTGTTGTAATTAGATCAAAACACAACTTTCTCTCAATGTAAATAAGTAAGAAGGTTGACTCTACCCTAACTTGTGAGTGGACTTTGCCTCCTAGAAAACAGTGTGGTTGCACCCTTATAGTAATCAGAAGTCAAGCTTAATGAGGACATCTTTACTTTAAATATATTATGGTTTAAAAACGCTTGACAGATTTAAAAAAATGTTCGGGATAAGTGTCAGGAAGAAAGTTTGGTTTATATGAGCTGTCAACCAGTAGGATGGGCCACTACATGAAGTGATGAGTTCTCCTTCGCTGAAGAACTTCAAATCTAGATCATCATCTGTCAAAGATACTCTAGTGAATCCCACACTGATGTTCAACTGGATCTGCAGATTATGCATCTATCACTCTTGTCTGTATTCAGGATACGATGATTAGAAAATTAGAGCTTAAGGTACCTTAATGGATTTAGATAAGTTAACAAAACCACACCAGTTGTTATTATCATGAACCATGTCCTTTTCCAAAACAGCTTTTAGAATATCTGGCTTTTTGGCTTTTGTATTATGTGACTATATGACAAGGAATTTAAGAGATAAAAGAGTTATTAGGTATACTATTCTTAGTCATCTCCTGCAACAACTGCTATCCTAGGTCACTTTTTAGAAATAAATTGAAAGGAATGTTCTATTTCTAATTTTTCAGTTGAAACATTTATCACTTTAGTCTTAGGATCCCGCAACCTATTAATAAGTACTTTGTATTTATGCATATTTGCATAAACCAGCCAATTCTTGTATCTGCCTCTTAATTTAAAATGGGATTTTTTTTTAAAGAAGGAACATTGTTGAATACAGAGATCAAGAATTTTATCATGGTGAATAGTTCCTCATACTCCAATGTCCAGCATTTTAAGAATTCACCATAAGGACTTTCAAGTGTATACTTACCTGTAGTGAATCATGCAATAAACGTCAAGAACTCAATAGTTCCATAAATAACACCACATCTGCCTGCAGAGGAGAAAAGAAAAGAAAACTGGGAAATTATGTTCTATTGAAATTTATTTGTATTAACACAAGAGATCATGGAGGATTCAGAAAGGGAAATCCTTATAAACATGAAATAATTATAGCTGGAAGTGAAGGAGGCATAGAAAAAAACATCTTTGAAAGCACAGTACATTCACATGTCAAAGAACTGGCCTTGAATTGGCAAAGTTCAGAAGGGATTTCCATCCGAGTTCCCATCTCATTGCCAGATACGATTTTCCTGTGTTGACATCTGCTAGGTATAGCAATGTAATATTCTTTTGGTTACTTAGTCTGAAGTTTTCTCTCTTAGATGCAACAAATTGGGACAATATTACTCATCCAGTAATATTGCTGGGGGTGGCCCAGGTGCTTTTCTTGCCCTTGGGTGGATTTTTTGGGGTGGTGGTGGTGTTGAGTTAAGCTGGAAGTGGTCGGCCCTGTAGCAACCCAGGAGCTTATTTCAGAAGGTGCTGCCATCTTGGTTCCTCCCCTCCATATAACCATAGCCATATATTAATTATCTCTTTTATAGGGTTTTTTTTTTAGATTTTTGGTTTTTATGTACGTTACTTTTTTAAAAGGTGTTTTTAACTTTGTGCATTTTATATTGTTTAGCTTTTAAATTTATTGTTTGTATTGTTGACCCTTCTTATGCTGGTCTGTAATTGTAAAGAAGATTTGATTGATCATATGAACCAGGCATACATCACGGTACTGTAATTTTGTGCACACTTGAATCCTCATGAATGCAAAGGAACATACTCAGAGGAAAACATGCACAACATTTACTTGAAGGAGTTTGAAACTTAACAAATATTTTCCCTCTTAAAATATTTGTAATATACTTGTAATTTATAAGAAGAAGTGGCTGGGATTGATTTTCCCATGGAACAATGTGACGCAGTTACTTAATAACAGCTGTAGCTTTGAAGGTTGATTGATGACTATGTTAATTTATATGAATTATATTTATGCACATGTAAAACTAGATAGTTTAAAATTTGGTACCTATTTTTCTCCCTTGAATTTATCTCTCTATTAATACTGAAAAACCTAGAAAAATCTACATGTATCAGGAAACTGCATCAGGAAAAGAAAATGGGGAGAGAGTTTTTCTAGGTTTTGAAAGATCTTGGCTCATGGGGTGGAAATTGTCATTATGGGTGTAAATTCTTTTCCATCCCAAAACAAGCACGTACAACAGCCTGTGTTGTTAATGAGATGGGAGGGGGGGAGGGAGTGAATGAGACATCAAAGAAAGAAAGCCTTTATGTTCAGTATTTGTTTTTCCTGTTGGCCATTAGTAGAAAGTGTTTTCCTATGTCAAAACTCTGTTCTTTTTGTGGTGGCTTGCTCATAAATATATTTACCTTTTTTTGTTTTGAGTGGAGGAGCCTCAACATAACTGTCCCCAGTTGGACACCCCTTAAATGTGGGGGCATTGAGATTCCTCAGATTCTGAGCTACAAATAGCCAAAGTTTACATTAGTTGGGAATCCTGAAGTCTCCTCACACCTGATAGATGGCAGCTTGGGAAACAATTGCTGACTTTTGTGGTGTTATTCAGATTGGTATAGCCTACAAACCCATACTTCAGGTTCTGTCCTATTCACTGAACCCTTCCCTTTAGTTTGCAAATGTCACACCTTTTCCTAAACTCTGTTGAATTTTTACAGACCCTGATATTGGTGCTTAAAAAAAAATCTGTGGCTACAGCAAAACCATTAATGAGATTTTTGACCACAGAATCAGCCAAACATCTGAGAATTCAAAAGCTTTCTCTTTATGTTAGAATATTGGGCTTAGACCAATAGATTAAAAAGGGAAGGTTTTTAAAAAAAAACTCTGGCAGCGTGCCTAATGAGACTGAACATAATTGAACTGAAAGTGCACCCTTGGTGTTTAAGCATCTCCTATAGACTACTGCTATTTGTTCCATTTTTTATTAAAGGCTGCAAGGAGAGAAAAAAAACTAGACTACGGTGTGCATGATCCTTCAAAATCATAACTACTGGTGATTTTTTATTTTTTTGCCCACTACATAACTCTGAAAAGAAAATATTCATTTCGCTTTTAGAAGTCAGTAGGAAACAGGTTTTCCTTAACCTTTAGCCACTTGAAACAGTAAATGAATACATACTACTGATTAACCTACGTACAATCTGGCCTGGCTTTCAAAATATGTAAAGGTTTTCCCCCCTCTTAGTTATGCCTGCAGTTCTTATTGTTATTTTCTATGCCTAAAGGATATGTGCATAATAAATAATAATAATAACCACATTTATGTACCATAACAAACCAGGGTATGTTCTTAAAAATAGAGGTAAGGTTCAGACCCATATGTTATTTCAACCCCTTGGCACCAAATGAGAGGAGATAAATAAGGTGCCCTAATGTTTGAAAAAAAAAACATTTAGAATTTTGAAAACATGTTATGGGCAGTCAGGCCACCGAAGGAAAAGGCTTACCAAATAACAAAACGATAGTGATGGAAATCTTGGCAATTGTAAAACCACAGTTTATCAAAGTGCTACAGTTGGTCTCACTGACAGGAAATTTATCCTTAGTTCCATGTTCCAATTATCTACCTAGCTATCAGTAAACTATACAAATGATAGATGGTAATGAGAAATGCAGTTTTGATTGGTTTGCTAGATTTACAACTTGCATTTCCTCCAAAAGCTCTAACAATTTACATAGGGTTTTCCTTCCCTACGTTTTTATTCCCACAATCAAATAGTTAGACTGAGAAAAAATGACTCATCTAAACTCACTGAATGATTTTCCACTGCTAAATATGGATTTCAACCTGATTCTCTGAAGTCCTGGTTGAACAATTTAAACACTACACTAGACTATAGACATGAAACCTGAGAATAAAAGTATAATTTACTGGTCCCCAGATTTTAAAGATGTATGGTGGTCACAACAGAAAAATAGTTATTATATAAGCCATCGGTGTTTCACCATAATGCATTTTTCATTGACGTAATAGCCAGATCTCGTCTAGGTTTGTTCAGCATATAAGTGGCTTATCTCATTCTCATAGTTGATAAGAAAGGGCTCAGATTTTGCTGAGTAACAATTGTGTAGCTTGAAGGAGCAAGCAACATCTAAATCATATATGCTCAATTCTGCATTAGATTCATAAGAGGAAAAGTTTCACTTGACAAGCAACTAGACACCTATCTGAATTCAGAAGAGTTTATCATTTGCCATTAGTATATATGTGATGTCATTAACTCATAGTAGAAATATTCTCTTTTCTACGAATTGGCAATTTCCAAATAAGCTTTCCCCAGCTCAATACCCTCCAGGTAGTATTCCCTAATCCTAACTCAGCAGCCTGAAAGACTATTAAATAGTAGCAATTTCTGGCATCTCCTGGTTGCCATACTATGGCTATCTAGGTTTTGCAGTCTAAATCTAACCAGTTCCACCTATACTGTACATCAGGGCTCCTGAACCACCGGGCCCCGGACTGGTACTGGTCCGTGGATCATTTTCTACCGGGCCGCTGGTTTGCTGGGTGCCACCATCTTGTTTCAACGAGAAAGTGCTTCCGGGTGAGCTTTTCCAGTTGGAAAGCGGCGTTTGGGTGCTGAGGGAATCCTCGCACCTTAGTTTCATCGAAGTGGGGGGGCGGCTTTGAACGAAGAGCCGTCCTGATGGCGGAGGAGATTAAGAAAGCACAAAAAAGGTACAAAGGAGGAGTTGAAGGTGGCGGGGAGAAGAGGGGGACGGCTGGCTGGCCGGTCGCTCGGCTCGCCTTGCCTTGGTCGTGCGTGCTGATGCCGGTACCGGGCCGTGGATCATTTTGTGATGCCGGTACTGGGCCGTGGCACAAAGAAGGTTGGGGGCCACTGGTGTACATGGTCTTCATCACCCAGAATCCCTAGCTACCTGGAGCTCCAATATGGAAGTTTTGCTATTCCTACCTCCCTTTTCTTTTCTTAAATCAACTGCATGTAGTCTTAAAACACAGAATGACAGTTTATTAGAGGAAGATGCTTTGTGAAAAAGAAGCGTCTGTAGAAGCAGGCATTTTGTTAAGTAGCAGGCACTAACAACATAGGCTGCTCATGCTGACAAAGTTAGTTGCACAATATGCTGAATATTTACTGACTGAATACTATGACAAGCAGGTAATGTGAGTTTTCGTATGGTTAACCCGAGATTGTATTTTGTAATATAATTTGAAAGCCCATTAACTGGCAATAAGTGTGCAAATATACAACTGAAATACATTTCTTGCTGCCTGAGTTGTATAATCATGCTATTAAAGTAAGCTGTGCTATAAGGATAGCATCTTTTAATTACATTTTTATACAATATCATGTCCAAATTACACATATTTATTGATAGTTGTTCTCTTTGTCTTACAAAGTAGATAGCCTTTTCAAAATATTTTTTTTAAAATAATTTAAAGGAGTATGTTCACTGAATTATACAGTGTGTGCTGTATAATTGATTTATATAAGGAGAGAAAGACCACACACACCTAGATATATAAATGTGAGTGTGAGATCGGAGAACAATATAACAGTTCAGAATTTTGTACACAAGAGAAGAAAACTGTCCTATGGAAACTGTTCATAGGACACACGACTGGAATCATTTCATTTTGCAACATCTTAGTTTCAATAAGGATTGGTTTTATATAGAATAATCTTTCATGTGTATTTATTTATTGTTTAGTGCATGGCTGCCACACATTTTGAAAGCCAGGGATGTCTACAGAGTAGTCTGGCTGCCAGCAGCTGCTAGTTCGTTTAGTTCACGCTGTCGCATTATCCAGAGTGCACCACTAGGAGGCGAACTACCTTCACACCCCATTTCATGGGTTTAATGCAATAACTCTGAGGAGGAAATGATGGGGGAATAGAAAGGAAAGATGACAGTCTAATATTCTAAAACAGGAAAGAATCATGGTATGTAGGTTTCTGCAGCAAACTATGTTTGAAATATAAAAGAAGATTTTGAAATATAAAAGGTTATTTGGTGTTTCTGTGGATGTGCACACTGCACCTATTGGCACCCTCCTTATATCAAATTCAATTTTTACCAAATCATGCAACCACTGTTGTGCAACTTGAAGAAAATATTTCATTTCTTTAAGAATTGCTGACAAGTGCACTGTGCATGTTAATACATTTTTCAGTCGAGTACTGACTCATACTTCAGACTCCTATCCTAGCGGAAACAACAAGCTAGAGTATGAACTATAGGCTGGCTAACCCATAATCTTTTGAAGGTGAGAATCATAAAGTGATGATCATGCAAACTGCTCCATAATCTAAGGAAAACAGGGAAGAGAAACATTTAAGCACTTCATCTAAGATTCCAAACCATTGTAGCCTGGCAGTTCTTCAACCTGTGAAAAAATAATAAAAATATTGTTTATTTTTTAATATCCATAAGCATCAACTCTGCCACCTTCACTATTCTTCGCTAAGCTTGCTGGCATCCTGCCATAAACGTGGGGGAGGGGGCAGGGTCATTTGGGGAAGATGTGCAAGAGAAAGAAGAAAGAAGGAAAAGGAGGAGGGAATGGCGTTAACGGGAAACCAGACATGTGAAAACCAGATTAATCCAATTGCCCGAGGATGACTGGATTGGAAAAGAATGCAAAGCCGTTTCAAGATGCGCCTGACATCAAAGGAGTTCTCAAAACATCGCCCTGGGATGCTGTTGGACACTGGCATTCTGGTCGAGGGCGGGGGGGGGGGGGGGGGGGGGGCAGGGAGGGTTCAACTTTGCGCCGGAATAGTTCTAGCCTCACTTTTGCTGCAACCATTAATCCTTAGTAAAAGAAACCTGTCCCTTCAACCAAATGGAGTTGAGGGTCTTTCTTTCCTAGGGACTTAGATGGAGCAAGCCTGACATTGTAGGGGAGATGTCATCATATATTCCATTACTGGGATGCTCTTGTGCTTTGTTTTTTTCCCACTTGTTTACCATGGACTCTGAGAGGAACTTCAGTGGAATAACTAAAATATATGGACTGATTTACACTTACTGTGTAACGGTGTGGTATGCTGGGTGCTCTGTAGTGGATAAGAAGATGCTCCAGAGAGTTATAAACACAGCACAAAAAAAACATTGGTTGCTCTCTTTCTTCTTTGGAAGAGATAGCGAAGACCAGACTCCTCTCTAGAGCACTAAAAATCTCCACAGACCGTTCTCATCCTGGACATTCATATTTTGAACTGTTACCATCAGGGAGTTGCTATAGGTGTCTTAAAATGAGGACTAATAAACTGAGAAACAGTTTATTTTCCAAGGCAATAATTGTCTTGAATCAAACAGTGCATTTGTGATTTAGTCCTATGTATATAGTGGCATTTTTAAACTATCTAACTTACTATATGTTTTAGATAGGTTTTAGACTAGGTTTTTAATTATTATTATTTTAATTATTTTAATTTTTAAATACTCTGTAGTGTGATTTGTGATGTGGTGTTTGGTGCACTGTGCTGGAGTAGCTTTCAAATTTCATTGTATTTGTAGAATGCAATGACAATAAAGGTATTCTATTCTATACTATTCTATTCTATTTGGATGCAAAAAGGAATCTTTCAGAGTTCCTGGGTGATAAAGGAGTACAAAGTGAAAACATCGAATTACACTCAAAAAGTTGACCAATAATTAGTGAGATTGGGAATCATCATAATGTGACAGGGATTCATTTGAGTCATTGAGTTGAGTAGGAGCACGGTGGCTCACGTGGTTAGGATGCTGGGTTGGAGGTTAACAATCCATGTTTGAGATCTGAATGCTGCCATGAGGTGGGTGAGCTCCCATCCTTCACTGCACCTGGGGACATGAAAGGAGTCCTCAACTGGGTATCCCACAGGCAACAGTGATGTCAACTGCTAATGTTTTCAACCTGGAAGCACCTCAGTGCTTCTGCCATGAGTGCAATGTGATTGAGTTAACTCTGTTTGAATTCTTGATTGAATAAGTTGAGTTATCAAATCTGTTCACTAAAAGGTATGTGTGAACATGCAGACAACTCTTACTAGATTATCCAATTCATATTAATTCAGTAGGTGGCTTAATCAAATCCATGAGATCTTCAAAAAAAAATCTTTTCGCATGGCTCTTGTGAAACGTGCAGTGTCTTGACTCAGGTTACATACAGATTGTATACATTTGGAAAACTTGTGTACAGAAAGTAAGCATTTGGGAAAGATTTATAGGAATCAAGCGTTTATTTTAGAAATGCTTTGTACAATCGAATGTGCTAAAGTGTTCCTCAACCTATAGATGTTTCAGACTTGGGTATGGGAATTGAAATCTGTTGTGTTTGCAGGATTCCAGACTGAGCAAGGGTGTATAAGTTATATCCATACATGTACTCATTAACTCAATACGCATAGAGATGTGCATATCTTAATTAAAAATCTATGTACAAGTTCAGATGTTGAAGATAACTGACAATGATTATTGCTTTTTTAAATAATGTTTCCCAGAGCAATTGATAAAATGCACTAATACTTGAAGGTCTCCCATTCTGATATAAATCAGATTTTTCTCCTTATCTGCTGTTGGTGAGTCTACGCCTTGTGTTACCTGGCAAATGTCAAGCCCTTTATATGAAGCACTGCCAAGTTATGTGATCATAGTAAATATAGCTGGTAGGAAACGAAAAACATTTTTATTGCTGTAGCCTAATACCAGGAAATAGCCTTTGAAAAACCTTGCAAAAGTTTGATGTCTGTTAAGTATAATGGCAATGGCTATGAAAAGCTTATCTAAGTGCAATGGCTTGGTTTGGATTAAACAAGTTAAATACCAAGAAATTAAGTATATATATTTTTTAATTAATTAGTCCTCGATTAACTAATTTAGTGGCTATTCATAGTTATAATGGCACTGAAAAAAGTGACTTATGACCATTTTTCACACTTACGGCCACTGCAGCATCCTCATTGCAGCATCTCCAAGGCTACGTGGTTTGCATTTCGATATTGATAATTGATTCATATTTACGATGGGCACAATATTCCGGGGTCACATGATTCCCTTTTACGACCTTCTAAAAAGCCAAGTCAATAGGGGAAGCCAGATTCGTTTAACAACTGCATGACTGATTTAACAACTGCACTGATTCACTTAACAAATGTGTCAACATAAATTCTGGGGTCAGTTATGGTTGTATGTCAAGAACTACCTTACTTCAGCTATCCTTTGCTTTATAGTTCTGCAAAGACTGTAAATGTGAGGATTGGTTGCAAAGTTGCTTTTTTGCCACCAGATAACTGTGACCATTTAGTGCCAAAAAGCAATGTTGTTACTAAACAAGGACCAGCTGTACTGTTGGTTACTAAACAAGGATTATTCCAAAGCAGCGGTTGCCAACCAGTGGGCTGGGGACCACTGGTGGTCCGCAAGAAAATTTTGGTGGTCCGTAGAGAAATGTGTCCCCCCCCAAAGCAATTAATCCAGGCTGCGCAGGACCACAAGGCTGCACCACCCATATGGCCCGCCCACCTACTGGCCCCCACCCTTCGGCTGAGCACAAACTTTACCTTGAGTAGAACAACACAAGCTGGAACTGGAGGGTAAGACCAATGGCGGGGGGGGAATCCACCCCAGGGTGGCTTGCTGACGTTGGTGGGAAAGTCGGTCCCATATTCCAGAGCTGCACTAGTCACAGGACTGGCCCTTTGGTCATCCCGAAGCAGCTCCTCCAGTGCCTGGCAGGCCGGTGTACCCGGGTGGAGGAGCAGCTGCTCCGGGATGACCAAAGGGCCAGTCCTGTGACTAGTGCAGCTCTGGAATATGGGACCGACTTTCCCAGCAATGTCAGCAAGCCACTGTCCATCAAAATTCATATTAGTGGTCTGTGGGGTTTAAAATTATGAGTTTGGTGGTCCCTGAGGTCCAAAAGGTTGGCGACACCTGTTCCAAAGAATGGCTGCCATTGCAGACAAATCCCGTCTCATAGTCATTCTCTTTTTTTGATTCACTTCTCCCAGGAGGCTCGCTGATCTCAAAAGGATGCCTATTCCAGTTTTGGAGCAACCTCAGGAAGTATAAGATTGCTAAAACCACTATAATAAAATTGAATTGAATTGGCATCCTTCAGTCTCAAGAGACTATGGTATCGTGCTATGAAATCGATAACTGCCACTGCCTGTGTTGTTTCAATGCTGTATGCGAAGGTGGAGTGTCCCCTCCAGAGCACGAGGCCTGGGTAATTTAATATGGAGGGTAAACTGTTACCCAAGCAACAGATTCCCCCTGCTCCACATCACTGAAATAGTCTAATGCGGTGATGGCGAACCTTTTCGTTGTGGTGTGCTGAAAGCGCGCACATGATAGTGCGTACGTGTGCATGCTGGCACTCACAATGCAATGTGCCTCACCCCCCCCATGCATGCGTGTGCAATACCCCCGCTGCCCCTTACCTGCACTGCGCATACATGCTCCTCCCAGCTGATTTTCAGCCCGTTTGAGGCCTTTTTCAGCCTCCCAGAGGCTCGAGGGAAGCCTTTGGAGACCAAAAAATGGGTCTCCAAACACCGGAAGTAACAAAACCAGAAGTACCGGATGTGATTAAACGGACCCAGTTTTCGGCCTCCAAAGGCTGCAGAGGCTTCCCTCAAGCCTTTGGGAGGCCTAAACAGGTCTCAAATGGGCCGAAAACCATCTGGGAGACATGCGCATGTGCAGGTAAATTTGGCTGGGGCTCGCGTGACCGCACAAATGGCTCTGCGTGCCACCTGTGGCACGTGTACCATAGGTTCGCCATCACGGGTCTAATGGAACGGCAGAGCCGATACGATTAGTTCCAGCTGCATCGCAGGAGTTACCAGAACGTGACTGTACTCAGTCACGGAACTGCTTCCGGGGCTCCGGCTCTGGATTTTGCCTCGAGGTTGACTCCTGAAGCCTTTTCCAATAATAGATATAGCCACAAGGCAGTGGAGGTTTGAAATAATAATAATTACTCAGATTTTTATGGCTTAAAAGCAATCATTTGCTGGCCAAGGATCACACTTCATATTGGATGGGGTGACGGTTTACCGTGAATGGAGGTCAAATCATAAACATGAGTGGGACTGCATTACAATGATCATTATTTAAATAATGAGCCCCAAATTTACTTCGATAAGTGAAACATTTGTTAAGTGAATTTGTCCCATTTTTACGACCTTTCTTGCCATAGTTGTTATGTGAACCACTGCAATTAATAATAAATTAATTAATAAATTAATAATATCGTTGTTAAGTGAATCTGGCTTCCGCATTTACTCTGCTTGTCAAAAGATCTCAAAAGATGATTGCTTGACCCTGGGACACTTCAACCATCATAAATATGAACCAGCTGCCAAGCATCTGAATTTTGATCACGTGACATGGGGATCCTGCAATGGCCGTGTGAAAAACGTTCATGTCACTTTTGGGGGGTGCCGTTGTAACTTTGAACCATCACTAAAGAAACTGTTGTAAGTCGAGGACTACCAGTACGACTGTCACTTTCTAGCAGTCATGGTTATTGTGGCTTCTGAGAGGTTCAGTACAGATGCCTTAAAGAGCATCAGTCACCTTGGCTGACAGGTTGTCCATCTCTAACTTATAGTGAGGCAGAGATTGTACAATGCTGGTGCTTGAAATGTTTATGCATTTTAGGTTTTTAAAAAATTTTCACATTTATTTTGAAGCCCAACATAGGCCAACATGGCATTCCTCATGGGCCCTCAGGGGAGAAGGTAGCTGTGGTCACCGTGGACGACTGTGATACCGCAGTGGCTGTACGCTTTGGAAGTCTGATTGGAAACTACTCCTGTGCTGCTCAGGGAACACAGTCCGGCTCCAAAAAGTAAGACGTTGATGGTTTTTAATGACATGAATATATAGAATTAATCCGGCTACCAAGAGTCTTCACTCCTTTTTTTTTTAGATATGCCTGGAATTGATTATTGTCAGATGTAAAGTCATTTTCATGTCTGTTTGTATTCAATTAAACTTTACATTTGTGCATTAAGGACAAAATGGTTGGGTTGAGAGAACAATCATGTAGAAATCTTTGCTAAATTGCCCCTCCTTGTGGCAAGTTACCAATTGCTGCAGGTGTTTCTATTTCTTAAGCATCTTTTAATCTCTCTCTATATAAAAGCGAAATATCACTCATGCATCAACACAAAATCTCCAGAACCGTAAAGCCTACACACTTGAAATTTGGCACATATATTCCTCTTGGCTTCTAGGTGCTCACTAAGAAAGGATTTTTCAAAATGAGCATTAGTATATTTCATATATTATTATTAACACGCTCTGATGCTAAGGAGTTCTACTGCCTTTCCCCACCTGAAAAGAAATCTGTTCCAAGTGCAAAACACAAGCAGAGGAATTTTAGTTTTAGTTTCACAGTACCAAGCAGCTTTAGTGCAGAACAGTTGAGCTAAGCCACACCCAGGCTCCTTGCTGTCTCCTTGCTCACACAGCAAATTCAGTTTCAGTTTCCAAACAGCCCTCAACTCTCACACACACTGGACGCTAGCCAGTCCGTGAAACTCCAATGGATGCTGGTAGGTAGATGCAGAATTCATCTATTTTCCTTCCCAAAAACTAAGCCCGACCACGTAGTTTCATAACGAAGCACGGGTATAGAGCTAGTATAGGGAAAAAAAGTCAACAGAGAAGAAGAAGCTGAAAAGTAAGTAAAGCCAAGTGTTCACGCTTCCCTTCAAAAATATCCACTCAGGTGAGGAAGGAGAATGTGTCAAAGTGAAGAAAAGACAAATGAAGGAAGAAACACAGTTGATCTGTTTTCCTCTGTGGTGTTTAATCACATTGAACTAAAGAGCTAAAATCCTGAATCTTGACATTCTAATATAATAAATTAATATATTTCAGTTAATTGGGAAAGAGTCTTGAAAATGTTTGTGTCATTGAGGACTTTTAATGAATCAATCCTGCTTGGAATATTTTCAGCTTAGTTTTGGATAGGTTTCTCAGGTTAAATCTACATTTACAAGTCAATGTAAGTTTGAATAAATGCAGCATCTTGATTATGTAAATTAGTTCTGGTTCTGCTATGTCTGTTGTTTTGAAAAAGCAAAGGAGTACATACATGATTAGGATGATTAGGATGAAATGAAGATGTTGGATTTACATATTCCTTTGTAATCCTAAAATGTATTGGGCAACATCACCTCTCTTAAGTATTTATGTTACAAAGAATTGCTGTAAATATTATCTATATATCAAGATTCTTTTTCAGTAACAACCTGATATATAAGAATTATAATGCTTTGAAATTGTAATACTAATATTATTGGGGAAAAAATCTTACCATTTCTGGCAAAACCTTTTCTCAGTTTAAAGCGAAAGAAAAAAAAACTTAAAATAGTTGACTATTGACAATAAGTAACATTTATATCACTTTAATAGGATCCATTAGAGGTAGTCCACAATTTACTTACCACAATTGGGACTGGCACCTCTGTCACTAAGTGAAAAATCATATGACTATGCTGGATTTACAGCATTGGTTCTACTTCTGTTGTTAAGTGAATCACTCAGGGTCATTAAATGAAATATCACATGACTGCAACTTGCAATTTTACGGCTGGCATTTCCATTGATTGTAAGAAGCTATCAGGAATTCATCACAAACCTGTTTTTTTTCCCAACTGTCATAATTTTTAACAGTGCCTTAACAAAGTAAGGACTACTTGTACTATTTCGTTTTCAATGTCATGACAGTATCTGTAACAGCAGGAAATAATTATCTCTAATATCTAATTCCCAATAATATAGTTATTGTACAAAAAAGAGATTATATCTGTTCAAAAGATTACATTACCTATCTGAGTTAAAAAAAACAAAAACCCTGTTATTTCTGATTTCTTTAGGTCGTTGGATTTAACCGGTCCTCTGCTGCTTGGAGGTGTTCCCAATTTACCTGAAGATTTTCCTGTACATAACAGGCAGTTTGTTGGTTGCATGAGAAATCTCTCCATTGACAGCAAGCCCATCGATATGGCCAGTTACATAGCCAATAATGGCACCCTTGCAGGTATAGCCTACTCGAGAATAAAACTGGAATAAAAAAATACCTTAGATTCTCTGAAAATTAATACGCACAAAGAACTGTGTTTTCATAGCAAAATGTAAAAAGAAGGAACTAGAGATATATTCATGGGCCAATTTCTCAAATTTGCTAATTGTAATATCGAGTGTTTCCTAGTATGATTTGATTGCTTATTATACCCTATGACTATTATTAAGTGTTGTACCTTATGATTCTTGATGAATGTATCTTTTCTCTTATGTACACTGAGAGCATTTGCACCAAGACAAATTCCTTGTGTGTCCAATCACCCTTGGCCAATAAAGAATGATATCTACAGTATCTATATATCTAATTACATTGTGCATACAGGTGATCCTCTTTTAGCAACCATATTTGGGACTAAGTCATTAAGCAAAATGCTGAATAAAAAACTGTTATAATCTTACTTCAGCTTCCCTTTGCTTTACAGACCTCAAAGGTTATAAATGCAAAGGTTGGTCATGAAGTAACTTTTTCATTACTGGTATAATTATGAAGGAAGACTGTTAAACAAGCAGTTGTTAAGTTTACCTTACTGCAGACATATTTAAGATAACATCCTATGAAAACTGCACCTTTACAGATGTTATTCTGAAACATATTTCTTGGTAGCCCAGGTCCCTGATATATGTACTATAGGGGAAGTTAAAACAGTTCAATATCAAAGTCTTTAGCCTTTGTTTTACTATAATATTAGTCTAGTTTTCCAATGCTATCCCTGTTGAGTGTTGGAGATCACAATACAAAGTATGATAAGCTTTGTGAGTTGCTCTCTAGAAAATTAAGTTTTGCGGCCTATTCTGAAGCATGACACCGATCCAGAGCACAGCTTGTTACAACTTGAAAGCGTGATTACTGAATGTCTTGAGGACAGAATTATTATTTCTTTTTTTTTTGGAATTGCAGGTTGCTTAGCTCAGAAGAATTATTGCACCACAAATTGGTGTCAGAATGGTGGTACCTGTGTGAGCAAATGGAGTACTTACAGTTGTGATTGCCCCCTGCGATATGGGGGAAAAAACTGTGAACAAGGTAAACAGTGGATCCTGCTTTTGATTATGTGAAATATTGCATTGCATGTGAGCAAATTTTAATTATGATACAATAGCCTTCTTTATTAAATGTATTATATATCCTATCTACACTCTCTTAAACCAGGCATTTGCAGGAATCTAATAATCCACTGCACCTTTGTTAGTTTGGTACCTTCCAAATATTTTGGAACGATAATTCCCGGTATGCATGGACCAATTATTTCCATGCTAGTTGGGAATTCTAGGAAGCTGAAATAAAGGACTAAAACCACAGAGCAGACTTAAAGAACTTGGAAAATGCCTTGGACTATCAGAGTATTGAGTAAATGCTGGACCGGGCTCATTTAAATAATTGACTTGGGAATTCTAGGAGTCACATATCTGAAGGGTATTAGGTTGGGAAGTTTGGCTCATAGCATCTCTGGATGGCAAGCCCATTACGTAGCATATTCTTTATCTTTACTATATGGCAATTCATTCTAAACACATAAAATCAGTCTTCAGTCTTTTTTCAGCGAAAATGCTTCAATTCAAAATGATCCCTGTTCAACTGATTAATACTGTTAGTTAATAATGGTGACCTAATTAAGTTTAACCTTTTTTTAATAATCACTGGGGCAGAAAATCACCCAGACATAAAATAATTCATTACAATAATGACTTCAGAAAGTATTCAGGCCTCCTTTACTTTTGTCAATTTTGTGATGTTGCAGCCTGATTCTACAGTGGTTGAAAATCACTTTTTTCCTCATTAAAAAGAAAAAAAATTGAAATGTCATATCGGCTTAAGTATTGGCACTCAGCACTTCGTTGACATACTTTTGACAATTACAATTACAGCCTCAAGTCTTTTGGGGTATGACTCAACAAGATTTACACACTTGCAATGGGAGATTGTCCTTATGAGGTGCTGAGTGTAGATTAATGAGGAAAAATAAATAAATTTCAACAAGTGTAGAATCCGGCTGCAGCATAACAAAATTGTCAAAAGTGAAGGGGGTCTGAATGCTTCCTGAATGCACTGTACATCTTAACAGAGAACAAAATCCTCGTTCATATCCTTCATTGCAATTCTTTGTTCCCATTTGTCAGCCTCAGTCTTTAGGGGTTTTTTTTTTTCATTTGTTCCCAGGATGGAAATTTGTATTCTGTACTACATCTATGACTCTTTAGCAGATGGCAATGAATGTGAGAGGGTATTTTAAAGTTTATACACACGGAAAATGCTGGCTAGGTTCCTTGAATTTCAGTGTGTGTCCCCCTCGCCCAGGAATACTTCCGAGATAATACTGTACTGTACAACTCTCTCATGCTGCAGGAGAAAATCCGCATTAAGAACAATCTGTAAATATATATTTACAGTAAGAATATCAGCTTTCCACCAATCTTTCTGAATTGTCTTTGCCTCCATATTGGCTTTAACAGCAGCAGTTTCTAAATATTACACAGTACTACTGCAAACTCTATCTACTTAATGACATTTCGGCACTCTGAGAACTTGAGCTGCCTATTCATAATTTACTAAGTGCATTTAAGAATATAAGTGTGAATGCTTTATGCTTCCAAGAAAATGTGAAAATCAGTTTGATGAACTGTCTTTCAGAAAACAATTAAAAAACGATTCTCCCAATATTGTTAATTTGCCTTAAGATTCCAAAGGATTATTACTGTGAACAATACTTATGTTCTGCCGTCATTTCTGTTACAGCAGTCAAAATGGTGTACTGTGTTTAAAGGATTGGGTTTTTTTCGTGCTTTTCTTTGAGCTGATGCAAAATCATTTTGAATCATCGTTGCTTCTTATTAAGGCTTTTTGTAATAAACTTTGATAGCATGTTAATCTCTAATCACGATTGAAGTCGGAATCTGTGTGATGCATTTTGCAAGCTCTTGTTCCCATGTTGTGGAAGAAATTCAGCTAAAGCAAATTCTTAAACACAGTCTTTCTGTGTAGCATACTTGGTTTTCTACAGAAATCTACTTTCAAAAACCATTTGATTCATGCTATTGTCAAGTGTACATAGGTACGATCAATTACTTATTACTTGTAAGATAGATATGTAGAGCATATATATATACATAAAGGAAAATAAGTCATGTCAATAAAGGAGAATTTTAAACAAATGATCAAATTGAGCCAGAAGTAAAAGCACTGAGGACAATTGCACATTAGGGAACAAAATATATTCATAGGATCAAAGTGCTTTTTGCCTGGGGCATAGGTGACACAGCAACCACAAATTTGGGCTTGTCAGCTCCTTTATAAATGTGTTATTTTGCTGCCCCTTGGGGCCATAAAAATAACACTGTCAGATTCTTAATAGACAGTAATAAATAGCATGCATCCTTGCTATTACCAGGGCCCAGAAATTGTCAGAACCACATTCATGCATATATTTTTAAACATTTTACTGGATTTTGCTGCCTTTTATAAATTCAAAGCTAAGCTCAATGCCTTTTTATAACTACAGTTGAGAATAACATGCTTGTTATTCAATATATGGTATTTCTCCATGGACAGAAACTTTACAGATTAGCTGTACACAGTAAAATTTACGTTCTGTTTGGTGAAATGTATGAATTCTCATACTGGCTCTTAATATTTGTGTAACATAAGTAACAGCCTCAGTGTTGCCACATAGAGAAAAGTCTGGTTCCTGTGGCAGAAGCCTTCAACTTTTCTAGGCTGTATGTGGACAATTGGGTGTTTGTCTAGATATTTTGGTCTACAGAATCCTTTGCTATCAGTGTCTAGAAAATGCCTTTTAATTTTGCTGCTCCTTAATTAAATTGTGTAGCTTTTTCACTTTTTTTTTAGTATTGTCTACAAAATCAATAGGCCACAGGTTTTGCTGAAGAAACGTGTTTCTACATGTAAAGATCATTTTGCTACCTAGCGACATTAGCAATTGGGAAAAAATAAACCCAACCTAAAATTACATAAAAGGTAAAAAAGAAAGCTTGAAATAAAGTGGGTATTTCTCTGAAAAGGCTATATTCTGGACAGGGGGTTCTTTTTTTTTTCTTATTTATTTTTTGCATTAGACTTAAGTTAATAATATTTGGATTTCTAATGAAAAAGAAGGAAGATCCCAGAAGCTGAAAGTCTCCTGGCTTTATTTATATCCTTACTGGTATCATGCAATATTCATTTTGGATATAATTTAAGAATGTTCTGAGAATTTCCCCCTCATTCTAAAATATTTCATCAAGTAATCCTGTTTTGTCTTCTCTTTGCCTTGTGTTATAGCAATGCCTTTTCCTCAGCGTTTCACTGGTGAAAGCATCATCACCTGGAATAACCTTGATATCACTATTTCTATACCATGGTACATTGGTCTCATGTTTAGAACTCGCAAGGTTAATGGTGTTTTAATGCAAGCTGATGCGGGAATATCATCTAAGATTAATATACAGGTATGTTAGCTTATCAACTCAGTCACAAATGGCAAACAGTAAAATGTCTTTCTTATCTATGAAGACAATTCAACAGTAGTCTTATGCATATTTCATTTACAGTCGGCTCTGGGACGTAGTTAAAAGCAAAGCAGATCGAACAAACCCGAAGCTGACCATCCCTGAAGTTGCAGAATATCACAAAACTGTAGAGTTCACTCAGCCGAGCAATCTTAAGTAGGGATACTAACTTTTTAGTTCCCCTGTTTGTTTTAGCAGAAGGAAAAATATTTTTGCCAAATCAAGACTGCTTTAAATATTAATCAGTGCCTATAGATCTAGAAGAATGGACAATCCTTAATTGAGAGTTGCCACTCATAGTGGACCTAATACTGAATATAGATAGAATATTTCTCTACATATTAATAATCCTCTGAAGAATAAATCATAAAGTTGTCTTAAAAACATAACCTGTGTTTTTATAACTATTTTCCAAGAATTGCATGTATATTTCGATGTATATACAGCATTTTCCCAGCAATTCAAGGTTGTTGTTTTTTCCTCAACTAAAGATATGTTTTCAACAGATACTGAATAAATATGTGGTATTTGAGGTCTATGATGGACAGAATCAGGTGGCTAGTTTGAGGATGACCCAAGTGCGGATCAATGATGGTGAATGGCATCATTTGCTAATCGAGTTGAAGAGTGCAAAAGATGGCAAAGACATCAAGTATCTTGCTGTTGTGTCCTTGGATTATGGCATGTATCAGGTAAGATGACATCCATAATCTTTCATTATCAAAATGAGACAGGAATGGCCAGAATAGGTGTCAGCATGCTAGAATGAAGTCATTTCTCATTGTTTCTATCATAGATTCAGAAATATATTTTCCTTTAACAGTTGTGTTATAACCTGCCAGCTATTCTTAACCCAGTGTGATCCAGGTCTGTATGTTGAACTCAAGTACATCTGCAGCTGGTGAAAATCCTAGAGGGAATATTATTTAGACCTGTTTCAGTTAGATTTCAGACCAGGATTTGCTACTAAGTAAGTTTTGGTTGCACTTGTACAGTAGATGACTTGTGATGCATCGATCCTTGTGCGCCTCAATAGCAGTTTTGATACCAACAACCACAATATCTTTCTGACTTGGCCCCTGGACTGAGGCGCCATTTTTTATGGTTCTCTTCCTTTCTCTGGGGCCATTTTTGCTTGATTGGTGGGCAAAGGGAGCTTCATTCCTTTGTAGGATGTTTCAGGGTTCTACTTCCTTTCCTTCCTTTTCAGCATCCAATATAAAATCACCGGGTGAGGTGATCTGCCATTTTGGGATTCCGTATCATCAGTATGCTGATGATGCCAAATTGTATCTTTCAACCCCAGTGTGCCAAGGGAGGCTGGCAAGATTCTACCTCAGTGCTGGAGGTTGTGAGGGTTTGGATAGGGAAGAATTATCTCTTGACTCAATTCTACCAATATTGAGTAGCTATAGGTATTCAGGCCACCTACATACATTATTAACATTGAATGAGGTTGCTCTTACCCATTTAAGAGTGTGTGTTCAGTCTGTATGTCTTCCTGGAGAAACAAGGTACAGCACCATGAGCAGTGATGGGAATGTCTTAGTATGCCCACTTAACACAATAGCTTCGCAAGCTGCACTGGGGGTGGCCGGTTTGCTTCTAGGTATGATTCAAGGGGCTGGTTTATACCCATAAAACCCTACATGGTGTAGGACCTGGTTATATGAGGGACTACCTGTCTTCCACAATATCTGTCTAGTCAATTTAATCTGGATTCGTGTGCTGTGGAATCCTTCAATTAACACCAGCTGTTGAGATCTTAGAAGGATGCATTCCCTACAGCCATGCTTCCTTTGGGCAATTAAGTTTTCCCTCAAGAATTGGACACCCTCCCTTTTGAAGAAGGGAAGTGAAATCCCCTTTCCATCTTGTGGGTTCATTTCTTTCTTTTTTTTGTAACTCCCCCTTTTTGTCATCTTTGCCATTTTTTAAACATTCTGTACTTTTTTCTTGTTTTTTATTTATGAACTCTTGTTGGGAGTTGGGTGGCAAACATTTAATTAATGCTCAAGTCCTTCCAACCTTCACTAGCAGAAACAGGAAAATCTGAACTATGTGGGCATCATAATTCTAGCAAGATGGACTTCATGATAACCAAAGCCTAGAGTACACTGGATTCTACTCGAAGATTTAATACTACTTGGCTTCTACCTTTTAGTGACAGAAGATTTATTCACTCATGAAAGATAAATTACCATTGTCAACTTATTTCTTGAAATTGTGTTGAACAGGGGAAGGCATTATACTTTTTGGAATGGCTTCCTTATCAGAAGCACAACATGAATAGTTTCTATTACCACTTTCAGACTTATTCTTGCTTTAAAAAAATATCAGTGAAATACTGTAACTAAGAATTTATGGAAAAGCTTTAATCCTCTCCCCTATTTTCCTCTTTAGAGCACTGTGCAGATTGGAAATCAGCTACCTGGACTAAAAATGAAAAGCATTATTGTAGGAGGTGTCTCTGGAGATCTAGTCTCTGTGCAGCAGGGCTTCTCTGGCTGTCTACAGGTGAAAAAATTGAAAATAAATAACTTTACATTAACTATGAGAAGAATTCTAGCTTTGTCAAAGACAAGAGAAGGGAGAGAGCAGAAAGAAAATGAGCAGTGTTCTGTTTAAAAGTGCCTAATGATGAGTTTAAGTGCCTAATTATGAGTTTCTTTGATTTTAATTGAATTTGTTCGTTGGAATTGCATTCAGATGTTTTAATTACTTGGAAATGTTATTCTGTAAAACATTCAGAAGAGGCTTCTATGCAAACACATTGATGGAAACTAAGCACTATTTTTGACATATTAAAGCAGCTTTATCCTCTGGAAGATTCACACAGCTGCTTCAGAAAGTGTCTCCAGTTGTCTGAACATGTATTTGTAAATCATATGGTCTGGGACAGAGTCAGCGTGCAGAGACAGACATGCACAGGGCTTGGGAAAGCCTTCAAAGCAACTTGGTCAACTTTTCAAAAGATGCAGCTTCTTTTCACCCTTTGGGGAGGAATGCTCTGTTCATGGTTTATGAAATAACTTTTTTAAAAGATTCTTTGCTCAGATCTACAGTTAACAACTTAGTTTTAAGAAAAATGGGTTTTTGACCTAATACTTCCGATTGACTCGTTTAATTTTTGGAACATTTTAGTATTTTTTTCTTTTTAAGTATTTATTTGATTTGTCAATCGCTTACAAGACACAGGTATAAGAATAAATATAGTTTTGAATACATGAGATAGATACTTATAAGAAAAATAAAAAACAATAGGACAGGGACGGTAGGCACGTTTGGTGCGCTTATGCACACCCCCATCTGAGTCCCATCGCATTAATCATCCTTCAGCATGATGTCAGCCATGAATAAACCACAGTAGGCAGTGGGTGTGGGCTCTCAATATTTCCACATGGAAAAGACCAAGGGACATACATTAATCTCCATGTGGGCTTTTGTTCAAATCCCAAACTCTAATTTAGTGCAGTTCATAAACTACTAGAGTTTGAAATAGGCTCATTTCTTTTTAAAACACCCACCAAAATCTTTAAATAAATAAATACCTGGGAATCAGAGCGTTCGTATCCTTGGTTCTGGTTGAGGCGGCTATACATGGAGCAGCCCTTGAAGTCCATTGGGAAGTTTATAGTGCAGAATGTAGTGGCACAGGTAGTTCTTGGTACAGCTCGTTGTGTCCAAAGAAAACCAATAGTCTCTGCACTGACTAGCTCCCAGTGGACATATGGGTGCTGGTCAGTGGTGGTATTCTACCCGTTCGGCCCAGTTCGACTGAACAGGTATCTCCAAGGATCACCAGTTCACTCCGACGATCAGCTGCTGGGCCCTCCCACGTGCCCCGGCTCTATACGGGCCTTTATTTCCTGGTTTTGAAGCTCGGCTGCTTTGCGCGGCACAGCAGATTGCCGCGCATTAGCTGTTGAAGACGCAGGGAGCGTGCAGGATTGCAGGGGAAGGCCAGTATCAAACCCTCTGCGTTTGCTCAAAGTGGGTGTTCGGCACATGCAAAGCTTGCCACCAAGCTACGCCCACAGAACCGGTGGTAAAAAAAAAGTTGAATCCCACCACTGGTACTGATGGTTTTTTTAAAAAAAGACTTACCTGGCATAAGGGCAAGTTTCTTTAGGGATTACCTTCTCCCAAAAATATCTGCTTGCCTCATACACTTCTACGTAGAGTCCATGCTCTGGTTCCCACTTTTAAATCTTTTCACTTTATGGCAGAGTTCCCCAACCTTTCTGGCTTTGTGGGGAGTGAGGAGACAGCCCGGAGGTTGGGACCCCTGCTTTATGGGACTTAGTGGCTGTCCATGTGTTCTGGGACAATTTCTCTTCCCACCCAGAATATTACAAGCTTCGTTTCAGGGAAAGCACTGAAGGCCTAGCTTTTCTCACAGGCATTTGAGAACCGTTGAAAGGGAGTCCCCTCTTGGTTGTTGTATTATGGTTCCTGTTTGCTATTTTAAAAGTCTTTTCTTCATATTTTCGCTTTGCGTATATTTTAATGTTATGGGAATTGGTTTATTGTTTGTTTTTAGTTGTGGTACACCACCCAGAGTTACACTTTTTAAGTAGTGGGGGCCTTATAAATCTAGAAATAAACAGATAAATAAACGTGTTGAGCTTAACCAAGACATGCTTAAGCAAAAAATAGAAGTGAAAGTTAGAATAGAATAAAATAACAGAATTAGAAGGGACTTTGGAGGTCTTCTAGTCCAACCCCCTGTTTAGGCAGGAAACCCTACACCACTTCAGACAAATGGTTATCCAATCTCTTCTTAAAAATGTCCAGCGTTGGGGCATTCACAACTTCTGGAGGCAAGTTGTTCCACTGATTAATTCTTCTAACTGTCGGGAAATTTCTCCTTAGTTCTAAGTCGCTTCTCTCTCTTGATTTTTTGAAGTTTGAAATGTCTTTTTATGATTACGTCAAAGGAGCACATGAAATGGTTTCTCTTTCTCCTATACCACCAGTGCAACACTATGCTTTATATTGTGATATATATGTTAGCTGGTTATTCCTTTGGTCTCTTTTTCTTTTCTTTTCTTTTCAGGGAGTGAGGATGGGAGAAACATCTACAAATGTTGCTACACTGAACATGAAACAGGCAGTCAAGATTAATGTGAAGGATGGCTGTGAAGTAGACAATCCTTGTGATTCTAACCCTTGTCCCCTTCACAGCTATTGTAGTGATGACTGGGACAGCTATTCATGTATCTGCGACCCAGGTAATTATGGCTAGTAGCAAGTTGGTCGTAAAATCCAGGGTTCTGAACTTTATAGAACTGCATGTTTAAGAATGTTTTCCTATAATTTGGCAGCTGAACAGAAATTCCTGCCTATAATCTCGTGCAAGGGAAGTTGGTGGTCCTACACACATTTCTGAATGACACTCGGCCCTTGTTACTTTCTCAAGTATCACCATCTTCATTTTTGGCGGGAAGTGAAGAAAATGCTATAATATCTATCAAAACTAAACAAAAATTCCAGAATCTCTTATATTCGTTTTAATTGGAAGAATTTTCAGTGTCCACTTCTTGCCCCATAACATGAGTGTTGGAAAAGAAAATAATTTATATACAATTGACTATGATCACAAGATTAAATGTGATTGAAATATAAAATGGAATTGTTATTCGTTTAAACTTCAAAATGATTTTAGTTTTAAAAAAGTATTTTAACCTGCTTTATATAATTCAGGTTTTTTTTTTACAGACTGAGTTTTATTTTGAGCCTTAAACTGCATAACTGACATGTTAATCCATATTTACTTAAAAAGTAAATCCCAATAATTATGTTTAATGTAAGGTTTAATAGGGTTAATATAGGCTTCCTATTATGCTACTACAGAGCTTATTTCCAAACCCCTTTGTCTGAATGATAGCTCCTGAACAACTTCTATTTGTGAGATACATGTTAGGTATATCATTAAGCCCTTTTTTGAACATTCAGAAATCAAGAAGCATATTTTAAATTAGTTCCTTTAATACCTTAAGCAGCATAGTACTTCAGTTGCTTCCATACGTGGCTGCACAATATTAGATCATCCTGTAGTATATGTGGTCTCACTCTTTCTAAACAAAAATAACTTTTTTGATGGCTATACAAAAAGGTCTTGATAATTCAAGAAGCGTTATTAGTGTCCAATTTTGTTTATTTCTGAGAATTTTAGAACATTAATAAGTTCTCAGTTTTCTCTGTGACTGTATCCTTGTTTTCTCAGGGTACTTTGGAACAGATTGTGTTGATGTTTGTAGTTTGAACCCATGTGAACATGTATCTACTTGTATTCATAAACCAAGCTCTTCTCATGGTTACACCTGTGAATGTGGACAAAGCTATTATGGACAGTACTGTGAAAGCAAGTAAGCAAAGGACTTTGGCTAGTTTTCTTTTCCTTTCTAAATACAGGTAATCCTCAATTTATGGCCACAATTGAGCCCAAAGTTTATGTTGCTAACTGAGAAATTTTTAAGTGAGCTTTACCCCATTTTACAACCTTTCGGGCCACCCTTTTTGACTGAATCACTGCAGTTGTTAAATTAGTAGCCCAGTTGTTAAGTGAATGTGGTTTCCCCATTGACTTGGCTTGTCAGAAGGTTGCAAAAGGGGATCATGTGACCCTGAGACGCTGCAGCTGTCGTAAATATGAGTCAGTTCAGAGGTGGTATTCAGCAGGTTCTGACCAGTTCTGGAGAATCGGTAGCGGAAATGTTGAGTAGTTCGGAGAACCGGCAAATACCACCTCTGACTGGCCCCGCCCCCATCGATTCTCTGCCTCCTGAGTCCCAGCTGATTGGCTGGCTCTTCTTTTGTTGTCCTGCACAGGAGAACGGAGCTGGAAAGCAGGTTAGTGGGGTAGGGAGGGGATTTTGCAGTATCCTTCCCCTGCTATGCCCACCAACCCAGGCCACACCCACAGAACCAGTAATAAAAAATGTTGAATCCTACCACTGAGTCAATTGCCAAGCATTTGAATATAAATCATGTAACCACAGTGATGCTGCAACAGTCATAAGTGTGAAAATTGGTCAGTAGTCATTATTTTCAGTGCTGTTGTAACTTTGAATGGTCACTAAATGAACCATTGTAAGTCGAGGACTACCTGTACTCTCTACAATCTCTCACACATACAAACATACATAAAAGTGAGCCATTATGTTTCAAACAAAATATTTGAGATAATTTATTTAGTCGTATTTAATTCATACCATTCTATTGTATTTTTTAATTGGGAAATTTTCCATGTTGAGTTCAATTCCTAGTGATTTCTTGGCAACCATACAGAAATAGCTTGCTCTTTCCTTCTTTTGGCATGTATGTTTGTCTTCCCACTCTAGCTACAATCCTGGGATTTCCTTGTGTTTTTCCGTTCAAGTACTAGCCAGGTCTGACTCTATTCAGCTCGCTGAGATCAGTTATAGTTGGCAATGTACCATCACACAATTGACGTTGGAAAGCAATGTCCCATTCAGGGGGAGGAATCAAATGGGGAATTAATCTGAAGTTATTAAACTTTATGCATTGATTAGCCCTTGGGCCATATCAAAGTGCAGAATTCCAGAAACAAATTATTACTACAATTTGATAAAAGCAATTTAAAGTGGAATTGGAATAAAATATGATTTAAAATGAAATTGCTCGTTTGGGAAGATTCCTGTGAAATAGGCATTGAACAATAAAGTAGCTAGTTTTAATTTTACATGTGTGAGTCTGGTTGTTCACACCTGACAATCTCTCTAAGAAATTATCTGTTACATAAGTCAGAGAACTTAGCCTGAAGTGTGTGTGTGTATAGGTGTGTGTTCTTTTATTTCATGTATAATATTTTATAAATTCACACACACAGTATATGAATTTATGAAATGTTAGCACAAAAGAGCAAGACATGCATTGCTCTTTTGGGCGAAAGAGAATATCTTTTTTTAAACTCATCTTTACATAATTTTGAACGAGAGTAGTGATTATTACATCTTTCAACATTCAAATTCCTCTGTAGAATTGATTTACCTTGTCCCAGAGGCTGGTGGGGAAATCCCATTTGTGGGCCATGTAATTGTGACATCAGTAAAGGATTTGATCCTGATTGCAACAAGACAAATGGAGTATGTCGTTGTAAGGTAAGGAATGGATCATTCTTTGCATCACTTCAGGCAATTCAGAATTGAATAATATTGATGAGATTTAACTTAAATCTCCATACATCTTCAAAATCTCTAAATTCCTTTTTATATCCTTGGTCTTAAAGTTATGTTTCAAGAAAAAAAATAAGGGTAGATTTGGGAGTTATTTGAATAAGAATTATCTTTTTTTCAAAAGTTTTATTGTTAAAAACATTGGACATAGTGTGATTGTCCTGACAATCCTGTTTGTCATACTCATTATGGCATAGAATACATGTTTTTTATACATTTATACAATATTTTCTATTTCTAATCATCTGTTCTTCCAACCCTACTTTCTTTTGATTCTAGATCCTTCCTTTTTTCCCACCATTGATAGAATTTATCCCATACTTTATAATATTCTGTCTCATCTTTATCTTTCATTTCAAAAGTTAATGTATCCATCTCAGCGCAAGTCCATATCTTTTTTATTACTTCGCTTTCATCGGGAATTTTTTTATCTTTCCACTTTTGAGCAAAGGTTAACCTCGCTGCCGTGATCACATGTATAATTAAATACATCTCTTTATTATATTTTTATGTTATGATTCTGAGTAAGAAAAATTCCGGTTTATATTCCACTTTATGCCCTACCATCTCCTCATTTTTTATCTCCATGTTAGATTTTGAAACTTGAAAAAGTCCAGCTGTTGAGTTCAGTGTCTGTACATGAAAAGTTTATTTTAAGTATCATTTTCCTGATGGGGAAAAAAGGCAGGATTCCTGGTGTTTTTAAATAATCCTGCATTCAAATCATTGCATTTATGATAGCCTTGACTGACTGATGGATTTTCCTCTTTCCAGACAAACTATTACCGACCACAGAAAAATGACACTTGTTATCCATGTGATTGTTTCCCTTCTGGTTCCCACACTCGCACTTGTGACATGGAAACTGGACAATGTCCCTGCAAATCAGGAGTGATCGGACGACAGTGTAATCGCTGTGATAATCCTTTTGCTGAAGTTACACCTCATGGATGTGAAGGTATCTTCTTGGTTTCCCATTTGCTACGTTTGAAAACTTGTCCTCCATTTTGAGCAGTGTTGACTGCCATAGAGGTAAATAAAAACTAGATGTAGCCAGTTACTTATACAGGTGGTTCTCACCTTATGATCACAATTGAACCCAAAATTTCTCTTGTTAAATGAGACCTTTGTTAAGTGAGACCTTTGTTAAGTGAATTGCGTCCCATTTTACGACCTTTCTTGCCTCAGTTGTTAATTGAACCACTGCAACTGATAAGTTAGTAACCCCATTGTTAAATGAATTTGGCTTTCCCACTGACTTCACTTGTCAGAAGGTCACAAAAAGAGATCACATAACCCCCGGACACAGCAATGGTCATAAATATGAACCAGTTGCCGAGCATCTGAATTTTGATCATATGATCATGAAGATGCTGGGAAGGTTGTAACTGTGAAAAACGGTCATAGGTCATTTTCTTCAGTGCCGTTGTAACTTTGAATGGTCACTAAATGGACTGTTGAAAGTCAGGGACTTACCTGTATCTATTTTTTTATCATCTACTGATGAAGAATTTGAAATTGAAGATGACATTGTTTCATGGAATTGGCTATCTCTGAGGCCTCTGGAAAATAAGTTGGGTAGGCACAAATGTTCTTCCTGGCATAAAAATAGGCTCCTTCTGTTGTCTAGACACCAGCAGCTTGTGCCTTGCCCTGATCCATCTTTCTTGCTGTGCCATGGGAACAAACAACGATTCTATGGAGAGGATCCAAACCAAGCTGTATTGGTATTGATTGAGAGCTAATGAATCAGTTGAGAGTGAAAAGGCTGGACTCTGAGCAGTGAGCTTGTAGTCCTTTTTCTGTTCTATTAGCTTTCGTATTTAAAAACTTCAGCATTCCATATATTTCTTCTGATATTGGATTTCTTTCAATCCTCCCTCCCACTTGCTCCTTTCAACACTTCTATGCTTGGTTCTAAAAATAATCCCAGTGACAAACACAACTCTCATAGTTTTATACTTAAAGCATTAAGCATAAAACTAGTGAACCTGAAGTATTTTTTGCATTCATGTACAACTATACTTGTACCATATACATATATACTTGTATACTTGCAACCTAGAACTATGGAGAAATTTCCTGACAGTTGGAACAATTCATCAGTGGAACAGCCTGCCTCCAGAAGTTGTGAATTCTCTCCAACACTGGAAGTTTTAAAGAAGAGATTGGATAACCATTTGTCTGAAATGGTGTAGAGTTTCCTGCCTAAGCAGGGGGTTGGACTAGAAGACCTCCAAGGTCCCTTCCAACTCTGTTATTTTATTCTATACTATTCACATATTTTGTGCATGGTTTTCTGTAAAAGAGGTGGGAAGCTATTAGAGATAGTAGATTAGAGTCCTTCTAATTAGAGATGGCTCATTGTAGAATATCCTTCCTAGGCTGATTTGAATAATTTGTATTCCCAATGCCAAAGAGACATTATTTTATCTACCATTCAGGATTAATGTTAGCCCTGTCAGTTGTTTGACTTGTCTGTTAATGTGTAGCAGGTTTTTTATTCTCCTTAGCAATTTTACTGAAGGATAGTTGATTCAGGAGTTGGTTCTGAAGTACATTTTTTCCACTTGAGAAAAGCCCAAGATACATAGTTTTGCCAAGATTTTAATTTCACATTCTTGTTTTCATGTGAGGTTTAAATTTCTTTGTATTTTAATCATTGTTGGCTATCTTCAATTCTCAATGAAGCAGCAAGGGAGAAGATAAATCAATTTTATAGAAAGGAATTAAATTTAAGGATAAATGTAGGCTGATCATCCTTGAGAGATTTGCTTTGATTAAATATGATCATGGCAAACTCAGTCTAAGCAGTATATTACAATAAATTATGAATAATGGGACTTTTTGGTTGGAACACTTGCAGAAAAAAAAGTTTTTTTGTTTTGTTTTTTATTTCTTTTTCAAGATACTTAGGGATAATTCACATCCTGGCCAGTATCTCTTTTCACTTTTACCATCAGGCAGAAGACACAGAAGTATAGCCAGCTATAACAAACAGATTTAAAAACAGCTTCTACCCATGGGCTGTCAGACTCCTAAACACAATATAGCACCACAAACAGGTTAATATGTTGAATTTCACTGGTGCCAGTATGTAATGGTGTAATATGTATATACCATGATATAAGATCATATACCAGAGTAATATATACGTTGCACAGAATATGACGTACGTATGGAAACGTATGACTAGTTTTTTTTCCCCTAACTACTTGTATAAGTATTATTGATGTTGTCTTGTATTCCTGTATGGAGTGCACCAGTAGAGGCTAAACCAATTTCACTGTATACATGATGTACGACGACAATAAAGGCTTTGAACATCGAGCAAGATTATATACACTTCTCATCTTTCCAAAAAAGACAAGAATAGTGATTATTTTCATTTCTTCTTTCTGCTATTTTGCTTTATATTGTTGATCTCTCTGTCTCTCTCCCTGCCCCTCTCTCTTTCTCATAAAATGTATATAGTTTTATATATATATATAACTATCACTTTATTCTCATGTAGTGGTTTACAATGGATGTCCCAAGGCTTTTGAAGCTGGCATTTGGTGGCCACAAACCAAGTTTGGACAACCTGCTGCTGTTCCATGTCCTAAGGGATCAGTGGGTAAGCAATTGTTAGATATATAAAGTGTTATTCTAGGTTAAGTGTTGGGAAAAATAAAAATTCTAAAAGGTTGGTTGACATATGGAAGGAAGCTGTCTATGAAAGCCTGAAGATGGAAGTCTGTTTCGCCCAGACGGAACATGTTAAGGACATATTAAAAATTCCATTTAGACAAAGCAGTTAATTTGGTAGTTGAAACATAAGAGGGAGGAGAAAAACAAAACTTTTGAAAACAGAATCGGAATCTTCTCTTTTATCCTCCATCTTAATGGCATATTTATAATGACATATGTAGAAAATCAATTAACCAGTGGAACAGTTTGCCTCCAGAAATTGTGGGTGCTTTTTCACTTGGAGGTTTTTAAGGAGAGACTGGACAGTCGCTTGTCTGAGATGGTATAGGTTCTCCTGCTTGAGCAGGAGGCTGGACTAGAAGACCTCCAAGGTCCCTTCCAACTCTATTCTATTCTCTTTGATGATTTCATTATTTCTTCATTCATTTATTTACATCCAACCTATGTTATTTTCACAAATAACTCAAGACGGCCAACATACCCAATACACCTTCCCACTCTGGGATATGTAAAACGGATGGTATGCTACAATAATAGGGTATTGCGTAGGGTGATATGTAGATGGATCGATTGTGAACCCGGAAAGGGGCAGAGACTGTATATCTGAAACTGTATATAAACCCCAGCCTTCCCAGGAAACATGTCTTCTGTGGCCACAAGCACAGAATTCCCTTTTGCAAAAGCTCCATAATAAAGCTCTTATATATTGTTCAAGAGTCTCCAGTTGTATGAAAGGTTTCCCACCCAAAAACAGCTCTGTGAGGTGAGTTGGATGGAGAGAAGATGACTTGTCCAAAGTCACCCAGCTGGCTTTCAGAGCTAAGCGGGACTTGAAGTCACACTCACACACTTGCTTTCTAACCTGTTGCCGTAACCACTAGACCAAACTGACTCTCATTTAACTGGTAAAAGTCAGGGGTGGGATGCTGCCAGTATAACAACTGGTTCGGAGATCCGCGCATCTGATGCACGCTGAGCGCACGTGAACATCAGTGCAAAAATCCTTACCTGCTATGTTACTTTGGGGGGAGTAAAACAGCTGAGGAGAAGCAATCCGCTCTTCCACGCTGATCAGCTGGGATGATAAAGGTCAGTACAGCACAGGGGCGGGGCCACTTGATCAGCGGAGCGAACCGGTTCGCTCCCAGCTGATCTTCGGAGCTAGGGGTTCACCCGAACAGGTCCAAACTGGCAGAATCCCACCCCTGGTTAAACTGCCACCAATACCACCGCCACCAAACTCCATCGACATAGGATTCTGTTGTAAAATGCCCTTTTAAAAAAATATAATTAGAAGTGCTTCTTGCCTATAATTGTATATAATCATTAAGCATCTATTTGCGTAGAATAAAAAGCTGCAAAAGGTTAATTTTCTTACAAATTAAACACGATGGTAAACTTTTAAAGTTCTCACTAATTGGTTTTCTTTTTTAAGGAAACGCTGTTCGGCATTGTAGCAGTGAGAAAGGCTGGCTGTCCCCTCAACTTTTTAACTGTACTACCATTAACTTTGTGACTCTCAAAATCATGGTAAGAATGGGGTACCTACCGAGCACGGTATTAATTGTTCCATAGAAATTGGTAATATTTTTGGAAAAGTTTTAATGTGTCATTTACAGGTAGGCCTTGACTTACAACCATTTGCTTAGTGACCATTCAAAGGTACGATAGGCCTGAAAAAGTTACTTATGACCAGTCCTCACACTTATGGCCGTTGCAATATCCCCATAGTCACATGCCCCTTGGCAACCTGCATGTATTTATGATGATTACAGAGTTCCAGAGTCAAATTGTCTCAATTTCTGACTTTCCCAGCTAGCTTCCAACAATCACAGTCATTGGGGGAAGCCAGATTCATTTAATGACCATATGGTTCACATAACAACTGCAGTGATTCTCTTAATAACTGGAGCAAAAAAATCATAAAATCAGGTGTGGTTCATATAATAACTGGCTTCTTAGCCATGGAAATTCTAGTAACAGCAATAGCACTTAGACTTATATACTGCTTTTACAGTGCTTTACAGCCTAAGAGGTTTACAGATTCAGCCTATTTGGGTCCCCATTTTACCTGCCTCAGAAGGACAGAAGGACAACCTTGAGCCTGGTGAGAATCAAACTGCTGGTAGTCAGCAGAATTACCCTTCAATACTGCATTCTAACCACCGCACCACCATGGCTCATTCTAGTTCTAGTTGTGGAAGTAAGTTGAGGACTAGCTGGAGAGGTAGTCCTCAGGTTACGATCACAACTGAGCCCAAAATTTATGTTGCCAAGTGAGAAATTTGTTAAGTCAATTTTGTTCTATTTTACAACTTTTCTTGCCACATTTGTTAAGTGAATCACTGCAGTTGTTAAATTAGTAATCCGGTTGTTAAGTGTATCTGGTTTCCCTATTGACTTTGTTTGTTAGAAAGTCGCAAAAGGGGATCACGTGACTCTGGGACACTACCAGCGTCATATATAAGTCAGTTGTCAAGCATCCAAATTCTTCTGAAGACATTTCGCTTCTCATCCAAGAAGCTTCTTCCGCTGTGACTGGATGGTGGGGAATGGGAGGATTTATATTCATTGCAGGAATTGCATAGCTTTTAGCTATAAAATTTGGGATGAACGCCCTTTGAATGATGTGGAGGCAGGAATTGATTTCCAGAGGGGAAAAAAATGCAGACTACAGGAACCAGAAGCACTACTCAGGTGACCCTGAGGACACAGATAAACCTCCAAGTGCTTCAGCGACCCTCGAAAAGGATGCAAATGACCAGCTGTCTACAAGGCGTATAAATCCTTCCATTCCCCACCATCCAGTCAGAGCTGAAGAAGCTTCTTGGATGAGAAGCGAAACGTCTTCAAAACGAAAAAACAAGAAAGACCAGTTGCCTCCTGAAAAAGCACCTTTGGGACAACCACGACCTGGATGACTGAGAATCTCTACAGACAAGTGTGCAAAGCTCCTTTGGTGCAAGCGGCGTGCATGCATATGGAACAAGCCCTCTCTCTATACACACACCCCAACATCGCCTCTGCTGGTCCACAGAGCCAGAAAAGTTAGGAACTGCTGTTTCAGTGCATATGCAAAGAAACATAGACAGACAAACGTGAGCAGAATGTTCATTTCATAAAATTTCTGCCCAAATATCTAAAAGATTATATGTGTACAGGAAAAAGGCGTGTGTTTACATGCACCAGATAGCCTTCATACCCTGAAAGAGTACAATATATTTACATGTAAACCAAACCTACAACTTGGCCTACATTTCTACCACATACAGCAAGGGTCCCCAAAGTTGGCAACTTTAAGACTTGTGGACTTCAATTCCCAGAATTCTGGGAGTTAAAGTCCACAAGTCTTAAAGTTGCCAAGTTTGGAGACCTCTGACATAAAGGTTTATTTACCAGGTGAGCCAACTGGCAAATTGAATCTAAAAGGATGAATCCAGCACTCCTTCAAATGATTTAACAATGAACAAATGAAATCTGTTTCCTAACATTTGATTTTTGCCTTATTTTTCTGTTTTGGTCAGAATGAGAAGTTTCTCCATAATGAGACAAAAATGGACAGTGATAAGTCGGTGCAGATAGCAAAAGTGCTTCAGAATGCCACAAACCACACAAATTCCTTCTACGGAAATGATGTGCGGATAGCGTACCAGATGATGATCAGGGTGTTGCAGTATGAGAGCCAGCAACAGGGGTTTGATTTGGCTGCAACAAGAGATGTGGAATTTAATGAGGTAAGGAATGTTGAACTGATAGTAAAAAAGGACAAGGATATGACCCTTAGGGACAATCAGTTGCCCAAAATGTGGGAATGCAATTCTTCTTTCTTAGGAGGACATGTCAGAGTGTTTGCAGTGTGACTACTATTATGAACAAAACACAGATGCAGAGGCTTAGACATTTAACAGTGGTTTATCTACAAGACAGTTATATACAGAAATGTACATGGTAGGCAAATACCTGGCAAGTAATCAATCTTAATTCTGCACAGAGAACTCTGCAATGAATATTGGACACGAGAGAGAAACCCACCCTCTAATGGCTACCATTATATAGGCACCTCTTAAAAAAGTAAAGACTTCCGTGGACCCATAGATAGTCTTAAAAAGGCAATACCAATGCTGATTCATCCTCATTGCATCAGCCTTACATTGCATCAGCCTTACAGCAACTGGTCAGTTCTTAAATCTCAATACCTTAACAGGACACTGTGAAGAGAGGCATAAGATTGCACATTATTTATCTAGTAGTCCTTTCAGTTCTCTGACTATATGAAAGGGAAGTCCTGTCAGGGGCTTGATGAAAGCATAGAAGGCCTTAATAGATCTTTTATTTCACTATGCAGAAATGCCACATAAATGATCAAGCTTTCTAAAGCAGTTCAACTAAAACCAACTGTTGATAAAAAATATATATTTATAGCTTAAAAAAGGATCTACAGCAGAGGTGTCAAACTCAAGGCCCATGGGCCAGATCTTGTCCACCGGTGCTTGGAAACAGCAAAGGACCAGCCTGTGGTGCCTCTGCCAGTGAAAATGTAGCTTGGGGGGGGGGCGTGTACAAGCTCTGTTTTTGCTGGCAGAAGGGCTAGAAAAACAAACCAAAAGCAAAACAAATGGAGAAATGTTTCTCCTTTTGCATTTGAGCAAGCAAGAAGGGACAGGAAAGGAGAAAGGGAAAGACGAAAGATGAAGAAAAAGATGGGAAGGTGGGAAGACAGCAAGGAAGGAAAATGGAGAAAGAGGGGAAGGAAGAAGAAAGGGGAAGGAAGGAAGGAGGAAGGAAGGAAGGAGATTATAATGAGAGGGAGGGAGGGTCTCAGGGAAGTCCTGCCTTAGCACTTGGCCACCACAGGTGCCCCTGACACGAGTCCCATGTCATTCCCATCATGGCCACTGTTATAATCTCTTTAGTGCAATGGAGCAATATATTCATATTTTTAGTCGTGTTTTCTGGGCTGAAGTAGCATTTCTGATAAATTGGTCCTGAAAAAAAGGATAGACCTGTGATAGGGAGGTGGATGTTGGAATCATTTCCTTCTTTCACCTGGTAAGTCCCTGTTAATACAAAAAAAGTATTTTTTTTTAAATGAGCCCTAGATTACATGGCTTTGTGCGAAAATGCATTGCAAGGTATTACTCTATAAGAGCTCCAGCATAATGAAAGTGAGATATAACACTGAATGATGTTTGCATGTTTGAAGGAAGATGTTAAATTGGAAATAGACTGTTAACACCTTTTTCTGGCACTGCTGCCAGTACTCAGCATTAAAATGTTCTAGTGAATTCCACAGAGCATAGAGATTCTGTTTTTGAAATCTAAGAATGTGCTTTAGATTCACCAAAAAATAATTGAATTCATCCTCCAAAGAACCAAGTCGCTATGTAACATGAAGTTTGTTTAAATTCATTGTGAAACAATAACCCTATGATTACAGCTCCAGTGCCAATCTCTCTATGCTTTTATAAACTGTGCAGAATAAAAGCCCTTTCTGGTATTATCAAATTGCAATAAAAAGAAACATTTTTTCCTGAAGAAACTGTATTTACTTTATAGCTATATTTTCCAAATTTCCTTAATATTAAATAATCGCTTTTAAATAGTTAATAAAATAGCCCAAATGATGGCTGTGTAACAAAGAAAGAAATGTTAAATCTTCCTTTTCACACAAATCAAGTATCAAACATTGAAAAATAGCTTGTGTTCCAATTACACAGTTTATAATTTTGCATGAATGCCAACAAATATGTATTATAGTTTCCATGGAAAAACCACCTCTTACTCCATTCAGTTTTTCAGCGCTATGCAGGACTAACGCATTGGTAGAGAGCTCTATAGTTTTATGAAGATATGTTGTATCATTCATGCCAAATACCTAAGAAAGAAGAGTTTTATTCTTCTATATGTCCACTATATTGAATGCTATTCTTGGAAAATATGAATCCATCTGAATGTAATAGACATTTTCTTTCATGGTTACTCAGCTATGTTAGCTAAGAATGATAATTCACTGAGAAAAAATAGTGTTCTTTTAGATTTCTCCCTGCTGGCGTTTTATGGATTTCTAAAAACAAGTTTCCATTTTAAAAGTAGTCCTCACTTAATGAGGAGCACTTAACAACCATTTGAAATTTGGACAGCCTTGCAAAGGGTGCTTTATGCATATAACCTGCAAAACACATTTGACCATCTTAAAATGTCCACCCCTAGAACAGTCACATGTCCACATTTTGGGCACTTGGCATCCTGCTCAGGATCAGTTGTAGCATACTATGGTCATATGATTGTTATTTGCAACTTATAACTATCATAATGTTGGTTGTAAAATCAAGTCAGGTCACATGGTGATCTCCTGACCGACTGCCTCAACTTACGACCAAACTTCCAGGCCCACTTGTGATTGTAAATTGAGAACGACCTGTAATGATTGATTTATTATGTGCCATCAAGTTGGTGTTGACTTTTAGAGACCATAGATCAGGGACGCTCAACCTGTGGGCCACGGCCTACTACCAGCCATGGCCTATTCACGACCAGGCCTCATGAGTAGTGGGCCGACCTGAACGGCGTGTCTGCCCCTCGCACAAAACCATTCCCTCTTTCCCCACTCCAGCACTGGGCTACCAATCTGGAAAAGTTGGGGAATGCTGCCATAGTTAGATTTTTCTGCATGACAATCTGTCCTCGATCTGGTTTCTCAGATCTTCCAACAGTTTATCCCTCACTGCTCTAATTGAGTCCATCCATCTTGCTAGTGATCACCCTCTTCTTCTCTTTCCTTCCCAGCATTAGAGCCTTCTCCAGAGAGATACATCGTCACATAATGTGACCGAAATGAGATAATTTGAGCCTGGTCATTTGTGTCTCGAATGAGACGTGTGGGTTCATTTGTTTGATAATCCATTTGTTTGCTTTCTTGGCTATTTATTGCATTCTCAGGAGCATTTTCCAACAGCCATTCTAATGACACATGGTTTATTTATTGTTTGTTTGTTTGTAACAGTTATCAATTCCTCAGACTTAGCAATAATCCAGTTTAAAATTCTAAAACTATTTAAATAAAATTATAAACACTGGAAAACCAAATTATGATGTACAGTGGAAAATCGGGTGGCGAACAAAAAATCCAACCGATTTTTGAATTGGGTCATGATTCAAAAATCGGGGGGTGAACAAAATCAGTGCAAAAAGATTCCCTTTCCATGCTGATTTCCCCTTTGGTGGCTTTTTTTTTTTTGTTTGTGTGTGTTTTGTCCATGCATGCACAGACAGTCGTGCTTTCGTTCATGACCAAATCAGGTTGCGGCCAAAATCCTGGAACGGATTACGGTTGTGACCCAAGGATCTGCTGTATATTAAAAAGGTGCAAGTCACTGTAGAGCAAAACGCTGAAAATAAAATAATCATCCTTTGTGTTTGTTTAAAGAAAGCTTCATTAGACTGCATGAAGAGTTTCGGTTAGGGTTAGGGATACGGTTCAGCTTCTTTCTACTATAAGTGTGATATTGTTACATTTTTTTTCCTTAGCATATTTTTCTTTTTCTCCTAGAATATCATAAAAACAGGTAGTGCCTTACTGGATCCTCGCACAGAAGACCTTTGGGAACACATCCAGAGGACAGAAGGGGGTACCGCTCACTTACTGAAACACTATGAAAATTATTTTCACAATCTGGCAAAGAACATGAAAATAACCTACATGAAACCTTTTGTTATCATTGCTGCAAACATGAGTAAGTTCTTGCCTCTAATGGTCATTTTCTTATCAGATATGACTTTTTAAAGCAGTTTTTCTCAAATTTAGCAATCATGCTGGCTGGGGAATTGTGGGAGTTGAAGTCCACATACCTGCGAATTGCTGTCTTAAAGCATTTCTTCAGTACCTGAAGCCTTCCAAGGAACTGAGCTATAATTCTCAAAATTCATACTAAGTATAGCAATAGCACTTAGACTTATATACCGCTTCACAGTGCTTTACAGCCCTCTCTTAAGTGATTTACAGAGTCAGTGTATTTTCTCCAACGATCTGGGTCCTCATTTTACCGACCTTGGAAGAATGGGAAGGTTGAGTCAACCTTGACCCAGTCAGGATTGAACCCCTGGCAGTCAGCAGAATTAGCCTGCAATACTGCATTCTAGCTTCCAATAGATTTACAACTGTCACAAATTACTATGGCCGTGGGCAGGCTTTGTTACAATTGTAACTTGACGAATATAGTTCATATCCTGCTTTGAAATTAGTGAGACCAGGTAGCAGTTTAAAAAAGCATTTCCATTTTTCTTCTCTTATGAGGCAAAAAGACTGTTCCAAAAAGAAATCTCTCTCTCTCTCTCTCTCTCTCTCTCTCTCTCTCTCTCTCTCTCTCTCTCTCTCTGTATAATATATACACACAATATATATGAAAAAGAACAGGAGGGCTGGCTGTAGGACAGATATAACTGTACATTCAATTTCTCCATATGAATCCAGACACTTTGTCATGACAAAATGTAAAATGTAAGTAAAGTAAATAAAAAAGGAATAAAGTAAAAAATGAACAATCCTCCTGTTTATGGTCTTCACAGATCTCTAAAGCAAAGGAAAACTAAAATTAGATCAAAAGCCACGTTCACTCTTAGCAATTGCTTAACAGTTTTTGAATCCAAGTATAGTAGCTTAATGGAGATTATCTGTACCCAGTGATACAAGTGGGGGGAAAACTCGGATTAATGTTGGTGTTTGAGAATCACTCAGCCCTTTGTCAAACTCAACAGTTCTCTGGGATTCCTAACCTGTCAGTCTCTCTTCCATGGCATCACCATTTCTATCCTAGCACCTGTGGACCATGGTGCGGAAACGAAAGACAAAAAAATAAAAAATAAAGGAAGATTATAGGGGATAGACGTGTCACTCTCTAAATTTAATAAGCAAAGAATTGCCTCACTGACAGGGAATTAATTCAGCAACTGCTGAGGAATTTGACAGGGAGATTAAATGAGAACGAGAAAAAAGGAGCCGAAGAAAATGTTTAGGGCTAGTTTTGACATTAAATTTCTGTATTTGTACATGAAGACAAATAGGAGGGCTGGGTGAATGCCACAGTCAATAGATAATTGGCTCAATTTAATGTCAGAAAACGACCAATTGTTTTGAGAATGAAGTTAGGAATGTTTAGTCAGGAACTTAGTTTTAATGAATTGAATTGGGGCTTCCTTCTGTCTAAGTGCAGCTTTAGTTCCTCTCATCTGGTGGTTTCAATTAGGATGTGATCTTGTATTAATTTGATCTGTAGAATATATTATGTTATAACTCTAATGTGTATCCTCAAGACAGGGTTTTTACTATTTTCCATGTGACGGTAGAAGAATGACAGTTTTCATTAAATGAAAATGAAATTGCTGAAATAGGATTTAAGCCCTAGTTTTTTTAAATCTCATTTAACACTAACCAATACATCTCAAACATGTTAAAAAAATTAACAGATTAACAGAGTTGGAAGGGACCTTATAGGTCATCTAGTCCAATCCCCTGCCCAAGCAGGAGACCCTACACCATTTCCGACAGATGGCAGACCAGTGTCTTCTTGAAAGCTTTCAGTGATGAAGCTCCTACAGCTTCTGCTGGTTGGTTGTTCTCACTGTCAGAAAATTTCTCCTTATTTTCAGGTTGAATCTCTCCTTGTTCAGTTTCCATCCATTATTCCTTGTCTGGTCTTTGGGTGCTTTAAAAAAATAGCTTGACCCCCTCCTCTCTGTGGCAGCCCCTCAAATATTGGAACAATGCTATTATGTCTCCTGTGGTCTTTATCTCCACTAGACTAGCCATGCCCAGGTCCTTCAACCGTTCATTGTATGTTTTAGCCTCCAGTCCCCTAATCATCTTGGTTATGTTATGAGCTATTTTAATACAAGCCGGCATTTTCAAGAGGACACTTGCAATTTATGATCAACAAATGCATTGTTGCATTATTTTAGTCAACAGAAAGAAAAGTTAGTTAAAATTGTGAAATTAAAATGGCCCCAATTCCTGTGGGTGTGTAACCTGTGATTTGGAAACTGCATGCAATCCTCCCATTTGCAGCTTCCGTGATTCAGTAAAAATGCTTCTGGGTTTTATCAGAATGATTTGTGGTATTTTTCACGGAAGAAAGGCAAAATTAAATGTCTTGAGCCTCTATGAGTTTGGATTCTTAAAATTACCACCTATCTCCCCCCAAAAAACTGTGACATTTATCTAGGAACTTTTAGAGGCAGTCATCCATCATAATCACTTCAAAGTGCAGCCCCCAGGCCAAAAGAAGACACCTGCTCTTGAAGTATATTTATTTTTCTACATCCCTATTGCAAAAGACATTTCTCACTGACATTGCTGCTCTACAGAAACGCTTAATAGTATTTCAAGATGCACTGAAGCCCAACAGTAGAACCTCTGCATTGCCTGCAGAAGCTTTGGAGGTCAATCCCTGACCTATTCAAGTAGGGATGGGAAGGTCTTCAGCCCTGAGAATCTTGCTGAAATCATATAAATTAAATGAATAAATAGTTTGAATGTCAAGCCTGAAGCTGGCCTGAGCAAGACCATTTTCTGGGCTTCGGTATTTATTTATTATAGGTGTATTCCTTGGAAGACTGACATTGAATTTCTAGAGCAACTTCTTCATGCTTCTATGCTAGAAAACGGGGGTGATTTTTTGAGAAATCAGTTGAAGTCGTCAAATATCCAAGTGCATTCCTAAAAATGCTTAACTATGTTTCTGTTGTGGAATATGGCACCACCAAAACAGACAGGTGTGTTATATTTTCACACACTTTGTTATAGCTTTGACTCCTTCCTTCCTGAAAAATATCCCATAAATATCATGAAACTTTTCCCCAACATCTCTATGGTTTAAAAAGCTAATAAAGCATTAAATTTACTTAACTTACTAAATTTACTTGATTATTTAAGCTATATGTGAAAGAAGTGAATTATATACTATGACTTTTCTTGTTTATACTGCTTGTTACATTGTTTATATCATTTCTTTTTAGTTATTGCTGTTGACATATTTGAAAAGTCTAATTTTACTGGAGCTAGAGTACCGCATTTTAATACAATCAAAGAAGAGTATCCAAAAGATTTGGAATCATCTGTTTTGTTTCCTGAAACTTTGCTCAAAACATCTATCAAAAAAGGTATGATGCTGTTTTAGAGTAGCTCTTCCCAATCTTCTACTCACCAAATCTATTGGGATTGTAACTTTAATTCCAAGACAAACTTTCTAAACTTTTTGAAATTCTAAGAATTTCAGTAGAAGCACATTTAAAAATCCTGAGATTGAGAAAGTTTATCTAAGTGTTTTCAGAATAGAATAAGAAGAATCTTCAGATCTACTATAAAATTGTTGCTTGAGAAAGATTAAGTATGACTTAGAGGAGGCAAAGTTCACGATACTAACGCTTGATAACAGAGTGCATTTCCTAGCATTTCCTTCTGCAAAATTTGATTTCATACTTAATAAGGATGATAAAAAAGAAAAAGGGTTAAAGTTGAAACTATATTGACTAGAGCAGATCCTGTAGTGTCTTTTTTCTCATTTCGCCCAACAGGTGTATCAAAAATTTGAAATTTTAATTTGCATGGTTCTTCTTTTTATTGGACTCACAATGACTAATTTTGATTATAGTATTTTGTCAATACTGTTGAATCTATATTTTTCTGTTAGTTGGTTTAGAGTAATTTAAAAAAAAAAACCCCTGTGAGTTGTGAACCATTATGGGATAGTGGGGAAGACTAGGAGAAGAACACAGATAAAATAAATATTACACTTTGATCTTCAATTACAAATTCTCTTAATCTTTTTAATCGTAATTTCATGGTTGCTTTAAGTATAGATGATAGCCTCTAATTTGGCATCATGTTTTTCTTCAGTGGGTCCTACGACAAAGCCTTCAAACTATGGACTTTTATTGAAGATGGAGAATGAGATTGTAAATAATAAAAATATACACGCCAAAAGACAACGTCGTCATCCAGAGTATTCCAGCCAGCATGCTGTTGCTATGGTAATTACATATCGAACCTTGGGATGTTTTCTGCCTAAGAACTATGATCCCGACCGAAGGAGTTTAAGGTAAAATTTATACTTTTAACATGCTTGAATAATATTTCTGGGTTGGGTAATTGTGCTTATGTATGACCAAATCATGTATTGCACGTTTAATTTTAGGTTTACTGAGAAATTAGTTGCTGGCATTTCTTTTGGTTGTTCTGGATGATCCTAGAAACTAATCCCCAATAAAATAGATACCAGTTTGGAAAAATTAGGATTTGATTAAAACTTCTAGTTTAGAATTAGAATCTCAAGGATTCATAGGAGCAATTCAAAACTCAACTGCATTCTCATGAACTTTTGGCTCACAGTTAAATGTGTGAGCTGACTCATTATGTTGAGGATATAATGCATGTTCTGACAGTGCTTTTAAAAATGACGATGACTCACTAATACATAAAATCCATCACTCATTTGCTAGAGCTATCAAGCAATAAATGTGCTTGCTTAAACCACCTCTTTAGATATCTTCACACAGAAGAGAACCAGTCCTGAGTCTTGGTTAAAGCCTAAAGCAATATGCTCTTTTGAAAACAATAAACTATTCGTTGTACATCTGTAATGATAATTTTGTTCTCTTTTGCCAGGTTACCCAACCGCCCCACCATTAATACTCCAGTAATCAGCGTAATCATTTATAGAGATGGAAATTCTTTGCCTCATCTACTGGACAGCCCAATTATGATTGAGCACGTTATGCTGGAAACGATGGAGAGAACCAAGCCTGTGTGTGTGTTCTGGAACCATTCAATTGTGTAGGTTTTCCAATCTGCCCTCTTTCCGTGGGCAGTTATTGTGGGTGGGCATTTTAGAATAGAACAAAACGATAGGAGGGTCCTTGGAGGTCTTCAAGTCCACCCCCTGCTCAAGCAGGAGAACCTATACTATTTTTGTATTATTTCAGATACTATTTCAGATTTTAAGGATAGTAATAATTGGTCAATCGGTTATGTGCCATCAACTCAATGTCAGCTCTCAGCAAACACATAGATTTTCACCACAACAACAATAACAACAACAATAAAACAATTTGGTGGTTTTTTTTATATACGTAGTATAAACAGCAGTGACAAATTCATTGGCTACTATTTATTGTCGATTAGGAATAAAAGCTAGGTAACAAGTTTTTAATAAAGCATTCCAATATTCAAACAGACAGATGGCCTGTTTTAGACAAATTCACACAACATATTTAGTTGAGAACAATTTCTAGACAGAAGTTAGCTGTTTAAATGGAAAGAAGTTCAATTTTTTTTAAAAAAAAAACTATTTCAACTTTAACAGAATATAAATTATCGATGTACTTTTTGAAGCGGCATCGAATTGCCTCAAAGACAATTCTGTTAATTATCAGTAGCCTTCTGTCACTCTATTAGTCATTTTTACTGTTTGTAATGAAAAACAGGAAGGATATGATGGTGGGTATAAAAGTAATGTCACTGAACCTCTGGCTTCTTTTCATTCTGGTCACTCATTCCCATGTGAGGAAAGAATAGTTTATCCATCCAGGAAAGTATTGTAAAAAAAAAGGGTATTTATATAACTCCTGTGACTGAGGGCATGTTCTCATGTTCCATTAAGCATGGTAGAAAGAGACTTCCTTGTGCAGTTGGCTGACCACTATGAGAATAGACTGCTACACTATTAGGCCAGGCCAGGGGTCGAATCCAGTAGAGCAGGGGTCTCCAACTTGGCAACTTTTAAGACTTGTGGACTTCAACTCCCAGAATTCCTCAGCAGCTTTGCTGGCTGAGGAATTCTGGGAGTTGAAGTCCACAAGTCTTAAAGTGGCCAAACTTGGAGACCCCTGCAGTAGAGCACAGCTTCTGTTCTTAATACCTCTTTAAATTGCAGATATAACAGTTGAATAGAGATCATCTCCACCTCCTGTTTCCATTGTTTGTAGACAAGCTCTCCTTGTTTCTTTTACCAATTCTGTTGCTTTCTTCTTTAGTTCTGAGCATGCCCTCCTCCCTATTTTCCAGGGAATAAATGTAATTTACTGACTGTTGCTTTACTCAGTATATTCCACGTAGGGCTTGGCAGAAAATCCAAAACTGTCTAAGAGCTGAACTCTTTATATCTATTTTGAATTTCACTCAGGAACAAGGACCAGGTTATCCAATGTTCTCTAAGGGGCTTCTCTTTTCAATGGATATTATTCAATGGATAATATTCTTTATTTATTTATTTTTGCAAAATTTGCAGCTCTCTGTGTGAGTTATAAGAAGTGTGTGAGCTATCCAAATAACCTTTTGGAGAATGTGGGAAACACTGCACCCATACCTTGAAACCAAAGCTAGGATATAAAAATAGATGCATACCAAAATAATCTGAGAGATTTAGAATAATGGATTTTATTATAGCTTTCCAGCCGGGAAAAGACTCACGATTATTTCAAGATCAAAGAGATGGCTAAGTGATAATTATGGGTTACTTGCGTGCTTATCCCACCTATGTGTAATTTTGCCATTGGTCATGATGAAGCAAAGTTGAAAGAAACAGCAAACATTGCAGACATGGAATTCAATGGCCAGACGAGGCATTAATGACCCTGATGCTCCTTGAGAAGTGAGGACTAATATTGAAAGCTCCGGTTTTCATAAAAACTGCACTTTTCAAAAATCTGTTACGTTTTGCAAGTTGCACTGTTATTTATTTAGGGGAGGGAGAGCAATGAGAAATTAAGTTCCAATCCATCACCACAGTTTGGCCTCTCAGATAAGAAATATAATTCGAATTGGATTTTTTTTTTCTCTTTTATTGATCAGATCTAGAGAAACAGCAGGAGGCTGGTCTTCCAAGGGGTGTGAACTGTCTTCACGCCGCGAGAACCGTATTATTTGCCAATGTAACCACATGACCAGTTTTGCAGTCCTAATGGATATGTCAAATCGTGAAGTAAGCAGTTCCCTTGTGATTATTTTGTTTATTGCAGTAATGAAACAGTGTTTGATGAGAGTTAAAAAGCAAATGAGATCATTTTAAATTAGTGTTTTATTTTTTACTTAAAAGCTACCTACCAGCTTATCAAAGTAGTCTGCTTTAACCCACGGTGCTCTGTTTCAACTACAAAGTGCTTACAGAGAGAGGGGAGGATTTATTGCTTGGTTCATTTTCTTTTGTTTTCTCAACACCATACAATGAACATTTTTAGAAAAAGAAAAAGAATTACTATCTTTTTTAAAAAAAATCAGGAAGGTGGTAGCATCTTATTTGAATCATAAAGATTACCCAAAGGCATAAATTGCAGGAACTGCAGCCTTAGCTCATCTGAAAAAAGGCTATCAGATTTTTTATTATTGGCCACCATGAATGACACAGGACTCCTGCTACAATGTCATTTTTAATGAGTTCCTGATTACCTGTATTTCTTGCCAGCTTTAAGTCTTAGCCTTATTTGATATATTATAAGGTGTCAAGAGAACTAGTTGTCAAACTAGGAAGGTGAGGCTCTCGCTCCTGGAGCACTATCTCCCTATAAAACAGAAACATTTCCTGATTATTTACATATTTAGTTGTTTATATTTCTTCTGTTAGTGACTCAAGGAAAGCAGGACACTGATTGGCTCAGGGTCTTCCATGAGGTGGGGCATCCACCTGATTAAACCCCCACCCTTTTTATACACAGGGCATACCCATGAAAAGGATGCTCCTACCATCTTGAATCTTTTACCCGGTCCCCTCACAGATGCCCTTAGCCTAACTCCAAGCCAACAGTACCTTGCATCTCAATCTATGTTTTGCAAATCAGAGTATGGACTCAGAACTGTCCATGTTTAATCCTTTGTATCACGCTTTGGGTTTGCAAATTGCTCTGTTGCTTAATGCTTTTACCCTCGCTATAAGATGACAAATTGAGTTGTTGCAATTCACCATTTCAAAGATGGGGACTTGCCAAAGTCAGGCATCCTTTTTTAAGGAAATTGTGGGTGGATTTGCAGGGAAGGGTGCAGGGAAAGAAATGCTGATGTCATGATGTTTTTTGAGTGGCCACAGCTTAAAACCTCTGGTGGGGAGGTTCCTGCAGGAATTTAATAGCTTAACCTGTGAGCGATCTCTGTGGCTTAAAAATAATGTCTTACCTTTCCTCCTCTTAATACCTTTTTTGCTTTTAATTCTTATTTATACATGCACTTTGAGAAACGTAGATCTCTGGAAGTCTCTTCAATGTGCTTCATCTTGAGGTTTTTCTTTCTGGCATAGAATAGTTTCTTATTAATGTGGATATACTTCAGGCAGCAGTGAATTAGAAATAAAAATGTAAACACTGAATAAAAGGACTGGAATCCATTTAACTGTGGTCTTCTTTCACTACAAAAACTTGTCAGTGAATTAATTCACCGCTTGACATATTCCCTGAAGTGTTGTTTTTTTTAAAAAAAGTAAATCACTCTTAGAAATTGACAGCCCTTCATACCGCTTAAAAGAATGTGGATTTGAGATAGAACAGCATTTAGTCAAATGAATATACCGAGAAATCAACGCTGATTTTAAAAGTATAATAACTGAGCATTTAGAAGGGGAATAAAGACAAATGAATATAATGTTTATCAGTCCATGCCTGTAACAACCAAACTGATAATTTTATTTTACAGTATGATGACGTACTTCCTCTCAGGATCATCACTTACACAACAGTCTCCATCTCACTGGTAGCTTTGTTGCTGACCTTCATTCTTCTGGTCCTGATTCGAACGTTGCGGTCCAATCTGCACAGCATTCACAAAAACTTGGTGGCTGCTCTGTTCTGCTCGGAATTAGTCTTCCTGATAGGAATCAATCAGACAGAAAATCAAGTAAGACTTAATTTTCAGTGGCTTTTGTCTAACATGCCTTTTCTTGCACTGATACACCTCGAATGAAAAAGTATACCATGGCTCGAAGGGGTGCATGCATTTCTATCAGTTTTGCTACCAAAGGTAGCGCTTGGCTACCAAATCGGTTTGGGCTACCAAAGAACAAAGTGGCTTTGTTCTATTTGGAATACACAGTTTGAGTGAGAGAGATGGTTGAGCTTAAGATGGATCCCACAGAAACACTGTTTCTTTAACTATCTAGACTAGGGGTGTCAAACTGGATTTCTTCATGGGCTGGATCAGCATTGTAGTTTTCCTCCACAGGCCGGCTGGGTGGGGGAGACAGGACGGACGCGTCCTACAGCACCCTGCTGGCTAAAGTGGGGCCCAGAGGGGGCACGTGCAGCCGCACATGCTCCATTTTCTGCCTGGGCAGCCTCCTGCAGCACTTCGCTGGTCAAAACATTTTGGCTGCCAGAGGCACTGCGGGGCGGTCCTTTGCTATTTCCAGGCCAGCCCCACAACCCAGATTTTAACACCCCGCAGGTTGGATCCAGCCCACGGGCCTTGAGCTTGACACCCCTGATGTAGACCTTCACAATCTTTAATTTTTCAACTTCTTGTAGCCTTGCTACATCTTGATAGGTAGGGAAAGACTGGTGTGGAAACCATAGTTTATCAACCCACTTTTGTCAGCGAATCGATGGGTGCAAGGTGCTTATTGATTGTTGCTATGGACAAAGGACAGAGGACTGATATTTTGCCTTGATGCTGCTGATAGTTGGCTTGGGAATTTTTTCCAAGAGCGTATGTAAGTTTAAGATGGGGATGGGTATCACCCCATACCCACGTGGCAGAGAGAAAACTGAGCAAGCATTTTCTTCCATTGGCTTAAAGGCCACACAAAGCTTTACAAGGCATATCAGGGCTGTAGTTAAAAAGTAAGTAGACCACGACCTTCGGGGAGAGCAGAGTAGATGTGAAGACCTGACCTGGGCGTGCTGTTGAATCAGAGGTGGTATTCAGCTGGTTCTGAGCAGTTCTGGAGATCTGGTAGCGGAAATTTTTAGTAGTTTGGAGAACCGGCAGATACCCCCTCTGACTGGCCCTGCCCCCATCTATTCTCTGCCTCCCGAGTCCCAGCTGATCGGTTGGGTCTTCTTTGGTTGCCCTGCACAGGAGAACGGAGCTGGAAAGCAGGTTAGTGGGGTGGGGAGGGAATGGGGATTTTCCAGTATCCTTCCTCTGCCACGCCCACCAAGCCACACCCACAGAACCGGTAGTAAAAAAATTTGAATCCCACCACTGTGCTGAATTTTTAACTATTCTGAGGAGACTTTGCGGACTTTATCTCAATAAAATGTATTAACTCTTTAGCTCTCCTTCTTTATATTGTACTAGCTGGCTTTGCACTTCTTTTTTTTTTTTTGAAAGATTTATTTGGGTTTTCACAAAAACAAAATACAAATAAAACATCTTTTTTGAAAATAGCATGGTCCCAGGTTATCACTTCTTCATACAGACACAAAACTCAATTTCATGCTCATTTTTATATTCTATTCCATATCTTATTGCCGTTTTATATTTTCTACATAGATTTTCCCCTCTTTTAATTTTCTCAACTTTATTTTAATTATCTCATCTCAATCAAATCATTATATTTATACTTTTGTCTGTCCTGTTTCAGTTTCATATTATCTTTTCTTATTAAACAAGTTTTTCCCTGTAGTTACCAATTGGAGTATGACACCTTTATATCTTTTAATTTTATCCGTTCAAACTCTTATTTAAGCTTCAATGTATACCTTTAAGATTATATAATACATAACTTCCAATCGAATTCTGCTTGGCACATTCTTAAAATGCACACTATATTCTTAAAAAGAAAAAATTATATATATATGTAAATAAAGCACACATTCCATTGCAATTCAATTCTATCATTAATATTCATTAAAATCTTAACATCTTTAACATTTCTTTTCAATTAAATATCATACTTCCTTGGGAACACTTATAAACTTTCCATAGTTAATTCTTTCTTTTCCATATTTCTCACTTATATTTTTATAAATCATTACTAATAATTAAAAATGTTCCCATTTAATTCTCTCAATCATTTCAATTCATTTATTTATTACCAAACATTCAACTACATTGCAGTAAATATTTTATCCATCATTTTGATCATATTTTCTAAAATTGTTTCTGTTTATAATATAACAATGCTATCTTATGTACCTTTGCAGAATCCCTTTTGCAATTAAGTTTTTACCCATTATCTCAAAACAAGCTTATGGTTACAATCCTTATATCTTTTCCCTGTTTCTCCATTTCTTGTTTCTGTTTTTTACAACTTCTTTTCCTTGCCTTCTTCCTCCTCTTCTTCTCCCTCTCCTTTTTACCCCCTCGTTTCTCTATTTCTAACTCTCTCATCTGTAATCCCCTCTTCTGTTGCTTTCTAATATTATACTTATCTTTCAAATTATTATTATTCTTTTTGGTTGTTTTTTCTAATCTTAAACCTTTCACCCTCTTTCCCGCCTTTTCTTTTTTCCCCCCCCTAAAATTATTTGATCATTAAAGATGGCTTCTTCTTTGTCCCAATCTTCTTGTTCTGCAAGTGTTTCTTGTTGTTTCTCATAGTTCCAGATCTCCATTTCTAAGAATTGAAATACAAAGCCAAAAGAACCTCTCCCTTCTTGTGCATCTTCTTTCCTTTTTTTAAGTTCCATTTTTAGTTCTTCTAAGAGTGATACCATTTTAAAGACCTTTAAACAACCACTCGGTTAATTTTAGTCATCCAGATGCAAAAACCAAAAATCACCAAGTAATCTAAATAATCCAAGGCTGTTTCTTTCTGCTTCTTTTTTCCACTTTCTCTTCCTGGGGTTCTATTATTTTGTTACCAAGTTTCAATTAAGACGTATCTTTGAGGAATCTTGTTGAAATTTCACTGTAAGTTCCTTTTAGTTACAGTTCCATTCCTTAGTTCCAGGCAGTCTCCTCCATTTTTCCAGATCCTCCCATTTTATTCCTTTTTTTCTCTCCTTTCCTGCTTTTAAAAACTTTTAAATATCCAGAAATCTTTATTATCCCTTTGACTTTTATTTTCAGCTTAGATGCCTATTAATGTCAAAGTAGATTTTTTTCAATTTCTTGCTTAAGTCTCTTAGCTGTCAGTATAAGGAAGGGAAGAATAAAAAAAACTAATCCTTTCCCTTCTCTCTCTCCTTCGCAGCTTCAAAATCTTCTTTGGGAACAATGGTATTAAATTTAAATTCCAGGGTACCTTATTTGTTGCTTTTGCTGTTTGACCCGGTCAACCAAAACTTTCTCTTCTTATCTTCCTCCTGCACATTCTTTTCTGGTCGAGTTCTTCTTGGTGGTGGCCATTTCTGACCACCGCTACAACTGCCTTCGGGAAAGGGAGTAATGGCCAGCTGGGGAGGAGAGATGCGGTTCTCCTCAACCCTGCAGGCAGTCTCCCCCTTCTTCACCACCTCTGCGGGGTGGCTTAGCCCCAAAACCAGCCGGCTCGGGGTGCTCCAGCGGCAAGCACGGATCGAAGCCTCGCAGAGACGAGGTTTCGGTCTTTTGCTGAGGAAGCTCAAACCGGAAGTCTGGCAGCTTTGCACTTCTAAGGAGCTTGTGATAAGAACTTATTCGTTTCAAATCAATGCCCTTTTAAGTTCATCCCATACCAAATCTATTAAATTGTTCATTTAATAATTCAGAACATTTGTTCAGAAATGTATATCTTTTGTTAGCTGGAAAGCGAGAGCTAATCATGAGTTAGTTAACAAAAATATCCTGCCACATCTTAAGCCATTTCTTAAACATTTTACTTGAGCAAGCCGGAAATCATACAGAAAAGGCCACTCCTTGAATTGTAGAGAGACCTGCTGTGAATGTCTCTCAGACAGTTTTCGAACCTTCCTTGCGGAATAAGAATAATCTCAGCAGTCACACACGAATGAGCATGAAAAGTCCAAGAATGTAAGAAAACAATTGACACAGAGCCACTCATTTCATTTCATTTTTATTAATTTCTGTAAGGCAGGGGTCATGTGACTGGGTGAGGTTTCAGTCATGCGTGAATGATTGATTGACAAAATTCTCTATTTTCATTGTTGCATATCTGAAATAATTAGGTTGCATTATTATGATACATGCAGAGACACATGCAAAATAAATACTCAGAATTATGAGAGTAAAAGCATTTACAGGGAGGGCTTAAAGCTGCCAAGTTTTTAAATTGTGAGTATAAAACTGCCAGCTCTTTCCTGAAGTCTTGATTAAATGAACAAATTATCCTTCTTTAGTAATTTTAACACAGGAGAGTGAGGCTGTATTCTGATACAAAAAGAGATCTTGTGGGGCCAGGAATAGACCAAAAATTACCATGAGGACCCATATTGTTGGGGGCAATAGGCTGACTCTGTAAACCGCTTAGAGAGAGCTGTAAAGCGCTATAAAGCAGTATACAAGTCTAAGTGCTATTGCTATTTCCATTTCCTGTTAACCAAAATGGGGTCAGGTAAAATCTTCAAACTGTACTTAATCGTGATTTTTCAATACAGGTAGTCCTCAATTTACTATCACAATTGATCCCAGAATATATGTTGTTAAGCGAGAAATTTATTAAGTGAATATTGGCCCATTTTACTTTTCTTGCCAGAGTTGTTAAATGAATAGCTGCAGTTTTTAAATTAGTAACGTGGTTTTTAAGCGAATCTGGCTTCCCTGTTGACTTTGCTGGTCAGTAGCTTGCAAAAATTGATCACATGAACCTGGGAAGCTGCAACCATCATAAATGTTAATTGGTTGTCAAGCATCTGAATGTAAATCATGTGACCATGGGGATGCTGCAGGTGGTCATAAGTATGAAAAATGGTCATAACTCACTTTTTTCCAGTGTCATTGTAACTTCGAGCAGTCACTACATGAGCTGTTGTAAGTTGAGGACTGCTTTAATACATCATAGTTAAGACAGGTCACATGTCACCCCAGGAGTTCATAAAAGCGGTTTGGGGGTGGGGTTTGGCTTTTGGGGGAAGATCTTAGAGATCTTAGCTTTCCAAAATTAAGGATGTACAGATGACTATAGGTTGCTATAAATTAAGAGAAAATATGTTTCTAGAGATCAACAGCATAAGATGATGATTCTCTTAACTTTTCTTCGGAGACTCAGAAACATCTGACTAGACATGTTTAAAATAAGATGCTGGACCACCTTAACATTTGATCTAGTGTAGAGTAGTAATGACTTAGCATTACAAAAGATAGTTGCCCCCCCGTCCGTCCGTCCCCAAAAAAGATCAACTGTTATGCATAAAACAGCAAATTTGGAATGCAACCCTTATGAATGTTCACTTATATGTAACCAAACATTCATAGTTGTGCTAAAAGGTATGGTGGCTTGGCAGTTCTGATTGATCTGGATTCTTTCTTTCTCTAGTTCGTGTGCACCGTAATAGCCATTCTTTTGCACTACTTCTACATGAGCACGTTTGCTTGGATGTTTGTTGAGCAGCTTCATATCTACCGCATGCTGACTGAAGTGAGAAACATCAATTTTGGGCACATGAGGTTTTATTATGTTATTGGTTGGGGGATTCCAGCCATTATAACAGGTAAGAAAGGGGCATACTTGCCCTAGGAACTTAGCTTTATTCTTATATGACTGCCATAACTTCCTCCCAGGAAGCTCTTGTGTTACTGAAAATTGGGGGAAAGTTTTATATATTCCGAGCAAAATGCAGGCAAGACACATCAACGGTTTCTATTTAAAGTTGTAAAAATGCTACCTTAGGCTAGAGAATAGTATACAAAATTAATGTGCTGATTTTAAACACTGATTACTTTTTGGCAGCAAAAAAATGCATCAAATGTACATTAAACTAGAAGTTAACCATAGTGACTTAAAAATATTTGAATGACTTCTATGGGAAAATATTCCGATAAATACTGTCTCCAATGAATGAAAATAATATTCAGTACCAGATCTAAAATATTTTCCATCACAGTTGTATGTTCTAATTGTTACCAGCTGGTAATGATGGCGCTTTTGGAAGTGACATGATATGGCTGTGAATGGTTCAAGTAACATCTGAATGATCATAACTTTTCTACCTTGCGATTTGCATCAGAATCTCAATTTCTGCACTCTTAAATATTAGCAGCCTAAGAATCAAGGCTATCTTATAAACATTATTAAAGAATACAGTGGATTGTAAGCAGGACCATTCCATCACTCCTGGACTAAATAAATGCTGGCTGAAATGATGAACGAGCAAATAGAAACTCACAGATTTGGGGAATGGATGTGGGAAGATGCTGTAGTAGAAAAAACAGCTATGCTTGCCATGGTTGAAGAAAGTAGAAGGAGGGAAAACTGGAGATAACAGGAGATGCACAATTGAAGAGATTACTTAGCTAACCTTGGAAGAATTATGTGATGGTGAGCATTTGCCCATATAGTCACTATTTTGATCCCAGCTTGGTGAGACTTGCTAAATTTAAAAAGTGAAAGCACAAAATGCAATCCATACTTCCTTGATCGCCGGACACCACGTGGCACATTGTGCTGGTGCCGCCACCTGTGACCAGATGCTATGTGGCTTGTCATTCTAGTGTCAAAAATCTTGCAATCGGTTGTAGAGTAACTCAGTGTTTGAATACTAGTGACTAAGGGAGATGTGAACTATCAAATCTGGAAGGCAACTAGCTGGAGAAAGTTGGCATGGAGAGTTTTTGTGTTGGCTGGCAAGTTTAGAAGATGATCAAGGATTAGAATGTGAAAGCTCAAAGAATAGAGATATGCTTGATGGAAGAGGGATTTAAAATTCTTACAGTATGTAAGAATGTATATAGAACATAGGAACTAAGGAAAAAATCCTGACAGTGAGAAAAATTAACCAGTGGAAAGGCTCCATCCACTAGACTAGAGGTTTTTAAGAAGAAATTGAACAGCCATTAATCCAGAATTAATCCTGCTCGATCAGGGGGTTGGACTGGAAGATCTCAAAAGGTCCCATCCAACTCTATTATTCCATCATACCTTTCCTAAAATGTTTGATTTCCTACTTGAGGGTTGAAATACATCTCATTTTAATTCCAAAAAAACCAACAAAAACAGAGAATCCCCTTGCTCTTCTTAGATAATTTTTTAAAAAAACATTTCTTGGTGTGAATTAATGTTTCAAAGGATTCCATACCTTGAGTTTCTCTCTGTTTTTTTGTATTGCAATGCAGGTCTTGCTGTTGGTTTAGATCCTCAGGGATATGGGAACCAAGATTTTTGCTGGCTTTCTGTTTATGACACCCTGATTTGGAGTTTTGCTGGCCCCATTGTAATAGTTGTGGCTGTAAGTATTGCTGTTTCTGCAGTGGTATAGCCCCCTCATAGAACAAGGTAACTGACATCATAGAGAGAATGAACAACTAAGTGAGTGTGACTAAGCCTTCCCTTTAGTTTCTTATACAAAATAATGAATAAGATTTTATATCTAACAACTGTATAAAATTATAAAATGTCTCAATAGCAATTTGTTGAAGTGATTGATCAATTATGTGCCATCCAGTAGTTTTCAGCTCTCAGTAGCTCCATAGATAGATGTTTTTTCATGAAAATCTATCCCTAATCTGGTCTTTCGGGTTTTCTAATGTGTGCTTATTGGTACTGTAACTGAGTCTATCCACCTTGCCAGGAGCAATGTGTTTAATGGCAAATTTCCTTTATTTCCCCAAACATTACTATTGTTTGTTAAAAGACAGATCTTCTTTGAGTTGAATTATGTGCATGTCTTTTACTGACAAGAATACAATTGTGTTTTTAAATAGAGTGAAACCTGAAAGTTATGCACTCCTTAAAATTGCAATATGGCCAAATTTGTCTATATAAAATTCTAATAAATATTTTTACACATTTAAGAGATATGCACTCTCCTTTTGAATTTTATATTCCCCTTGCCTCACTGAAATTAGAACTTTTAAAAACGGTAAACTTGTGAAGTTTAAAAAGTACTGAGTTAAAAGAAGTTTTCCCTCTAGTTATAACTAATGAATCTCTTCAAAAACTCATTAGGTTGCAGAGCAAACAGCCCAAATAAATGTTAAAGCCATGCTGAGTGAGCTGTATATACAAGTCTTAAAACACTTATACTTGTTTCTTTTTTATTTGATTTATACCCATCTTTGCACTTAAAATTAAAAAAGAGAACAATAAAAAGTTATCGTAAATCCTCAGATTACAATTAACAGTAAAAGTGATAACATCATTCACTACCAACTCAAAACCTGATGGAAGAATCATATGGATGCTCCATCACTGGAGATTGTAAGAAGAGATTGGACAGCCATTTGTCTGAAATAATATAGGGTTGGACTATAAGACCTCCAAGGTCCCTTCCATTTATGTTATTCTGTATTCTGATAGTGGGAGTGTCTTCAAAAGGGTCTCTCACCTCTAAATTTTATTTAGGATTGCAACAAGAGGATGGCCCTACAGATAGTTAGACCCTCAACCATTTAAGGCTTTAATGATCAATACCAATCTCTTACATTGTGTGTCCATAAGCTTACTTTAGTAGTGCATAATTCTTCAGCTCATTATCTATATAGTCTTTCTCATTTGCCTCCTAGCTGCTTCCACCCCATTCCCTACATTTTCAGAGAGTTTTCGATGTATAATTTTTTCTTGCTTAAATACTTTACACATTCTGTTTGCTGCTGTTATATTATTCTGTTACTGCTTGGGGTTTTACATTCCTGTCTTCTGTGCTAATGCTTTTATTGTTAGTTTATGGGAGCTATTTAAAACTCTGTAGCAGAAAAATAGAATTGCAAATATAAATACAAAAAGATTCCCAGAAGTGTAATTCTTTTTTTTTTTTGTTCACACCCCCACAGATACAAAGTGTATTTATAAAGTAGAAATTGTGTCTGATCTTTGTGTATTTTTCCCTTCAAGATCAACATTGTAATCTTCATCTTAGCCGTGAAAGCATCCTGCAAACGAAGGCAGCGCTCACTAGAGAAAACTGGTGTCATGTAAGTTTATAACTGGGTAGAAAGGAAATAATATTGAGCAGAGATAATGTGACATATTGGTTAAAATAATAATGTTTAGCAGTTTATTAAGACTTAAGAAGATGTCCCAAAGTTGCTTTTTCAAGATGCAACTGGACTTTCTCTTTTTTTTCTTTGAAGACGTTTTGCTTCCTATCCAAGAAATTCCAGTTGCCTTTGAAAAAGCACGTTTGGAACAACCATGACGAGGATGACAGAGAATCTCCATAGACACTTAAGAAGAGGGTATCAAGACTGGAGAAGCTGTACTTGTTGTGTGCCATTTAATCTCACTTACATTACTTCCCTCACATCTCATTTCCACATACCAGCTTTTGCTATTTTATTTGTTATTTATTTTGTTATTTTATTCATAAAAGAGCTTTTTGCGTAATTTTAGTGAACTAATTGCTAAAACAGATCTATGAAAAGAAAATCCTTTACCTTTAATTGTGCTTTTTATCTAGTTCTGTACTGAGGACTGCCTTCCTCCTCCTCCTGTTGGTCAGTGCAACTTGGTTACTGGGTCTGATGGCAGTAAATAGTGGCATAATGAGCTTTCACTACTTGTTTGCTATCTTTAGCTGCTTACAGGTAGGTGGTATCCTTTGGTCTTAATGGCAAGCTTTTTGATCTGTTTCAAAGGTCTTGATAATTTATTTGCTGGAACAAATTGTTTTTTTAAAGATAGCAATAGCGCTTATACTTATATACCACTTCACAGTGCTTTACAGCCCTCTCTAAGCAGTTTACAGAGTCAGCCTATTTCCCCCCAATAATCTGGGTTCTCATTTTTACTGACCTTGGAAGATTAGAAGACTGAGTCAACCTTGAGTCGGTCAGAATTGAACTGCCCAATTGCTGGCAGCTGGCAGTCAGCGGAATTAGCCTGCAGTACTGCATTCTAACCACTGCGCCACCACGGCTCTGGTGATGACCTCACAATGAAAATGGCAAACCAAAATGACTTTCATTGTATTTGATTCAGTGCAAAGCAGGCAATTTTTATCGAGGCAGCCTCCAGTAAATGAATTGCCTTCTTTGAAATGCACAGCTGTTTCAGAATGACAAAGGAATAGTTTTGATGCCTGATTTTGCTCTAATGCTTCTCCAATTTTTAAGGAACAAAACAAATCTGTGTTGTTTTCTTAGAAAAAGTGCAGAAATGGTTTGCCGTTATCTTCTTTTAGGTTATTTTTTTTTCAGCTTTCCAGTATAGCTTTCCAGTATATTTTCAGCTTTCCAATATAGACTAGAAGTCATCTGTTAACTCGCTTTTACTATACTAACTCCAGATTCAGAAAACACAGACCGCTGAAAGCTGATTACGATGAGAAAGATATTACTGCATCCACGTCTTTCTTTAAGCCTTTTTCATCCTTTCATTTTTTTTTCTTTTTAAGTTAGTTTTGCCTAAGTTTCTCCTTTTATTCAGGTACATTTCCTATAACATCATACTTCACATGTTGGTTTCTTAGTATATGTTATAGGCTAATGTTTTCATAAAATGTCTTTACAAAATCACCATCTAATCACTTTGGTTTGTCCTTATGAAAGAGTGTCATTTTTTTTTTATTCTTCCCCTCTCTCGTAACAATCCAGGGGCTGTTCGTCTTTTTCTTCCACTGTATATTCAACAAGGAAGCGAGGAAGCATTTGAAGAACGCGTTCACAGGAAAGAAGTCCCTTCCAGATGACTCCACAACAACTAGAGCCACCCTGTTAACTGTGAGAAAGTATTTTGCATAAGCATTTCCCTACCGATGGCTTGGCTTGGAATTCTCTTTTGTGTTTTTCTTTTTTTTTTTCCTCTAAAATTGTTCATCTTGGATCGTTCGGTTTTGGACTCAAGTATTTTTAATTAAAATTGTAACTAAGAACAATGGGCCAAGTCGAATGGGCCGATTTATAATTTGCCCTAAATCAAATATTGCACTATTCAAAGTTGCACTAATCACAACCTACCTGTACACATAACTCTTTTTTTAAAAAAAAATAGTATCTATTTAATCTACTTTTAGTAACCTTGCTTTACAGCTAATTTCTTACTTTTTTTCTCTCTCTCTCTCTCTCTCTCTATCTCTTAGCGGTCTCTGAATTGCAATGATACATATATTGAAGAACCAAACATGTATCGAACCACAATTGGGGAATCCACTGTCTCCTTAGAAAGCAGCATCAGGTCAGCCAATAATCACAATAACTAAGTTGCTTGTATTCTCAAACGGATTTTCTTTTCCATTATTCTTTTCTTTTTTTTAATGAATAAAACGATGAGCCGCAGTGGCGTAGTGGTTAGAGTGCAGTACTGCAGGCTACTTCTGCTGACTGCTGGCTGCCTGCAATTTGGCAGTTCAAATCCCACCAGGCTCAAGGTTGACTCAGCCTTCCATCCTTCTGGGGTGGGTAAAAGGAGAATCCAGTTTGTTGGGGGGGGGCAATTATGCTGACTCTGTAAACCGCTTAGAGAGGGCTGTGAAGTACTGTGAAGCGGTATATAAGCCTTAGTGCTATTGCTATGCCTTGGCCATTTGGCAAACAAAATAATGTGCTCTCCCTTTTGCACAAATTGTCCTGGCCTCCTTTCTCTGCAAACTCTGCAGAGAAAATTTGTTCTTATGGTATATCTTTTCTCTGTACCCTCGCAAGGGCCAAGCAGGTTGACCAGACAGGAATGGCAACAAACAATGGTTCTCTTATTCCATTTTCTACATCACTACCATATAATGCTGAGGAGGGGAAGGGGAAGTGACAAAATACACTATAATGTCTAGTTTTGCTTAATTTTTTTACAGCATTGATTGGAAAAGTTTTATTTATCTACTTATCTGATTTAGTAGAGATGAAGCTGCCCAGAAACACAGCATATCAAGTCAAGCAAGAGCTGGTAACGCAGAAGGAGATTCCTCCATCTTCCAAAGGAAGCCATCAAAATCCAATCGTAAGAAAAAATACAAAATCCAAGGATTTAAATAATACTTTTTTTTTTTTTTTGCTATTTCTCAGTTAGAGCCATACTTCCTAGTTGGGTTTTATTAACCTGATGCAAACCAAAAAACACAGGGTGGTGGTTTAATGATCAAGTACCATCAGCTAGAATAGACCCATGGAGTAAAAAAAAAAAAATAGCTTATATTTGTTTTGGATCTGTTTTGGCTGTCTTAGCAAATCAGAGATGGAAAGGTAAGGCCATCCCGATCAGGAAAGCAGAAGGAGACCATTGTTTTCAAAGGAGAAAAAAAGTCATTAAAATGCTCCATGAAAATCCTAGCGTTTGGACCAGTGGTCCTGCTTTGCCAGGCATTGAACCTGGTTCTCCCTGGTCCTTTAGCTCTTATTTCTAGATCACAGGCCGAAAGGCATTGAGCCAGCTTACCGTCCATGACCCTAATTTACATCTTCTGTCATCACCGTCAGGGTCCATTAGGAGGAAAGAGAAAAAATGGAAAGCATTTGAGTCAAGGCTATAGACATCTGGGTTTTTATTGGATAGAGTTGTTAAGATGATGGAGTAGACTAGGACAACCCAGATCGAAGTCTCCCCTCAACAGTGGAAGCTCCCAATGGGTGGGTCTCCTGAGTCTGTCAACTCATAAAATATTTCTCTGGTCTTTTTAGAGTTGCCAACAGAAAGGGAGGGGGGAGCAGTGCAGCAGCTTGCAAAACCAAAAGTGCATTCCATAAATGTTTTCAAAGATAGTAACTAGGTGACCGAAATTTCTGCCGCATAAAATTCTAACTGGAGAGCATGATTGATGGCTCTTGGCTATGGCTATGTCCCATTGGAGAATATGAATTACAGTACACCCACGGGCGGGGGGGGGGAAGCATTGCCAAGGGTGACAGTGAATTATATGTCTCAGAGTCGGCTACACCCGGGCAGTGCCGGCATGTTAACTCCCAATAAATCTTTTTAAGTTCTGGAAATTTGGCTCGAGACTCATGATTTAATTGGGGTAACTGCATGGATCCTGACAGTGTCTTCATGATGATACGGTGGCTGATGGTTTACGTGTCAACTGGCCACATCCACTCCGCCACTAACGCTTATTACTGCCACGCTCAAACAAAAATGAAAGATAATGGAGTCCAAGAACAACTTTTTTTTAAAAAAAAAAAAGGTGGTTGTGCATAAAGAGAAATTACAGATAGTCCTCAACTTACTACCACAATGGAGCCCTGATATTAAGTGAGAAATTTGTTAGGTGAATTTGTCCCATTTTATGACTTCCCTTGCTGCGTTTGTTAAGTGAATCACTGCAGTTGTTAAAATTAGTCATATGCTTTTGTGAAGTGAATCTGGCATTGACTTTGCCTTGTCAGAAGGTTGCAAAATGACTCCTGAACACTGTAACCGTCATAAACATGAGTCAGTTGTCAGGCATCTGAATGTAGATCATGTGGCTGCTGCAACGGTCATAAGTGTGAAACATGATCATAAGTCACCATTGTTGGTCCCGTTGTAACTGTGAACGGTCACTAAATGAACTGTTGTAAGTCGAGGGCTACCTGTAGTTACCGAGGTTAGATTTAACTCCCACTGCAGCTTCCTGGTATCATCTCTTACCTCTTGTGAATCCCATTTGGTTGTATTGCTGCATATAGTAAAAAGCACATCCCAGGGGAGTTGCAGAAAATCTATGGCCAACTTCAGTTTTATTTGTCACACCTCGTCTCACTGGCTGACTGGTTATTTTTATCCACAGAGCGTGACTCTGATTCTGACAGTGAATTGTCCCTTGATGAACACAGCAGTTCGTACGCTTCCTCTCACTCGTCAGATAGCGAGGAAGATGTGATAGACGCAGAGAAGAAATGGAACACTGGCACTTTGAAAAACAATGAGCGGATTCCAGTCCATAGCACGCCTAAAGGTAAAAAGTGTAAGCCAGGGGTGTCAGGTGAGGCTCCATTCAAAATCCAAGAAAGAAAACCTTAGACTCCATTGTTATCGAGAAAAAGACTTTTACTGAAAATTGAAGTGGTAGCATCAGAGGAAACAGATAACAGGTAGAAAACAGATAACAGATAACCAGAGTTGGAAGGGACCTTATGGATCATCTAGTCCAACCCCCTGCCCAAGCGGGAGGCCCTATACCATTTCTGACAAATGGCAGTCCAATCTCTTCTTGAAGGTCTCAACTGATGGCGCTCCCACAACTTCCGAGGGCAACTTCTGTTCCATGGGTTGATTGTTCTCACTGTCTGAAAGTTTCTCCTTTTTTCCAGGTTAAATCTCCCCTTGTTCAGTTTCCATCCATTATTCCTTGTCTGGCCTACAGGCACTTTAGAAAATAGCCTGAATACTTCCTCTCTGTGGCAGCCCCTCAAATATTGGAAGACCGCTATCATGTCTCCCCTGGTCCTTCTCTTCACTAGACTAGCCAAGCCCAGTTCCTGCAACCGTTCATTGTATGTTTTAGCCTCCAGTCCCCTCATCATCCTAGTTGCTCTTCTCTGTACTTTTTCTAGAGTCTCCACATCCTTTTTATAATGTGGTGAACAAAACTGGATGCAGTACTCTAGGTGTGCAAACACAAGATCTGAGACAATAGGTGCGAAAATCCCATATAGAAAGTTATCCCATGTTCCCACCCCCCAATAGTTCAAACTGGCCATCCAATGTGAGGTGTGATAATGTCATGTGGGTGCATTTTCAGGTAGTGTTTCACACATCTGGTATGCCAAGACAGCCTTGGCCTAGAGAGGCTACATCTGCGCAGTAACCAAGTAAGCATAATCAAGTAAGCACCTCAACTTTTACAATACATCAACTTCATCCTCCAGCACCTTCCCCCCCGTGAATCCCAATTATTCTCCCCCCACGCCCCCATTTCTATGGCAGCCGGAAAGAGACCAAATAGAAGAAGGATTCTTGGAGGCTGACACAAGGGTGTCAAACTCAAGGCCCACAGGCCAGATGTGGCTCGCAGGGTGCTTAGATCTGGCTCGTGGGCCCATCCTAGAAACAGCGAAGGACCAACCTGCGGTGCCTCTGCCAGAGTAAACGGAGCCCGGGAGGGTCGCACTTGGCCCTCCCTGGCTCCGTTTTTGGCCACAACAGCCTCCTGCCCCCCTCTGCCAACGAAAACGGCGCTCGGGGAGGCAGCACGCATAAGTGCAGTTGGAACCGCCTTTGTTAAATTAACTGCAGTTACAGAGGGCTGCAGGAGGCCGTCATGGATGGAGCCCGGGTGGGCTGAAAATGGAGCCTTGATGAGTGATGTCAATCTGGCCACAACCACCCTGGCCACCCCCCCACGCCCCCCGATGATGTGGCCTCCAATGAAATCGAGTTTGACAGCCCTGGTATAAGCACTTGAGTTTCCTCCTTGAAAAAAAGGAGACTCAAGGCCAAGAAAGCCAGTTTAGTGTGTGATTCTTTGAGGACAATATGTCCCAAAGGTGTTTTTTTTTCCCAAGGGGCAATTGGACTTCCTTGGTTTTGCTTCTTCAGCTCTGACTGGATGGTGGGGAATGGAAGGATTTATATTCCTTTCCCCACCATCCAATCAGAACTGAAGAAGCTTCTTGGATGAGAAGTGAAGCATCTTCAAAGAAAAACAAGGAAGCCCAGTGTGAAAAAAGCCCCTTTGGGACAACCACGACCTGGATGGTTGAGAATCTCCTTAGAGATGGAGGACAGTCTGTTGCTTACTTGAAAACCCCATCTTTACAATTCAAATATTCCAAACTTCAATCTCCTTGTAAGGACAGTGCATTATTTAAAATACTAAAAAGAAATCCTATAGAAATTTCATCAGTGATTTTAGAGGACAGTATAAGAATTATTCCATCCAAATCTAGACTAAACCCATGGAGGAAAAGAATTGTTGAAGTCATTAGGGGTCTCTTGTCTGTTTTATGCTGACATCTGCCACAAGCTGTTAACTCCACATTTTAATTGCATTTCTTCATGATTCTGATCAGTTTTATTTACAAATTAGCTCGATAACCGTGCTTTTCTGTGAAACTATGTGGTCAGGCTTAGCTTTTGGGGAGGAAAATAAGGGGAAAAATTTCTGCTTCTGCCTACCAGCATCCATCAGTATTTGTCTGGCTAGTGTCTTTATCAGTGTGCGAGAGAATTTAGGGCTGTTTGGAAACTGAAACAGTATTTGCTGTGTGAGCAAGGAGCCTAGGTGTGGCTTAGCTCAACTGCTCTGTACTAAAGCTGCTTGGTGCTCTGAAACTGAAACTCCTCTGCTTGTGTTTTGCATTTGGAACAGATTTCTTTTCAGGTGGGGAGAGGGAGTAGAACTCCTAGCAACAGAGCGTGTTAATAATAATCATATACAAAATACTGATGCTCTGATGGTCATTTTGAAAAATCCTTTCTTAGTGAGCACCTAGAACCCAAGAGGAACATAGGTGCCAAATTTCAAGTGTGTAGGCTTTACGGTTCTGGAGCTTTTGTGATGATGCGTGAGTGGTATTCGCTTTTATATATATAGTTTTGACTTTCAGTTCCAAGGGATTATTATACAGTATTTCTTCAATTGTGGCAAAATCTGTCCTGTAATATGAGAGGTGCTCAGCAGCTTGATTTGCATGCTTACCTGATTAAGTAAGCAATTACTTTTATGTGTGCAATGTGTCTGATGGGCTGATCATTGACCATCATAGAGACTCTTATCACTCTTTGATCAGTGAACGATAGAAAGGTCTTCCCTTGCGGATGGATTTTTTTTTTTCACTTTAAGTTGAAGATAGAACTGTAGAAATCTGAAGAGTTGCTTGTTGAAATTTTAGTCCTGTAGAAGGTCTACGTATGTTTGTGTATTGGGTTTTAAAATATTTTGTACCCTACAGTTGATACCATGCCCAATCATGTAAAACCCTACTGGCCATCTGAGGGCATCGACGCAAGTGACGAGGAGGAGCCAAATGCAAAGCAAAAACTGAAGGTGGAAACCAAGGTTAACGTAGAACTACATCAGGAAAATCAGGTGAATCACAGCAGCGAAATACCTCCGGAAAAAGAGGACGAGGGACAGCAAAAGGAGAACAAACCACTCACTCATCAAAACCATCAGCCACCAGAACAGAGGAAAGGTATTAGAGAAGGTTTAAATTACGAAATCCACTATCGCAAAATGCGGTGTTTAATTATGTGGCTTGAACAGGAGAGAAGATACATTCGTGGAGTGTAGTATCAATCTTTGTTAATGACGTGAAACCTTCAGGATCAGTCCTATCATGTATATTGATTGCTGAGGAACAATCCTAAAAGGAATTTGCTTCACTTGTGAGCTGTCTAGAGCATTGGCCCCCAACCTTTTTTGTGCCACGGCCCGGTACCGGCATCACAAAATGATCCGTGGCCCGGTACCGGCATCAGCACACATGGCAAGGCGAGCCGAGCGACCGGCCAGCCAGCCATCCCCCGCTTTTCCCTGCCACCTTTAACTCCTCCTTTGTACCTTTGTCGATGGGCTTTGGGACGGCTTTGGGATGGTCGCTCGGCTCACCTTGTCTTGGGTGCTGAAAGAATCTTTGCGCCTTAGTTTCGTTCGAAGCCGCCCCACCCCTTCGATGAAACTAAGGCACGAGGATTCCTTCAGGACCCAAACGCCGCTTTCCAACCAGAAAAGCTCGCCAGAAGCACTTTCTCATCAAAACAAGATGGCGGCGCCCAGCAAACCGACGGCCTGGTAGAAAATGTTCCACCGACCGGTACCGGTCCGCAGCCCGGTGGTTGGGGACCCCTGGTCTAGAGCAGGGGTCTCCAACCTTGGCAAGAATTCTGGGAGTTGAAGTCCATAAATCTTAACGTTGCCAAGGTTGAAGACCCCCGCGTTAGAGAGCTGTGTGTGGCCACTGCAAGAAACAAATTGTTGAAACATCAACTTGCAGCTTCACCTAATATACTCCTTGTTATGCTCTTAATTTCATTGCACTGCAATGAAAAATAAGGGCCCTGAGAGCTAAGTTGCTGAATGCTATAGCTTAAAGCCATTTCACAAACTGGCAAGTATACTTCTAAGACACTGCATTTGTAATCTGAAATTACACATATACTGGCTGCCTTTTAAGAACGGTTACATTGCTTTGTCAGGGAAGGACATTCTGGCCAGCCTCTATTTCTCTGAGCTTCACGCGTGAAGTGGCAGAAATTCCAATACCTTTACAGTACAATAACTTTGTAAACATAGGGGACTTCCTTTGGTGCTTTAATCCTATTGACTCACTAAAATAGTCTGCATCATAAACTACGATTAAATGGTAATATTTTCCTATTGACCCTACATTTTCTTGGTGGGTCATGTCCAGATGGGCATCAGGTATGTCAAGTGGAGAGTATTCTAGAAGTTGAAGCAGAAACTTTCTTTGTGTCAAGCATAAATATGCATAAAACATTGCCTTTTATTACAGAAACCTTTTGTCGTCTTATTGTATTAATATGTTGGGCGTATCCTCTTCTTCCCTGTGTTAGGCATATTGAAAAATAAAATCACCTACCCTCCTCCATTAGTGGACAAAAATATGAAGAACCGGCTACGAGAAAAATTGTCAGACTATCATCAAACTGCAATCTCCCCTAAAACAACTTCTGTTGGGACTAACAATGGTGTTCGCTCCACTTCAGACTCTGGAGTAACAATAAAAAGCCCAAGGAGAGAAAATCCACCAGAACAGATGAACGGCTTAGCCGTGAATGTCCACATGGGGACAATAACGGCTGAGAATAACTCGGAATCTGAGTGAGTGCATGTTTCCCGTGATGCTTCTCTTGAGTTTCTGGTGCTTATTTCTTTCCAAAGACTTACCATTTCATACTTTCAGTAGCTTGCTTTGGACATTCATTCCAAAATCAGCATCAGGACCATCTGTTCTTCCCTCACTTCTCCTCCTCCCGTTTCCCTTTCATGTCCTTCAACATTTCCCACGTTACTAGCCTCAAACACTTTTTGTGACCCCCTGAGTCACAAAATATGTAAGGTTTAGTATAACCTCTGTGATTTAATCAGATAAACCCCATTTGTGATCTCAAACTTAACTTCTGTCCCAAAATGTTTCCTTTGTCCGTTATCTTCATCTAAGACCCTGCGCCCCCTTCCCCAATATTACCTATCAAGAATTTTCTGTCGCTTTTGGTCTTTTGTGCTGAAAACTTTAGCTGCTGAAGCATGGCTTTTCTCCTGCATATTAACATAACTATGATAATCTAGTAGTTTCACTTGCAATTGTCAGCTTGGCACTATTTAACCCTCAGTTGCATGGTTACTTCTTCTCGTGAACAGAGGCAGTAATGAAACTTCAATTTGAATCATCAGGAAAGAGTGAAGACTCTGTTGCCTTGGATGAGTTACTCTACTGGTGGTCAGGTCTGCATTGGAGTCTGCATTCGTTTGCCATTTGCCATGGAGTGAGGATGCCAAGACTGTCACCTTGGGAATCGGCACCTACTTGTGACAATTCCACAATTTCCTGTAAGTTGCTCCCTGAAGTTATGGTTAGAGTCCTTTCTAGTACTTGCCTGTCTGCATCATTTGTGCCATATGGAGACCAGCAAAATGGAATTCATTATTGGGGAAACTGCCTTTGAAATATGGTCTGAGCCATAGCAGTGCTACAAGGAGTATCGAGCAGAGGAAATCCATCTGAACAAGGGACTCACCTTTGAGAAATAAATCATCAGTAATACACAAGATGTGTTATTAGTCCCCATCTGATTTTATGCTGGGGTTTTACTCAATTTCAGCAAGATTGAAGAACTCAGGAAGAAGAAGTATCCCATCAAGACTTCTTTCATTTCTTCTCCAATTTCTATCCCAACATGAGGAGGACACCTTGCCTTAAAAATACATTGTTTTATAAAAATATATATATAAATAAATGTCTCTATATATAGCTGTAGATAATTTTATACATTTTATATGGCAGTTCGTTTGTACATTTCATATATTTACTGTTGTTGTTTTCAAATTTGATAGCAGGAGAGCAAAGAACTTTGATATTTTTTATATTAAAAAAGAATTGCATGAGTTTACTTATATTTGGCATTTCAGCGGAGAGGGTAAGGGAGAAGAATCTAAGCTTGATTTGTGAGTCTTTTTAAAAAAGACTGACATTTTAGGGTAGCTAAATTCATTCATTTATTATATGAATCTGTAATGTTTTTTAAGGCTGCAATGTGTACTTTTATGGCCTCAGGACAATATTTTTGCATAAACTCAGAGTCTCACTGGATTTCTTCATTGCATTAAGTTACAATAGATGGCTTCAACTGTGGGTTGTGTAAGTCACTACTTATAGCTTGGTTTTGGAATCCATCTCATAAATGTACCCTTGGTGCGTTTCTAAGGCAGTTTGGTCCGCTTTGCATCCTTCAGCCTATTTAGATTCTTCCTCCCACTTGGGTGGAGTCCGTGGTCAATTGTCAGCATTGTTTTGAAATTACTATAAATTTTTAATAGTGTAATCTAATTCTATTGAAATTTATTTAACTTTTGAAGCTTGCCTCCCATTCATTTTATTCTTTTAAAAAAAATTACACTCTGATCCCATACTTAGAAAAAGTCTAAGAATATTTTAATTACTCCATCTTTTAGCAAAGGTCAAGAGAGTTTTTAAAATAAATGAAACCTCTTGTCAGGTGAACTAAATATCTTAACAGCATTTTGTTCAAAAACAGCTGGAAGAAAGGAGCAGCTCCATCAGTTTTTCATTTCTGTCATCTTTATAAATTAGCGCATATTTGAGAAAATGTCTATTTGGAAGGTTTCGGGCATGATTAGACCCACAATTAATTCTTCTCAGTCAATGAATAAAAGGTACCGGGAATGTCATTAACTCAAGCCACTTTTGTATTAATCAAACTACTATATATAAGGAAAAAAAGATGATATAAGATAGGAAATCTGTAAGCCCAAGACTACAGCTCTCAAAATTGATGTGAACCTTCTCCAACGGATAAAAGTGATAATTTCACGGGGTTAGCATTGGACAAAAATAAATAAGTAAAGCAACTTGGTCATTTATTTCTAAATTGCATCTCACTGGAATTCTCAAACTTTTGGTACTACAACTGCCCCTTGGGCTTGCATGAATAAAGCAAGAAGCTTCAAGAGCATTCTCAAGGACAATTTGCTTGTTTCTTTGTCTTTAATTGTAAAATCCCTTCCCTGGATTCCCGACTTACAGTTTCAGAACTGCTGTAGTCCAAATAATTTTGCCTTAGCTGTGTATTTCCTAGTAGCCTCAGTCAGCTGTGATCTTTTTAGCCAAAGTGCCTTTTTCCTCCTCAGCTCTGGAATATCAGGATAAGAGTGGCCCACTCTTAGTACAATGATGATTGATAATTTACAAATTGATAATTTACATACAAGATTTAAAAAGAAATACCTATATGAAAGCTCAGTATTTACTTCTGAACTCATTTTCATTTATGACTTTGCATCTCCAATTAAAAAGCATCAAAAGGGGGAAATGTTTTTTTGATGCTTAGGAAGATCCAATAATCTTTTTTCTTTTCCAGAAATCTGTAATCTACTCTAAATTTAGATTTATAGAATTTGATCTGAGGAAGGTTACTTTCCCTCAATGAAAAGGACCTCTGCATAAAAAAAATGAAGTCAAAATGTCTTTTATTAAGAGCTCTATGAATTTTGTTTACAGGAAATTTTATTAATCAGAAGAATGGAATAGTTGGGTAGGAGGCACAATTTTACACATTCAAATTGAATTTAAAATTTCAAAATTTAGCATTGGGTCATTTAGCATCTCATATTGGCTCATTAGCTTCCCTGTCCTACCAAAGGGCAGTGTTAAGAGAAGTTCCCCCTTAATTGTACTTAATATGAAAGCATTTACATCAATCATTTCCAGTTTTATTTGTGATGTAGTTTATACTTGGTATTACTTCAGAAACACATTCTCTTCGATTGTGACATTGTAGGAGGAACGCTGTGTTAGTTATGGTAGCAAAACATTAGGAGTCTGATAGCACCTTTTCTGAGTAACAAAGCCATTCATAAAAGTGCATACCTATTAATAAACTGTATTAGTTGATGCTACCAGACTACTTCACTTTGTGTGAATGTGTAAGAAAATAAGCAGACGCATACCAGGTATGGTTTAATTAATGAACCTGCACAAAATCTATAATGTTTCTTACGTAGATTTGAATCACCAGATCATTTATTTTGCTAAGAAAACAGTCCAGCTTATATTGATTCACATCAAGATTGAATTTTTGAATTCCTGTAAATCCCGAGAAAGTATGCATATCTCTTGGTGGATGGTCTGAAAGTTAAAATGATTCACTTTGCAGTTAAACATCTCTTATGTGGTTGAGCAGCGTAATTTATAGAGTTGGACAGTGCATGCATATGTACCCACGTGCACAATCATTATCCAAAATGAGTCAAGTGCCCAGCATTGCCTTGTGAGAAAAAATGTTTCTTATACTGTACAGCAGCGGTCCCCCAACCTTCCCGCTCTGTGGACCACCAGCAGTGGGGGGAGGGAGGAATCAGTAGTGGGATTCAAATTAACCAGTTCGCCCAGGGTCAGGTTGGCTGTCGTGGGAGGCATGGCCCATCCGCCTCCTCCAGCTCTGCCACAGATGCAAGACGAGCATCCCGTGATGTCCAAGATGGCCAACCTGACCCTGGGTGAACCAGATGTTAAATTAATTCTCCCCCCCCCCCCCCGATCAAAGTGGATCCTGGATGTTGCGCTGCAAAGGAGAAACGGGAAATGGAGCGGCCAGCACAAGGAAAGGAGGAGCAGGAAGAAGAGGGAAAGGGGTAGTCTCCTTCCCTCGGGCCAACTGCTCTGTTGCCGCTTTCCCCATTGCAGCGCAGCACCCAGGATCCATTTTGATGGGGTGGTAGGTACCAATTTGTCCAAACTGGCGGAATCCCTGGGGGTTTTGCACGTGTACTGCTTACACAAATGCGACTTCGCATGCTGGCCTGTTCTTGTGTGTCCCGCTTCTGGGCCATGGACTGTGGGTTGGAGGCCCGTGCTGTAGAGAAATATTTCTAAACCTTGTCAGCTTGAAGATGTGTTGACTTCAACTTCCAGAATTCCTGAGCCAACATGGGAATTGAAGTCCTCACATCTTCAAGTTGCCAAAGTGGAGAAGTGTTGATTTAGAGAATAATGTTGATTAATGGAGAAAAAAAGCAGGTGTCAACTGGCAAACATGATCCAACTAAATCCCATTTTTCCACGGGAGAATTAAGAATTTATGTAAATTATTTACCCTGTGTATTGCAAAAGTGTTTAATGTGAATTTAACGTGGTTATTCTGCTTTTAAAGATTACGTGTACACATTTTACTTTTTATCCCATATATAATGAATGTTTGCTAAATTATTATTATTTTTAATCAATCTTGATTCCATGAGGCCTTTTTAGAAGAGGGGAAGAAGAGTCATGCTCTTTAAATATATATATATGTATTGCTTTCATGCTGCATAAAACTCTGATGTAAAAAAATTGAATGTGTAACTATTTGCCTATCAATATGTGCTAAATGATGCTACATCTGTGTGTATATTTTGCCCAATGAGACGTAGTTAGTTATTTTTGATCAGAACACCAGCTGTGTGCTAACCACAGAGGAAATAAGAACCTATTTTTTAACATTTATGACAGATTTTAGACACTGGAGAATTTTTAAAAATGTATATTTATGAAGGTTCAGAACACTGGAATTTGAGCACAGTTGAGAAAATGTAACAGTAAATTAAAGTTTTGAATTTGTTTGTATTTTTATGACAACAATTTATTTCCATAAAATGATGCCTTGTGAGTTTATTATTTACACACTGTGATTTTATTGTGAAATCAAATCTTATCTACAGAATGCTATGAAAATCAAGAAAAAAATGACACTAAAACAAGCATCCTAGGAATAAAGAGCATTCTAGAAAAATAATTTTAGTTTAGTGATCGAAAGGTGTGATTCTGAGTCCGTCTTTTTCAGCTGCTGGCGCTGCCGCCAAGCAGCATTCAGCAAAGCTCATCAGCAAATGAAAACGGAAAAACATTTTCTCCCATGGCAGACATCTGTTTCTAAAATCAAATATGTTTTTCTTTAATTAGCTCTAAGTCATACTTGGGACTCTCTAGGAAATAAAAGAGCACATTCACATTTATACAGCATTATTTTTCTCTCCATTACATTGGATGTGCATCTTCCCAATTTAAGATTCAACAATATTATTAAATGCCCTCACAGCTGAAGACTTAGATTTGCAATTTCTTATCAATAAGGGATTCGTGGGCAGTCAATACAGGGAGTCCTCAACTTACGATCACAATTGAGCCCAAGATTTCTGTTAAGTGAAACGTGTGTTAAGTGAGTTTTGCCCCATTTTACAAACCTTGCCACAATTGTTAAATGAATCACTGCAATTGATAAATTAGGAACCTGGTTTAGTGAATCTGGCTTCCCGATTGACTTTGCTTGTCAGAAGGTCACAAAAGGGGACCCATGACCTTGGTCATAAGTATGAACCAGTTGCCAAGCATCTGGATTTTTATCACGGGAATCCTACAAAGGTTGAAAAATGAAAAAGCTATTTTTGGGGGTGTTGTAATTTTGAACAGTCACTAAATGAACTGTTGTAAGTTGAGGACTGCTTTGCAGGGGCCATTAAATGTGAAATTTCCAGAATTCATTCTGAAATTCATTTCAAAGTTTAATTTAATTTAAGAATTAAAGTAAAACTTCAGATTATTCTGCTGTATTCTTTTTAATCCCCTTAGAGAGAATAAGATTTTTTAAAAACAAAAAGACTTTATAGGAAAAAAAAAGCTCCTTCTCAATTTCTGACGCCAAACAAGTAATTTTGGTATCTGTAATTTTAGAAAAGAAGAAATCTGCTCCATCATAGTTAAGAAGACAAAAGATCCATTAAAAAGTCTTTCAGCTCAGGAAAATGTCCAAAACATGTACACATTCTCATGCATGCATGACACTGTCAAATTTTCAACAATATTCAAATGTGGGATATGTTTTTAATAAGAATTCACTTTAACTTTCTTTAAGTTCTACATTACTAACGTTCTTGTTGCCATGACCTTTCACTGGGCAAAATGATGCTTTGTATGGAAATCATTTTTGAACCAAGGTATCTCAGATGGTTTAATTTACACAATGCATCCAAAATCCGGGAGCTATGACTCCTGTGGAATTGAAATTTGACAGATATAAAAACGTTATTACATAAAAATTATCATAACCCAACCCAATTATGAAACAACCCAACGGTTTATGGCTTGTCTAGTCTATCATATTTATGATACTATTTTATGAATTATATTCACTCGAATATATGTTTTAAGAGGTGACTCAATAGGTCACCCTACACATAGTAGAAAAGGAGTCTGAAAGTAAGATCTATCATCAAGATTTACAAAAGAAATCAGAAAGATTATACTCGGAGGTATCTTGGGAGACAGAAGGTAATTACTGTAGTGTTAAAAGATGAAATCTGATAATTATTTATCATAAATACAAACATTACTAAACCAGCAATGCAACTCTCTTAAGTCTTGATGGGATCATTTTACATAGTCAAATCGTATTTCCATGAATGATGATTCATTAAACTTTACAAAGGAATCTTTTTTGCCTTGGCCTATCTTGAATTCCAAGTTAATATATATGTGCAAAAAAAATATATATTTTGCAACAAAAAGTATACTTTAATTCTTCTAAGCATATCTCATAGAAGACACAAGGCAGAATTTGTCATCATTCTGTAAAGAGATTTGCTGAGAAGGAGAAAGTGGAGATTAGAATCATATAATTTTATCTTTGTGAGTTTTGTCCTACAACTACTTTTAACTACTATCACTAAACCCAGGATTATTCTTGGTTCCAATATGCTTCTTGATAACAAAAGGTAGCATCTGGCTTGTACTAGACCCATCTGCCCGTTTGCAATCTTATGTTAAACAAAATGCAAGCAGGTCTTGTTATCCTATTTTCAGAATCAAGATCATGCATGGCACAAGGCTGATTTTTGGCACGTGTATATATATACACACACCCCTACACAATGTCTGCTGAGAGGACATCCTTCTCCATTTCCACACTGGAGGTAGTCTCTACTGCTTGACAGAGGGGACTACCTCGATCTAGTACTCTTAATGGCCTCCCAATGGCATGACCTCATAGAAGACTTCACCTTGGCTTAAGGAACTAGGTGGAAATAACACAATGGTTTTCAAGACAGCTGCGCCCATGGATGCTGCGACTGGCCGCTCCTTCTTTCCGTGTATGGTGTGTATGATCCTGTGTGTGTTTTGGATCCTTTCCTTGGTTGAATCATGTGGGGCAAAGGGCATCTATAGTCAGCAAGCCTTGTTACAAATTGGACTGAAATGTGAAAAGGCTACTACAGACCATTTATACATTCTCATAACATACCTAAGGAGGCAGCTGGGAGAGCCATGGATCACTATCCCTGCAGGAAGGAGGAAAAGGAAAAGAAAGAAGAACAGGAAGAGGAAGAGAGGATGCCGTGCTGGGGTTCTCTTTAGGCTGAGTAAGTTTCCACACAAGCCTTCAATTCCAAGTATATTTCTTACCAATGCAAGATTTCTACTAACGAATTGGATGAATTAGGGCTACAGATTGCAGAGACTAAATTCATCAAGAACTGCTGTGTTTTGCTAATCACAGAAACTTGGCTTCATTCATTCATTCCAGATACAGCTGTTGAGCTGGAAGGCTACATAGCTCGCCAGCAGGACGGGAGTAGAGATTCTGGCAAGAGCAAAGGGGGAGGTTTAAGCCTTTATGTGACCAAAAGCTGGTGTATCAATACAGCCACTGCTCCATGGATCTGGAGTATATGACTCTTAAATATAGACCCATATATCTTCCACTGGAATTCAGCATGGTTTTGATCACTGCAGTCTATATCCCACCTGATGCCAATACTACCATAGCTTTGGGATTCTTGTATAACATGGTTAGTAATCAGCAGAATAAGTATCCCGATGGTGTGCATATCATAGCGGGGGACTTTAATCAAGCTGATTTAAAAGCAGTGCTCCCTAAATTCTATCACCATGTTAAATGTGCTACTAGAGGAGCAAACATCCTGGACAAAGTATATACCAACATAAGGTTATACAATTACCACATTTGGGACAATCAGAGCATACGTCACTGCTTTTAGCACCAGCATACATCCCTCTTAGGAGACAAGCTCTGCCTATAATAAAGACAGTGAAATCTTGACCAGAAAATGCTTCCCAACAATTTCAGGATTGTTTTGAGACATCTTTTACCACCCTGACCTAGAGGAGCACACTGCAACTGTTCTGTGCTATATCAAACACTGCACAGATACTATCATACTAAATGTATTAGGATCTATCCCAATCAGAAACACTGGATGACCAAGGAGGTCCAGTGCCTCTTGTGTGACAGGACCTGGGCCTTTAGGTCCAGTGATGGAGCAAGATACAGTGTTGCCAGAGCTAATCTGAAGAAAGGTATTCGGAAGGCCAAGACTGATTATAAGAGGAAGATTAAGGATAATTTTTATAACAATAACATGAGGCAGGTGTGGCGAGGGATTTAACAAATCACCAACCATCAACCAACCAATGTCATTCCTGCTGAGGAAGATGCTTCATTGGCAGAGGAACTGAATCACTTCTTTGCTCACTTTGAAGTGGAGAGACATCAGAGACAGCTAAAATACAACCGCCAGCCAATTGTAGCCCCCACCTCATTGTGGAGGAACAGGAGGTGAGGAGCATTCTGAGGGCTGTGGACCCTAGAAAGGCTGCCAGTCCTAACGGTATCTCTGGCTGAGTAAAGACTGTGCTGATCAGTTGGCTGGAGTCTTTACCAGGATCTTCAATTGGTCTTTATCCCAGTCCACTATTCCATCTTGTTTGAAGGCTTCCACCATTGTTCTGCTGCCAAAGAAGTTCCTATCAATAACCTCAAGGATTACAGACCAGTGGCACTCACTCCTATCATCATGAAGTGCTTTGAGAAATTGGTCTGCCGGCGCATCATTTCTGGTCTTCCGCATACATTTGATAAACACCAGCTTGCATACAGAAGAAATAGATCTACAGAGGATGCTATAGCCATCACTCTTCACACTGCTCTGACTCATCTAGAACAGCGGGGGGGGGGGGGGCTATGTGAGGATGCTTTTTGGGGATTTTAGTTCTGCGTTTACAACAATTCTGCCACATAGTGTCTAAACTTCTGGACTTTAGGCTAATTCAATCTGCCTTTGGATTATGGATTTCCTGTCTGGCCGCTCAGAGGGTCAGATTAGGTAATCATACCACTTCAACCCTTATTCTTAACACTGGTACACCACAGGGTTGCGTATTGAGTCCCTTACTCTATACTCTTTATGTGCATGACCGCATTCCCACTCACATTAGTAATACTATTGCTAAATTTGCAGATGATACAGCAGTGGTGGGACTTAATTCCGGGGGGAGGGGGAATTAGTCTGCCTACCAAGATGAGGTGGACCGGTTGCTTTCGTGGTGTGGAAACAATAACTTGGTCCTCAACACCAGACATCCAGCCCTTGCTTATCAATGGAGACTGAGTGGAGCAAGGGGCCAGTTTTAAGTTTCTGGGTGTTACCATAAAAGAGGACCTGACCTGGGGTGCTCACTGGTCAAAAGGGCCCAGCAGAGATTATAGTACCTGAGACTTCTCAGAAAACAACAACTGAATGAAAAACTGCTGGTGACCTTCTACCACTGCACTATAGAGAGTATCTTAACCTACTGCACCTCTGTATGGTTTGCCAATTGCACAGTGGCAGATAGGACAGCGCTCCAGAGGGTTGAAGTCATTGCCCAGAAGATCATTGGTTGCCTTCTCCCCTCTTTGGAAGCTCCTGCTGCCTTAAGTTCAAAACATTCTCAAAGATCCATCTCATCCTGGGCACCCATTTCTTGAACTATTACCATCTGGCAGACAGTACAGAAAAATAAAAACAAGGACAAATAGGCTGAAAAACAGCTTCTATCCCAGGACAGTAGCTCTGTTGAATTCTATTGTATAGTGCAGTGTTGGTGTGGTGTCCGGGTTTTCAATTCAATGTGTGGAGTGTGAAGGATGTGTGTTTGTGTTTATTTTCATGGTCATGATGTGCACTGAAGAGGGTGTTTGATTTCATTGAATGAGGTGCAATGACAATCAACTAAACTAAACCAAATTAAACTAAACACACCTGTTGGGGCTTGGTAGGCGCAGTGGAATGTGTATTTCAGCTTGTTCATTCAGTGTTCCATAACTGTTTGGTTCACTGTAGTCCTCTTCTGAAATGTACGCTGGACAAGCTACTTAGGCTTACTTCATTTTATATACTAAAATAAATAGCAGCTACTCAGGGGTGTGATTCTACCAGTTCTGACAGGTTCTATAGAACCAGTAGCTCTGAAGAGCAGCTGACACCAAATTGCTTTGCTCCAAAGATCTTTTCTTCAGTTGGGCCCACCCGTCTGCCTGGGCTCTAGGCTGTACTTTACTCCCTGCTAAAGCAACCTTAACTGCTTTGCACGGCACAGCAGAGTGCCGTGCGTCAGCAGGAAAAGATTATTCTTTGCAGGAGAAGTTGATTTATAAGAACTGCGCAAAGTGTGCGCATAACCAGTTGTTATGCTGGTAGGATCCCAGCCCTGCAGCTACTGTAGCTCTAAGCTGCTCCATTTGGCAATGCCACAACAAAGCCAGTAGTAGAGATGCCCATAGGATGTGGTTAAAAAAAATTAAGATGGCACACGATGGAGATAAAAACAAACGAACAGGTAAAGCTTCTTCAATTCTCCTTTTGTAGCAGCCATCTTGACTTCAACCCTGTGGATGCCCTGAGCCTGGAACCTATAGAAATAATAGGATCAGTCAGTCTGAGGAACGGTGGGAAGGAGCTCGGCCCCCATTGCTATCATTTCCAATAATTTCCCTTGATTTAGTAATACTAGATTGTCATGCAAAAGGAAACAATTACATACTTGGTTGTAAGAATCCTCCCTACCAAATTATTTTTCCATCTCCAGAGATTGAACAAAAATGTACATTAATAGTATGGAATTTCCTGATAGTGAAAAGAAACAGACAAAATACACATCATCTCGATGAGATGATTATCACAAACACAATTTTGATTTTTCTTTGTCAAGATAGTCGTTAATGGTACAGGAGTTCTAGCATTTTCTGGTCTAGGCAGGAAAAAAGGGGAGGGAAGGTAGTTGCAGGTGCTACAACCTGTCATATGGGCTGAATCATTTGGTTACTATAGAAACTCTGGTTGCTACGATGCGACTCTAAAGCCATTCTTGGTCTTCATGGGAGAACAGCTTGTTCCAACTTGATGCTTCACCATTGCTCATAGCTTCTTCTCCCAAAACGCATCTCCCACACGTTGAAATGTGAAACACGATTAAAAGGTTATTGACTGAACTGTTGTTCTATGAGTCTTTCAAGTTATTTGTAAAATAACCGCTAACATCTAAAATGCTTTCACTTTACAAAATATGAGCTTTTGTTTACTTGCAATACATAGCAAAAGCTTTCAAACCTAAAGGAATGAATTAATAATTTAATTACATAGATACGGTTCATGTTACATCAACTTGACAGTAATTTGTGTCAAAAAGGAAAACTGAAATAAAAGGCAATTATCAACCTGACTCATAATACACTTTTCCCCAAAAGAGACATTATTTCATTTTAAGGACAGGGAAAAAAAGGCATTGTAGAAATTTTGGACTTGAGATGAATCTATGAGGTTTTTCTCTTTAAAATAAACAGGCTGTATGGAAAACTAGCATTCCCACATATCCACATAGTGTGTATTGTTTTATTAAAATTGCAGAACAGGAAAGTGTCATTTTCTTCAATGACATTCACTGGCATGCAGTAAACTCTGGCTGTTTAGGTATAACCCAGGCTTAAAACCTGATGGGGAATCTGCTTGTAGAAAGCAGGATTCTCGCCCCTAATTTGTGGAGAATGACAGAGATGAGAGGGACAGAAAATGTGGGGCCTGATCTAGTCATCTTCCCAATACAATTCTAATTGTGTTGGGTACTGGAATACCCAAATACAGCTGAAGAAATTACACAAAGCAGCTTTTTCATAGGTAAAGACAAACATCAGAAGGTTCTTCAAAATATTATCTGAAGTTGCCACCACGTTCAAGAGCCAAGAAATTTTCCTAGTTGTTGCACTTCAATTAACATACAGTAGGACAGTTCGTTATGAGTTCCTTAAGAAGCTCCATTCATTTTTCAACAAGTAGGAAAAGAAAAAAAATAGATCTCTAGATGTCCCCATGATTCACACACCCCACACCATGCTCTTACCTATTTGAGCTGTAACATTGCCTTCCAATTTGCTAATGGCTTTCTGGTCTGAAAGTTTACAAGATGGGCAACCAAATTGAGAAAGAAGATAAAGAAGTCTATTGTGATCACACAACAGTAGATTTAGCCATAATCTACTGTTCCACATTCCTGAAAACTTACTTACATGATCTTAACAGGATTCTTCAATCAGTATAAGTTACATCGCAATCCTATACACACTTATTTGAGTGTTGTTGCCTTCTGTTTAACTTCTGCACAAGGCTGGGTTTCAAGAGATGGGAAGAGTCATTCCATATGTCACAACTGTTTTATTTTATTTTTTTCAGATAAATTCCAAACATATCCAGGTGGGCATTCGTGTATCCGATGATGATTCCAAGGCTTTTAACTAACTAGTTTTTTTAAAAAATCTCTGCTTGATTTTAAAAAAAGCAAGAAGTCATTTGGTTGGCTGTACAGTGACCTCGTCAGCTGGAATGTTCACACCCGCAGCCTCCCTATTCTTGCCTTGTTGCAAAGTAAAGACGGAAGGCCCCAGTCGCAGAATCATGCCGCTGCCCAGGCAGTCCTCTCCCTTGTAGAAAACAGCAAACTGGAAGACAGAAGAGCGACAATGTGTACTGCGTGAAGCGTGAGGTTGTCTACTGAGAAGAGGGCGGGGCGGAGGGGAGATTACCTGACTACCTAGCTTTTAAACATCCCATATAATGTAGAGAATGGGAGAGTGAATTCATTGCTTGTAGAATTATTACCATAATTATTAGGTGATCTTTCTTAGCGGTGTAAATACAACTAGCATCTAAGTAAATCATCGTTAAGATAATTCTTGCATTCAAACCGTTTTTTTTTTCCAGTTCACATGGTAAGGAGAGCTTCCCAATGAACTCTGAAGTAATGAATTAATTATAATAATCTAACAAACCAATCAAAGGTGAATCACAACAGGTTATATTCACACGTCTTATAACTAATGTGCTGAATTAAGGAATTCAGCGGAGTCTTTCCCTTTTCCCAGCTGCATTATTTCCTTTGTTAAAAATATGCACAATTTAAAGTTTCTCACAGTTTTAAGCAATCCGTGATTCAGAGGCTTCTTAATGCTGAGATTTTTTTTTTTTTTTCAAAGTGGGTAGAGCTCTTACATCCTACTCTTTTTCACCGACTCTGGGTTATTTACAGAATCTATTCCACAACGTCAACTTGCATGACAGGACTTGATAAAGCCTGCAGCTTAACAAGCCCTCTGAATGTTTTTTTTGCTAATTATGAAAGCTATCATTCTCCTCCTTCCATGAGAGTTGCTATTTTTTTGCTGCGTTAACTGTGGTGAGGAGGCCAAAATGGGCAGAGAAAGACTAGAGTTCCACTGTATTTAGCCAAGTAAAGATGTGTGATTTTCCCTCCAAAATTCTCCAAGAGCTTTCTCAAGTGTTTTCTCAATCTCAACAACTTGAGAAGATGGGTGGACTTCCAAGTCCCATAATTCTCTAGCCAGCTTCAGCTTCAGCTGGTTGGGGAATTTTGGGAGTTGAAATCCACCTATCTTAAAATGGCTGAGATTGAGAAACATTTCTAACCGAACGTTAGACTACTGAACCATCTTAACCAGGGGGAAAAAGTGGACCAGCTTATCCAGGATAAGTGCAAACGGAGCAGGCTTGCCCTCCCTCCACCTTTGCTGAGATCCACAGATCGTATTTGGTATTTTCTGCACATAAGAATGTATTCTACTACACTTCATTCAATATTATTAGCAACATGGAGAATAAATGAGGCCTCCTTGCAAGTAAATACCTATAGGGCTTCAAATATAGCTTAATTTCCCCCATTATTACCATGGCTAGCAGACAAATGCAATATAGATGCTTATAAAACCTTCCCCTCTGTGCTGAGAATCAAACAAAGCTCAAGGGGAAATTATTATGAATCACGCCAGCCGTGCTGGATCATGTTCAAGCATTCAGCTGTTAATAGCAACAGATAGAACCAAGATTCCCGCTGAGATTTTCTACTCACGCATAGGTAATTGTTTAATAAATCTACCAATAATATGTATGAACAAACTGCTTCTTTTGTCCAGTTATACCCGGGGTGTCAAACACAAGGCCCAGGGGCTGAATCCGGCCCACAATTGGTCAGATCCGGCCTGTGGGGCCGTCCTGGAAAATGTAAGGAACTGGCCCACGTTGCTTCAAGCCCGGTCTATCCAACGCGAAGAGGGAACATCGGGCCCGTGTGGCTTTGGCTTGGTCTACCCAGGGCAAAGAGGAAACTTGCCAGCAGTTTGGGGAGTGGCATCAAGCTGGCTGTGCCCACCCAGTTAGCCACGCCCCCCCGCCCCTCCCCCCAAGGTCAACCACAGTCCTGATGTGGCTCTCAATGAAATTGAATTTGACATCCCTGAATTATACAATGCGTGGACAAAATCTGTTCCATACTTTGCTATTCAATCTATCTGTTCAAAAGTGCAACTGAGTGTATTTCCTGGGAAATATGTCCTGGGATGATTAGAAAATTTAAGATAATCGCAGAGAAGAAGGCACAGCACATACCTGCCCTGCTGTAAGGTCCCTTATCGGCTTAGCCAGAGTCAGCCATACTGATCCATCTTGATTTAGGGTTAATGTACAAGGTACTACAAATTAAGAAAAAACCTGTTAAGTGATTGACTATTACAGATTTGATTTGATTGCCTGTCTAAATGACTTAGGCTGGCTCACATAATTAAACGATCAAACCACCAAAATAAAATACAGAATTCAATATTTAAACCTACCCGTTACAAACCCATAAAACTCAATTGAAGCCAGAAATTAAAACCTCAAAGCCTGTATTCTCATCTGATGCTATTTGTGATCTGAGCAAATAATGAATATGTTTCTTTTTATAAACATAAGCAATAAATATCCTATAAATATTCCTTCTATAAGTGCCCTATCTGTGCCATTTGTGCCGCCAAGATCTTTCCATGAACAAAGGCTAGTCACCTAGCGCCATCAAGTGTTGGAAGCGGAAATTACACTCCATCATTTTGTTCCGAATGAGTTCGGCAGGTGGTTCCTCAGCAATCCAGTGCACTCTGTTTGTCCGTAAAAGATCTCTATAAAGCGCAGGGTGATCCCTGCTGGGTGCCTTTGGAAGGATGCAAAAAATAATAATAATAATTTAATTTACAGCTCACCATCTCAGCACTACATATAGATAAAATTAGCAACAAGTAAAAGAAAATTGAAAGTTAAACTGGAAGGCAAAATAAAACTTGTGCTTTGAGAGTGGGGGTAAAAACTCAAACCATGAGGTCCTCTTTCTATTACAGGGATGATGACGGTGAATGCAATCTTTACTGCATTTGTTTTCAACAGCCTGGGAAGAACCTTCATTTTATTTGCTTTATAAAGGGGAGAAAATATCACAGGCGGGGTTGATGGAACACTGGGGCGGGCAAATGTAATAATATTATTTAACGTTGTCCAAAAGGCAATGCTAAACTTAACCTATAGTACAGTACCATATAGAACCAGCTGGCTGGGATTTCTATTTTTTCCTCTGCATTTTTTTTTCTTTATTTGAACCATCTTAAAACTATCTGAAAACTTTTATATGGGCTCCGCCTTCCAAAATGAGGGAAACAGTCTGCTAATTTTCAACAATCATGCTGTTAGCTGCTGCTAATGTGGTCGCAGGGGTCTCCAATAGCCATACAGGCCCCAGGGTGATGACCCCTCATGGATCATACCGTAAGTTATTGATACTAATAGGCTTATTCAGTTAAACTAGATCAGTATTTCTCAATCTTAGCAACTTTATGATACATGAACTTCAACTCTCACAATTCTGGGAATTGAAGTCCAAGCATCTAAAGTAGCCAAGATCACGAAACATTGCACTGTGTAATTGTTATGAAATGTTTTGTTTCCTGCAAAAAAAAACAGGAAAGTCTTGGTCCTAGAACTTAACCATGGTTTGTTTTAACCATAATTAGTCTAGCTAAAGCTACGGAAGTAATAGGAAGAAATTATGTTTTGCCTAGGTAGATATTAAACTTAACTGAGCACTAGATCTCCAAAATGTCATCCTTTGAAGGGCCAAGAAAGAACAATAGCACTGCCGCAAGAGTGGAGCCACTGTTTCAGAGGTGGGATTCAGCAAGTTCTGATCAGTTCTGGAGAACCGGTAGCGGAAATTTTGAGTAGTTCGGAGAACCGGTGGTAACCCTCCCCCACGAGTGGGGAGGGAATGGATATTTTACAGTATCCTTCCCTGCCATGCACATCAAGTCACGCCCACCAAGCCACACCCACCGAACTGGTAGTAAAAAATTTTGAATCCCACCACTGCACTGTTTCCCATATAAATTTAGGGATTTTATCCAGGCTTAAAGGAGCTTATTAAGTATAGGTAATACTCACCTAGCGACCTCAATTAGTAACGGCAACTCCACTGTTAAGCGAAGCAGTTACTAAGCGATACAGGACTACACCCACAATTTTACTTCAACCTTCCTTTGCCTTACAATCCTCATAAATGCAAGAATTGGACATAAAAGCTACTGTTTCATCACTGGTGTAATTGCAAAGTCACTAAATGATTGCAGTTGCTACATGAGGACTACTTAACAGAAAATAACAAAATAACAAGAGTTAGAAGGGACCTTGAAGGTATTCTAGCCCACCCTCCTGCTCACGCAGGGGACTCTATACCATTTCAGACAAGTGGCTGTCCAGTGTCGTCTTAGATACTTGTGTATCCATGGAAAGAGGGAAATACTGATGTAAGAGGCAGCAAGTGGACAGCTTCAACATGTCCATCAAAGTTCTGCTGCTTGCTCAGCCCTTCCCGGTGCTGAGGTCACATTGTGTGACTTTTGTAATGATACAGGGATCGAAATCTCACAGCTGCTTCCACCCTCACAAATGGGCGTCTGTTTCCCTTTGATAAGGGGAGAGAGAAGCAGAAGGACCCTAGCGCATGCGCTGTACAAGTCAGCCCTTCCAGCCGGCGACAGTGGCCATCACTAACAATAGAACAGGATGATGGTCGGACTTAAGATGAAATGAAACACTGAGGATGAAGGCGTTTGCTTGTTCCAAGGTGAAGCTAAACGGTCTGATCGCTTCTTTTGCTCCTGGCCATTTATTGCATTACTTTGTGCCAACCTCCTTTTCAATTTTCCGTTGATCAAAAGCTAGTTTGAACAGGATGTAATGAAACTTCTCGACACCTGGTTGACTAACAGCTATGGTTTTCCTTTTGTATGCAAAAGCCAAGAATCTTGGGCCAGTAATAACCACATTCTTTTTAGGCCGCAATCACAAACGGTCCAAATGCAAAGCAAACTTACCACAAAAACTTCCCCAGAGGAGATGTTTTTATCTACAACAAACCATGCATGACTGGAGTTTCTTAGCTTGGCTTTCTGGCCAAACGTATATAAGAAGCAACCTAAGAAAAGCAAAACACGTATTTTAAAATATAACCCACAAATATGTGGAAAACAAAGGGGAAAGAAAAAGATGAAGAATGTTTAGTCAAGAGGCAAAATGCAGCAAGGAACACATAACTACTGGATGTATGGTTGTCATTTAAACTCATTAACAGTCTAATCCTAACCAACGTTCCAATAGAGGGACAGGTCTTTGATGGCGCTGTTGCAACCCTTACCCTATAATCCCTTACCCTGTCATCCTATGGAATCCCTTTCCATAGGCAAACCAGCCTTCTCAAACCTCCCAGACCAAGCCCCGTAATTATTACCCCTCCTCTCTCCCTGAAAAAAACATTATTCTTCCCTTACAAGTCTGGTCTAATTTTCAGCACTAATAGATTCCTTTCTTAAGTATGTTTATGTTTAGCCTGCTTTACCGTTTATTTTTAAGGAGATTAAAGGATCCACATTTTGTTCACTTTATAAAATCCCACTTCTTTACACAGTGTCAACTAATAAAAACAGTAACCCAATGTTTAATAACTTGCCACCTAATTTGAAACTTTTGCGGCCAGATGTCTTTAACCAGAGGATATTGTAGGGGTTTGGGGTTCCGAGCTCATTAGAATCCATTGCCAGATAGCAAAAGCAATAGCACTTATACTTATATACCACTTCACAGGGCTTTACAGCCCTCTCTAAGCAGTTTACGGAGTCAGCCTATTGCCCCCAACAATCTGGGTCCTCATTTTACCCACCTCGGAAGGATGGAAAGCTGAGTCAACCTTGAGCCTGGTGGGAATTGAACTGCCAAATTGCTGGCAGCTGGCAATCAGCAGAGGTAAGCCTGCTGTACTGCATTCTACCCACTGTGCCATCATGGCTCATGGCGATGGGATAGTTTAAAGAAAACTAAAGGTGTACTGAGTTTTATGTTGCCAAAGTCGGGGGGGGGGAGGGAGCGGCAGGGGGTAAATATACAGATCTTTATATTTCACAACATTTAATAGGAACTGAATTAAAAAAAAAAAACACTTGCTCACCTTTATGTGTTCCAAGAACTTTGCCATCTTCAATGGAGACAAAGTTTCCAGGACGTGGTTGCAGATACTACGAGGGGGAAAAAAACATCCTCTCAATTTAAATCCCATTTAAAAGTAATACACATTGAAAGTAATAATAAAATAAAACATACACATGTTCATAAAAATTGTGAATCAGTAATTTCTCACCTCAAGAAGGAACTCTGAAAAATCCCTTTTGCCAACAAAACAGAGGCCCATGCTCTAAAATAAAACACAATTGATGGTCATCTTTTAGGGTTTTTTGAAAATTCAAATAACAGCTCTTTATATCTATCTATTCCCACTTACAAATCCACCTATTTAGAAGCATTAATAAACTTAAAGAAAATATACTGAACTTTAGAGGAAAAAATAAACAATATGAAATGCCGACAGCTCATACAAAAATATGTGTTCAGCAGAAGGCTATCCTACTTGGCTACAATGAAAGATAGAACTAATTCCTGACTTAGAAATGATCAAAACACTAAAATGGCACAATTGGTAATTTTATCCAGACACACGATCAGTCGAAAGAACAGCTTTTGGTCATTTCCAGATTGCAAAAACTAATGTTTTTCAAACTTGGGTGATTGTTGGATGGGGAATTTTTGGTGTAGTCCACACATCTTAATGGAAGAGTAGGTCTTCCTCATAGGGGCCAGCCTTCAGGGGGACACTATGAAGTATGAAGAGGGAAACGCACGTGCCAGATCGAGAAACACTGCTCCAAATTATAATGGTTTGTTCTTTTTCCCCTTATAACGATAGAGTCCTTTGAGTAGGAAATGTTACCATGCCTCTTTTTTTTTCAACACATGGTAAAGTTGATGTTCTGCAGCTATCTTCTTCACAAAGTCTTTTGTTAAGTCTCCAAGAGGAAAAATGGTTTTCTGCAAAGCTTCTTGAGGAATCTGGCTGAGGAAGAACGTTTGGTCTTTATTGTGATCAGCTCCCTGAAGAAGTCTGACAGCTGCAAGAGGAGGAGAGAAAAGACAGTAAGATAAAATAAGGCTGAATGCCTATATTCCTCTCTCTTTCACGTACTTTGTTTACAGGGTTACATTCTGAAAACTAGGCCTTCAGTCAAAATGAGAAAGATGAGAAATTAGTAGGGAAAGCTATTTCCTTGTTCAGGCACGTGGAAAAAAAGTCCCCATAATTATCTGTTCCTAACCTGGTCTTTCAGTGGTATACTCGCTGCCACTGTAACTGAGCCTATCTAATAAACCAGCGGTCGCCAACTGGTGGGCCGCAGCCCACCGGTGGGCCATGAGAAAATTTTGGTGGACCGCAGAGAAATCTCACCCCCACAAAGCAATTAATCCAGGCTGCGCAGAAAAGCAAGGCTGCGCCATCCACATGGCCCGCGGGAATCCTCCCTGCCCACTCACTCCTTACGGGTAAATTTGTCTGCTAAATTGCTATTTTTTCTTTTTCCGACCATCATCTGTTCTGCTGTGCTGGGATATTTAGATTAGCAGGAAATGGTTGGATTTCTTGCTTCCTAGCTAGTCTTTAGATCTTTGGCTCAGCACAGCCAAACCTCCCTTAGGACTGAAGGTTTGCTTGCAAGCAAATACAGTGCAGACTCACGGCAAGCAAATTTTAGAGACTGAGTTAGCTGATGGCAGATAGATAGATCACTGAATGATTCTGTGAGCACTTCAATCTGCCTGCTTTGCCTGATTTTGCATAAAAGTTGCTTTTTTATATATAAAAAATTCAATATTTACATACATGGTGTGTTGTGAGTTAATTTTATGAGTTTGCTTGCAAGCAAATTTTATGTGACAGACTGAGCTAGCCAATGGCAGATAGATAGATCTCTGAATGAATCTGTGATTCTGCGAGCAACTCAATCTGCCTGCCTGCTTTGCCTGATTTTGGGTAAAAGTTGCTCTTTTTTAAAAAAAAAACCCAATATTTATATAAATATTTATAATATTTACATACAAGCCATGCCCAGCCTGTCACATGACCACCAAACTACACCCACAAATTAGGCCACACCCACAGAACCAGTTAGGGGTCCCTGGGATCTAAAATTATGAGTTTGGTGGTCTCTGAGGTCCAAAAAGGTTGGCGACCCCTGTAATAAACTTCCTTCAGTCCTTCTATTTGGTGTCTAGAAAAGACTGAGCCCACGCTGAATTTTATCAGCTGTAATGTCCCCTTGCCTATCTCAATGTGTCATGCCCTTGTTAGAATCGGATTCTGAGAGAGAGGAGAGACAGCCGACAGGGAGTGGAGGTGTGGCTCTGGAGGTTGGGGAACAGCAGAGGCTGGCTGGGCAGTCAGAGGAACAACCAGAACTATCCTCTCTTCATCTTAGGACATGCAGGGAGGAACAAAAAGGCAACAACTTGGCTTGCGAGAGAGGAAACGGCCATGATCCCCCTCACTGGTTGCAGCTATAAGAGAGACAGTTAAAACACAGTGTTGCCAGAAGCAAAGCGTGTGTTATTTTGGGCTGAAGTTATCTTGGTTGGCGTCCCTCTAACAAACTGTGCCTTGTTATCTCCTTGATGTTGATAATTACTTATCCCGGTCCATTGTGGAATTTCCTTCATTGTAGTTTGTTTTAGTTTTTTATTTCACCTCTATCTGCTCATTAAGTTCGGACTGTATTGTTTACTTTTGAAGACTATTTTTGAATAAGTTTTATCCCCAACTGAGAATTACTGAACAGTGGGGCCAAGTTGGAGGCATTAAAGGACATTTATTTACGTTTTGGATTTTGTTACACTCCACCTATGGACCATGCTTCAGGGGGACACCATGAAGTATGAAGAGAGAAAGGCATGCGCAAAAAGAGGTAGTGGATTGAGAGAGGCCATTGACATCAATGAAAGGGAGGTTCAAACCCCTTATTACTGCAAAGGATGAGAAAAGATAGAACTGTAGATAGCAAAAGGGGGAAAAAAGCAAATGTATCTGTCTGTCTGTCTGTCTGTCTGTTGTGTGTCTGTCTCTCTGTCTCTGTCTCTCTCTCTCTAGTGACTATGCATTCATATCAAATTTGGTTTGATTCTTTAAATCACAGAAAATGGTAACATGGCAGAAAACCATAAAAGAAGCCAATATACTATGCAATTAATTCTATATGCCAAGAGTAACAAATAAGAAATGTGATTTTGTTTCAAGTAATATTCAATAAAAAGGCTCTTGATATGGTATCTTTGATATGATGATGATAATATATTATATGATACTTTGATATGAAATAATACTACTTTAAGTCCAATGCAGCAGCTTTTCTAGTTTTCTTTCTGCAAAAATGTAACATCAATTAGCTGTTCTTCATCTTGTTTTCTCATTTTAATCTGTATTCTAAGACTTTTGCAGACAAGGTGACTATTACTAACCATTCATTTCATTGTATTAATTGATGCTACTCAAAGGTGTTTTTTTTTAAAGAGGCAACTGGACTTTCTTGTTTTTCTTTGAAGAAAAAGTTTTTCTTCTCATCGAAGGAGCTTCTTCAGCTCTGACTGGACGGTGGGGAATGGGAGGATTTATATTCCTTGCAGGCAGCAGTCATTTGCATCCTTTTAGAGGGTCATTGAGGCGGAGATTTGTATGTGTCCTCAGGGTCACCTGCGTAGTGCAAATGGGTGTGGAGCCTTCTTGGCTGCAGGATATTTTCTGCCCTGTGTCCCTTCACTGTTGAAGACAGGCGCAGGCCGTTGGGGATGAGTCTGTGGAGTCTGTGTTGTCTGCATCTCAAACTGACGCGCAAATGGTTCCTATAATCTGCCATTTTTCTGGAAATCCATTTGAAGCTTCTAGTATTTGAAGTGAAACGTCTTCAAACCAAAACAAGACAATCCAGTTGCCTCCTGAAAAAGCACCTTTGGGACAACCATGACCTGGATGACTGAGCATTGATGCTACATATCTAATCTGGATTTAAAGAATGGAGCACTTACTGTTTCTTATTTCAAATCTATTTCTGAAAAGTCCTGATGATTTTTGTTTGTACTTTTGTTGAAAAACTTCATTATCTTCCAAGGAGGTCCTTGCATAGTGTCCAGTTGCTATTGCATCAGCTCCTGGTATAGTTTTATAAAAAAATAAAGGGAAATTGGATGCTTTTATTTTAGCAAGACTTTTAACATATTTCACAACTTTTGATTTTTATGATATTCCTCATTTTATACTGTATCACTTTGGTCAGGAGGAAACTTCACTGAATTCAGTAATACTTTCTCAGAATACAGAAATGTAAGACTGCACCTTCAATTAAGACAAAGATTGATCTGAAAAGCCAGATCGTGATAGGCTATAAAAAGATTGCATGCAAAATTGGGACTGATTTTCAGATTTATTCTAGATCTTCATTTTTCATTTTGAAAATAGAACTTACCAATGTTATTCATAGCATAGTGTAGGAAATAATTGAATTTGATGTTTTTATTACATATAATATCAGGATTAGGTGTCCGTCCAACTTCATATTCATTTAAAAGGTAGCTGTAGGTAAGAAAAAAGAAACATTTGAATGAGTTTTGGGAAATGCAGTGGCATATTTACTGTTCCATCAAGAATCCCAATTATTTTACATAAAGCTAAACACCTGAATCATTTCAAATTCATCAGAATAAGCTGATCAAAATTGAGAAATCTCTTTGTTTTGACCAGATTGTACTGAAGTTGTTTCAGTTTGTAATTAAGCACCTTATTTTAATCATTTAAAGATGACACGGCTGAAAAAAGGGATTGGTTTATAGCAGTGTTTTTTCAAATGACCCTGGGATGCTGCAACCATCACAAATATATGCAGTTCCATGTGCCCAAATTTTAATCATGTGACTAAGTGGATGCTGTCATAAGTGTGAGGACCGGGTATAATTTTTTTTCAGTGCTGTTTTAACTTCAAACCGCTACTAAATGAATGGTTGTAAGTCAAGGACCACCTGTATACCATAAATAGGAAATGGTGAATAACTTCCATATTACCCCCAGGAAAACCATGTGCCAGTATTGTAGTCATCAGAAGTTAAATTCAACTCAAGAAAGTCTGCATCACAGCTTATCACTTGCAGCTTCTCAAATAAGCTTCCTTCTGGGCCATGGTGGATTGTTTTTGCTTCCAGAGGCAAAGGAGTTTTATTAGACTTCAGAATGTTCTAAAATTGGGCCGTTTTTCATGTACACCAGGGGTCTTCAAACTTGACAGCTTTAAGACTTGTGGACTTCAACTCCCAGAATTCCTCCTCCAGTCATGTTAGCTCAGGAATTCTGGGAGTCCACAAGTCTGAAACTTGCCAAGTTTGAAGGCCCTTGATATACACTTTCATAACCAAAGCATAGAGCATTGATGCTTTGCTAGATTATAAACAGCAGCAGAGGAGAGAAGAACTAGTCAAGGAAGCGTGCAAAGCCTCCATAGGAAACCCATTCTCTTTGTTTCTCTTGCTAATCTTCCCAGCTTTCACAAAGCTTTCTTTCAGCAAAAGATTTATGAAAATTCTCTTACCTAAACACTTCATTCCAATATTCTTTAACATAGGAAACTTGGCGAAATGGAATATTGAGTATCTGACACACTTTATAAGCATCTTCACAATCTTGATTGCCTTGACAAATTCCCTTTTCATCCACCAAATCCCAGTTGTTCATGAACACCCCAGTCACATCATATCCTGCTCAAATGGGGAAAGTAAAGAAATGAGAAATATAAAGGACAATACCGTACATGAAAAATGAACATACTGTGGATATCCTTACAAATAATGTTAAATCTTTCACTTTTAAAAAGTGTTTGAATCATCTATGGCAAAAACTCGTATCTCCTATACTTTATCCAATTTTGGATAACTCTTACTGTGTTATTATAAAATATACTATTCCCAGAATAGTAAAGCGTCACCATGACAAGTAGAAAATTTTCATTCTAGCTAGATGTGTCAAAATACGTAGGCACTAATGGACTCAATATTCATCTCTGGTCACAGACTGCCCATGAAAACATCGATTAGCTCATGTTTAGTTTTGTTATTAAAATATAAAATAGAGAATTAAATAAGATATTAGCAAAAATATCCTTCAAAGTCTGAGTGTAGGTCTCACTCAGTATCTGTCTGCAACTCTTTTAAACCAAAAGCATCTTTTCCCCAGGATTATACTACATAGAATAGCTGAGATATTTTAAGAATGGTTTAATTTTATTTACACGTTTGAAAATAATAAATGCTTAAAAATAGCTGCATGCTCAGCAGCACTTCGTGTGCGAAACTGATTCCTGAAAACCATACCCAACGCTGGAAATATTTAAAATGATTCATTCATGTAAATATCATTTTAATGATTTTTTTTTTAAAAAAACTAACTGTTCACTTAAAGAATATCATTGAGAAAGTTTGCTCACTTAAAAAACAGTACTGCTAGGTCATTAGCATGAAACAAAATTCACATAACCCCAACTTTTCAGGGTTCCCTACAGAAAACCCCTTCTAAAACCAAAAGAAGATAAGACTTAAAATTGCAAACTGAAGTATATATATATATGGGAGTATACCCCTACTGGCACACATATGAAACACAGAATAACAAGTCAGAAAAACATATTATAGATGCCTTTTTGTATTTCTTGTCTTTCTTCTACAGTATAAACAAATCCTTTCTCCACTTTTTCCCCTCACAACAGCCACTCTAGAGACAAGATAAGCTGAGAAAAAAGGGTTGGTTTATAGCAATGTTTCAAACTTGGCAATTTTTTAAGATGTGTGGATTTCAACTCCCAGAATTCATCAGCCAATATGCTGGGGCAATTCTGGGAGTTTAAGTACAAGCATCTTGAAGCTGACAAGACTGAAACAACACTGCTCTAGGATCTAGATCCGTGATGGCGAATCTGTGACACGCAGATATCATTTCTGCCGGCACGCAAGCCGTTGCCCGGAACTGATCCACTGCGCATGCGCCCTCCCACCAGCCGTCGTGTATCTGCTCTGCATGTGCGGGGGGAAGCACGCACACATGCGCAGTAGGGTGGGGCGCGGGAGGGTCACGCACGCATTACATTATGGGTGCAGGCATGCACTTTCAGCACGCAACAATGGAAAGGTTAGCCACCACTGATCTAGGTTGTGCCCACTGAATGCCCAAGGAGCAAGCCAATCTTTAAGAATCGGGCATCATTTACAGATGACAAGCTATATGGAGGTCCTAGATGACCTTGGTTGATCTGCAAAAGCTAAGCAGGCTCAGACAGACTAAATGTTTGGATGGAAGACTACTAGGAGAGTCTAGGGTTGCAGGAAGGGCCGAGAAGCTTAAAATGTGCTATGAAAGAAGACCAGGACAAAGTATTTCGAATATAGGTAGTCCTCAACTTACAACAGTTTGTTTAGTGACCTTTCAAAGTTACAATGGCAATGAAAACAGTGACTTGTTATGGTTTTTTACTCTTATGACCCTTGCGGCATCCCTATGATCACATGATCAAAATTTGGACACTTGGCAACTGACTCATATTTATGACGGTTGCAGTGTCCCGGAGGTCATGTGATCCCTTTTGTGACCTTCTGATAAGCAAAGTCAACAGAAGCCAGATTCACTTAACAACCATGTTACTAACTTAACTGCGGCAATTCACTTAACAACAACTGTGACAAGAAAGGTTGTACAATGGGGCAGAACTCAGTTAACACATCTCACTTAGTGACAGAAATTTTGGGCTGGATTGTAGGTCGTATGTTTTAGTCTCCAGTCCCCTCATCCTCCTATGTATGTATGTATGGTGGCCAATAGACTGATTATGTTGAAAAGACATTTTGACATGAATCAAGTCAATAACCTTTGCTCTTTGCATCTGTTAAAAGAATTTGCTTGTACGGTTTTGCTAAGGAAAATGGAAATCACTTGTTAGGAATTCACTCTGTAAGAGAATTGTATCCTTTTCTAGCTTCAGAGCTAGACGCATCCTTGGAGACAATTCCCAGGAACATCCTGCTCCATAGGTAAGGGGGGAGGGCTGCTCAGGAGCACGAACACACAAGGGATACTGACTGTGTAAAATGACAAAGTATAGACAGAGCACGGGCAAAGAATGCTCCATGGATAAGGAAGGGCGAGGCATTGCCCGCATTAATAACAAACCTTTGTCTCTGATTGGATAAACTTTGTTTCTATCAGCGTAAAATGTATATAAAACCCTGACCCTGACCCTATGGCTGTTGTTGCTACAGCCTCCAGGAATCCGACCCAAAAGGAGCGTTTTAACCCCGCAGAGCAACCCCTTCCCTCAGGTCTTCGCCCACCTGATGCTAACTACGACCCCTCTCAAAGGCCCTTCGCAAGGGGAATGCCGGGAGTTGTAGTTTCCATATACCGGAACGGAAGTTCTGCTGAGGGAAAGAATATATATAATATATAATATTATATTATATAATAACATATATATACATTGAAAGTAATAATAAATAATATTATAATAATAATATATGGGGCCAGCTGCTCTCGCCCCCGTTCTCCGCCGGGGAAGCCTCACCTCTTCGCCTCAGCAGCAGAGCCGCCACGGCGCTGTCCACCCCGCCCGACATGGCGCACACCACGTGCCGACGAGCGGCCCCCATCATGGTCCGGCCGCTTCGCTAAGTGCTCAGGGCCGGCCGCGCTTCCTTTTCCCGACCGCGGCCCACCGTGACCTGAAGGGCAGAGAGGCAGGACAGGAGGGCCGTCTGTGGGCGGAGCTGAGCTCACAAAAGGCCGGGGGAGAACGGCCTTCTCCTCGGCTCTCCCACGGGAGGAGGGCCGCTTTTACGGCGGGGAAGTCCCGACCATGGGAGGGGTTTACCTGTCTTTTTTATCTTTGGGTCGTATAGGCCGGGGATGGTGGAAGCTGAAAGTCCTGCCTTTTCGATTCACCCCACTAGGCGGATGACACCCGTGTGTACGTGCACGTGTGCGCACCTACGAGTCAGGGTCGATTCCTGGCGGCTGCCTGAACGAGCCCCTGCAGTTTTCTTAGGAAGTTTTTGAACGATTATTGTTATTATTTATTTTGCCATTGATTGCTTTTGGGGTCTGAGGAAGGGACTGGCTCTCCCGGTTTTTAACCCGCTGTACTAGTCTGGGCTGGTGCAGATTCGCCAAACCTGTTTTGGGATCGTTCATTTTGAATAGGTTGCTGTTGTTTTGCAATTATGAAGTTTAATAACTTCAGAAGTTGCGTATCACTGGAGGTTTTAAGAGACTGGACAGCCACTTGTCTGAACTGGTAGGGTCTCATGCTTGAGTAGGGGGCTGGACTAGAAGACCTCCAAGGTCCCTTCCAGCTCTATGCCATTCCATTCTCACTCCTTCCATTCCATTATATTCTATTTTACAACAAGGCAAGTTTCAGACTTTTATAAACCATTCCTGAAACCATTGTTTTTCATACTTGGCAAGTGGAAGATGTGAGGACTTCAACTCCCAGAATTTCCTGATCAGCATGTAGGAATTCAAGTCTACACATCTTCAAGTTGCCAAGTTTGAAACAAACACTAAACAAAGAGGTACTTTTTTTATTCTTAAGACTATACTATCTTCTGTTAGTTGATATGATTCCCACATTATTCCTGGGTAACCATCTTAAGGAACTTATGCAAGGACAGGTCACCTGATCTTTCTTAAAATAAGCGATACATGCTAGATAAGAATTAAGACTATTCCCCGTTTGCAGTTAGCCTTAATGTAAATGTGCTGTGTGTCCTTTTCTTCTCTTACCTAATGATTTTTCGATCCTTTCATCAGGAGTGGGTTCAGCCTGGTGCTTTATAACTACTTAAAGTTGGTGCAGGTGTGATGTAGGGTCCCTGTCCTCTATAGCCACTCTCACCTGGGCATCAAGAGTCCCCATTTTTCCTGCTAGCCCTTTCCACTGTGCCCAACACATTTCCAAGTCAGTTCCTGGGTCAAGGTGTTTTAATGTATCCCTATGAAAGAGTGATGGGAGGCCATGCAGTGAAATGGGAAATCTTACTTTGCTGGGCAGCTACCCTGATTCACTTGATAGGTGTGGGAGAGCAGCATAACAGTCTAAACTGCTAGAAAATGACCGTTCTCCTGCATCCAAAGCTATGTTTGATTTGTCAGAGAGCAGATCTTCAGATGATCCCATACTATTTGAATAAATCCTATTGGAAGAACTAGGCAATCCCCCCCCCCCCTTCCCATGAAGACTGGAGAATTTGGAGAGGAAGGGATCGCAAGAGAGTTGAGAATACATTGACAATACAGTTGAGAAAGGAATGCATTGATTCCGGAGCTGAGAGCCACAAGGACACAGGCAAACAGGCAGTATATTTCCTATTGTGTGCTTGCTTGCTGTTTTGTAATCTCTTTCTGACCAATTTCTCTGCTCTTGTGGGGAGAGAAAAATGGGTCAAGCACAGCAGAGGTTGCCTATCAAAATTGCTTTTAAAAAAAAAATCCCTTCAAAAAGCAGAGAAATGACGAAACAATACGGTAGTATTTTATATTATCATTTATTTTTGATGATGAAAACAAAATATGCAATTCCTATTTTATATGTTATAGGACAAAACTTCCATCTACATCTGAGCTGTTGCAATAAGATAAAGAAATGTGATAATGTTTTGTTTTTTACAACTTTTTATTATTCTATAAGGGATTCCATGAGGCAAACATGAATTGCTTTGACAAGCCACATAGAAATGAAAGGTTTGAGTCTAACATCCAGTTAGGAGCAGTTAGTTGCTGCAAAGTACAATTTTTAGCCAGAAAGGTGAATATCATCTAAAAAAACTGAACCACGATGGAAAGTAGTTTGGGACAGTGTACTGTAGTTTTGTATTGAATTATTCAAATTAATAAAATAACATTTTGGAGAACTCATTCCTTTTTGCACACTTGGTTGTTGAGTATAAAGGAAAAGTCAGACACGCATTCTGTCCTGCCATAAATAGAAGTTCTGCATTTTAAAAAAACTGCCATTCTTATAGAGATTGAATTGTGATTGTCTTCAGAGAATATTTTGCAATAATTCTGAAAGTATTTAATCAACATTTAAAATGCTAAAACTTTATTTCAATATATTTGACATACATCTACAATTTGCACAATTTTGCAACAAATATTTTTTATCAGGAAAGACATTTGCTATACCCAGAATTGCTTACAATATTTAAAAAAAACCATCTTTTCTATTTTTCCTAGCAGCAATATATCAATATTTCAAGTTCACAATTTTAATTAGTTGCTAAACTCTAGATTTTTTTTCCAGTTTGAATACCATTTTTTAAAAAAATCAGAATTTCAGAAGAGGTGAATTTTCTTTATTTCCTTCAGGACTTAGTTTGATCAAAGGAGAGCTCAGATCTATTAGCTAAAAGTAGAAAATATATTATTAAAACATTGACTAAACACAGGTTTTACATTCTTGGAAATATAAAGAACCCAATTTGTTAGCAAATCTACATTAACAATGCAGTTTTGATTACAACCAATTGTACCCAATTCAAATATTAATTTTGCAATAGCTTACTTAGTGCCAGCTTTTGGCAGAATTTTGAGGTTAAATTTTCTAATATTACATGCAGTATATAATAACATTAGTTACTGGACAAAGCTTCAGAGATAAAGTTGACTGCCTCTAAATGTAACATACCTGCAATTAAACTTTTTATCATCAACCCACACTTAACAAACAGTATTAAGAGTGAGATAAAAATAACCTTACCTGCCCTGTAGGTTTCAATGGAGAGGCTTTAGTTATTTCAGGAGTGTTAAAAAGATCAATGAGAGGTTTGTTTTCACATTCCTGGATGGCAACTGGTGTTTTATCTGTTTCAAATTCTATCAACAAGTCCTATAAAAAGTGTTTTAAGTGTTCCAATATCATACTCTCAAAAATTCAGAGTGTCAGGTTACATAACATCTATTCCCACCTCCCAAAATACAATACCTAAATCTTGGATATTCTGCTGCTCCAAACAACCTTTAATTTCAATGCTTGTGTGATCTAATTCAAATTTTTTAATGAGTCATCAGTGTAAATTAAGTTTCCCACCCACCTTTCCTAAAAAGGGTCTCTTAACAAGAATATTTATGTCAAAGTATTGATAGAAGGCACTGATGGACTATTAATATAACCAACATTTGAAATAATTGCATTTAAAATCTTTTCAAGAGATATGGATCTGCAAAGCACATTTAAAAGCCAAAAAAAAGCCTTCATTATTGAAATACTTCATAAAAACCTTCCTAGTGTAAAATATTACCATGACAAGTACACCAAGAGGTGATAGCATCTTTCAAATTCTTTTGAACACAAGCAGCAGTTAAAAAACTAATTTTACTATAATACATGGTTTGTATCTTGATGTGGCAGATAAAACGCAACTTACCTCCTTAGCTGGTATTACTTCTGCTGTTTCCCCCTTTTTAGTAATGTCTTGTTCTATTTTGATAAAAGCTTTATCTGGTGAAAAAGCCAGTGCGATAGGTATAATTTTTGGTGGAGAGAAGTCTCCTTCTGTTGAAGACAGGCTTGAAGACATCCATGTCTTGTTCTTAGTCACACATTTAGAACTAGGTAGAAACAGCAAAAAAGCCATTTTTATGCAGAATTCCAACCCTGGAATCATTTATTTCTATTCAGTATTTGCAATTGTTTCTTTACCCCAGTCCCACAGGAAAACAAAATTACATGAGAAATGGACTGTCCTTAAAACTTACAGTAGAATAAATAGTGTATTTTTCGGAGTATAAGACGCTCCAAAGTATAAGACGCACCTAGCTTTAGGGAAGGAAATCAAGGGACGGGGGGGGGGGGGGGGGGGAATCTGCCTCTGCCTCCCTGTAATTAGCCTCCTCGCAGCAAACAGCAGGTCAACTTCAACAGTCTGATTAGCACAAGTAGCTGGTTGTCGATTGGATCACCCTCCTGATGATCAGATGTTTCAGGCTACAGGGATTGCCATTGCCGCCTCTGCGATCCCCATTTTTGCTTCCACATCCCATTTTTGGCCTTTGCGCGTCCCGTTTTCAGGCTCCGTGAGCCCCATTTTCCGCCCATTCCAATAGGCCAGGGGCCTGCAACCTTAAACACTCAAAGAGCCGGACTCCAGTTTGAACTTCTTTGGCGACAGACCGAAACCGCGTCTCTGCGCAGTTTCAATCTGTGCTCGCCGCTGGAGCGCCCCGAGCCGGCTGTTTTCGGGGCTAAGCCACCCCGTAGAGGTGGTGAAGAAGGGGGAGACTGCCTGCAGGGTTGAGGAGAGCCGCATCTCTCCTTCCCAGCTGGCCATTACTCCCTTTCCTGAAGGTCATTGTAGCAGTGGTCAGAAATGGCCACCACAAAGAAGAACTCGACTGGAAAATAATTTGCAGGAGGAAGATAAAAAGAGAAAGTTTTGGTTGACCGGGTCAAACAGCAAAAGCAACAAATAAGGTACCCTGGAATTGAAACTATTAAAAAACAATAACATTGTTCCCTAAGATTTTTAAACTGCGAAGGAGAGAGAAAAGGGAAAGGATTTGTTTGTTTTTTCTCCTCTTCCTATACTGACAGCTAAGTGACTTAAGCAAGAAATTGGAAAAAAAATCCACTTTGACATTAATAGGCATTTAATGCTGAAAATAAAAAGTCAAAGGGATAATAAATATTTCTGAATAATTAAAAGCTTTTGAAAACAGGAAAGGAGAGAGAAATAAATATAAAATCAGAAAGTAACGGAAGAGGGAAATGCAGAAGAGAGAATTAGAAGTAGAGAGACAAGGGGGTAAAAAGGGGAGGGAGAAGATGAAAGGGAAGAAAGAAAGGAAAAGAAGTTATAAAGGGCAGAAACAAAATATAGAGAAACAGGGCCTATTTAGAGATAATGGGTGAAAATTTAATGGAAAAAGGTATTCTGCAAAGGTACATAAGATATATTAGTTATATTAGAAATAGAAATAATTTCAGAAAATATGAAACAATGTATGATTAAAATGTTTGATAAAATAGTTATCATAACTTAGTGGAATGCTTGTCAATAAATAAATGTAACAAAATGAATATTTAATGATTTACAAAACGTGAAGAGAAATAAGGGAAAAATTAATTATGGAGATTATATGTGTCTTTAAGGAAGTATGATATTTAATTGAAAAGAAATATTAAAGATGTTAAGACTTTAATGATTATTAATGATAGAACTGAATTGGAATGGAATGAGGGTTTATAATAACATATATTTATAATCCTTTTTTTAAAGAATATAGTGTGTATTATAAGAATGTACCAAGCAGAATTCGATTGGAAGTTATGTATTATGTATTATATTGAAGGTCATAACCTTAAGGTATATATTGAAGTTTAAATAAGAGTTGAATGGATATAATTAAAAGATATAAGGGTGTCATACTCCAATTAGTAACTACAGGAGAAAATTTGTTTAATGAGAAAAGATAATATGAAATTGAAACAGAACAGACAAAAGTATAAATATAATGATTTGAATTGAGATGAGATAATCAAAATAAAATTGAGAAAATTAAAATATATAGAAAATGTAGAATAAATAGTATAAGATATGGAATAGAACACAAAAATGAGCATGAAATTGAGTTTGTGTCTGTATAAAGAAGTTCAACCCCGGACCATGCTATTTTCAAAAAAGATGTTTTACTTGTATTTTGTGTGTGTGAAAACCCAAATAAAATTTTTATTAAAAAAAAAACACTCAAAAAGCCAATTGGACCCGTTTGCACCTGGAAAAAACCACCAGGAGCCACAAAACCTGGGTAGGTGTGGCCAACTTGATGTCACTCACTCCCACCCAGTCACATGAACCCCCTAGCCACACCTATTCAGCCACAAAAGCCTTGTCTTGCTCTATGTCTCCCTGTATATCTCTGCCCCTCTCACTCTCCCTGTATCCCTCGTTCCCCTTCTCTCCCCCCTCGCTATCTTTCCCTCTCTCTCCATCTCTCCTCAAATCCAAAGGAAAATCAGCTGCTTGTGCTAATCAGGCTGTGGTGAAGTTGACCAGGCTGTTTGCTGCAAGAAGGCAAATTGCTGGGAGACAGAGGCCAAAGGGTGGGGGCCAGCAGGTGGGTGGGCTTTGGCAATATTCGCTATATAAGACGCAGACATTTCCATCCACTTTTTGGGGGAGTGGGGAACCACATCTTATACACCAAAAAATACGGTAGTTAAGGTACTGTAAGATTTATGTTTCAATAAGCAATGTATCTTTCACAAAATCCTTAAAACTCATGGATCCATGTTTTCATTATAATACAACAGACACCTTCCCACAGAAATATATTGTGGCAAATACATAGTTTCATCCTTTGGACATCATCAGTCGCAGCCAATAGAAATCATAAGTCTGTATTGTAATACATCACAGTATATGAATTGATTAGCTGAATAATTCCAATGCATTCAGTTGATGGATACCAGTATGGAATGTCATAGAAAACCTTGCACCTTTTCTGGGATGTGTTTCATAATGTGTTTTTTTTTTCAGAACAAGAGAATTAGTAAAGAGCCCAACCAAAGAATCCCTAAGACCAACCCCACCCACAGATAGGCAAGACACCAGAATATAAACTGACAGCAAACAAACCACACTCCTTACTACCACTGATGATGTTACCTAGTTAGGGTAATGAAACATCTGCAAGAAAACAGACAAGCTTAGAAAGCACTGAGGGCTCCTCATTTCAACCCTGAGCTACAAATATTCTCCTTTATCGGTACCAGAGAATTCCATACTGAAACCTAGTTTTTTCTAAAAGAGCTAAACTCGCACTCGACATTCAAGTCAAGATTTGACCCAAAATCCCCTTTGGGGATAGATAAACAAATTTATAACTTATTTATTTCCCATCTTTATTTTATACAAATAACTCAAGATGGCAAACATTCAACATTTTTTCTTGAGAGAGAATGACTGGCTTTTATAGCTAAGACAGGACTAGAACTCAGTCTCCCACTTTCTAGCCTGGTACTTAATAAATAGACTAAACTGGCTGTCTATTAATAAATAAAATTAGCATTTTCTGAAACTAGTGATAAGTCAAGGGCATATTAATAAACAGTAATTGCAAGGATGAGGAAAAATGGCAGAAGACGTACCTAATTCCTGTAGTCTTTTTAGAAGACCCACTGGAGACATGTCGAAGAGCTAAACAATTAGAGGATGTCATGGTTCTGGGCACTGTTTGGGGGCTCAGTGTTGGAATTCCCAAGATACACCGGCCAACTGAGATAGGCAATGTAGAATGCCTTCTGTCAGGCGTCCGTAAAAAAGGCTTCACAGCAGAGCAGGATTTTAATACAGTTCTTTCTAATTGTTTGACAGGTGTGGAAAATGCAACATTGCTACAGAGATTAAGAAAACATAACAATTTTAGAACCCTAAAATTTCTACTAAAAGAGTCCTTATTTTTAGTAGTTTATTCATGTTACGTTCAAGATATTTTAAGTATTAGGAGGATAACTTATAGTGTTTCCAAAAAACATAGATAGCCCTTGTTTATCAAGAGTGATTGGGATCAGGAATTACAACAACACAGTTGTAAGGCATTATGTCATGTGACCATGGCATCTTATGACAGCAGTTCTGGCAGTTCCAGATGGGCAAATCCCATGCAGTCACAGTATCTCATGGTCGCCATTTGCAATCTCCTTCTGGCTTGTTTGCTTGTTAGAAAGTGGCTGGAAAGTCACAAAGGGTGATTATGGGATGCTGTGACCTTATAATTATGACTCATTTGATGAGCATCCAAATTGCAATCATGGAGGTGCTATGATGGCCACAACTGAGGACTAAGTACCTCTTGTTTAGCACCATTGTAAGTTTAAATGGTTGCTGCACAAGTAGTCGATCAGCAAGGACTACCTGTACTTTACAGAGTTCCAAGTCAGATCCTGCCCCAAATCATGGATAATTAAGCTAAACAATTAGTGTAATATTTGAACTGGCAAACCTAAAGCTATACTGTGCCTTGCTAATTGCCTAGTCCTCTTATTACCAACTTCAATTTGAAATTTCTGACAAGCTTGCAGTTCTCTCTGCAAATTGCAAGCAACAGAACTACTGTAAATATATGGATAGTACAACACTGCAGGATAGCTTGACAGCGTCTTTATTCGTTTTCACAGAAAATTAAACAATTTGGATTCTCTCAAGGTTTCCAATCACCTATGTTACAGAACAGTTCAATGAAGACTTAACAATTGAAGTGGAAATCAGTAGTTGTCATCATATAGAAATTACCTTTCAATATTGCTACTGGATAATACTGGATTTGATTGCAATACTCTGGTGACTTCATTTTCTGAAAATATATATAAGCAGAAAATACAGTCGAAGTGTTCATATTAATTTTCTTAGGCACACAAATATTCAATTGCTTAATTTACTTAATCTTTTTTTGCCAGCATATACACCAGCATGTTAAAGCACAGAATCAACTCTCCAGAAGTTAGCATAATTTATAATTCATTAAGATCAATTTCCTTACCTTGCTTTAAGTTTGGAGCTGCTGTTTTAGAGTTAAGTTTAAGAGTTGAACTTGTACTTGCATTTCCTAATGTATTTTTGGATAATACGTTCGGAAGACTAGAATCTGAACCTTTCTGCATATTACTGCTTGCACTCTCAGATGTCTGTGAAGCTTTATATTTGGGTATATTCACAGGGTTTCCTTTAGCACATTTGGGTGTGGGCTGTTTTCCAGATGCATCAGAATGGGCAGCATTCACTGAAAATCCTTTCATAGGTTTAACAATGGAAATCTTGCTTGTTACAGAAGAGTGCCTGGAGATGTCTGCAGCAGCTTTTGCAACATTCGTTTTGACTAGGAAATAAGAAGACATTACAGACTGCATTATTATCGTAGCCAAAGCTTTTTAAAAAATGTCTCAAAAACCGGCACCAGTCCCTGTTACAATAACCTTATACTCTGGGTAGCAATCAACCTATGTTTGTATATGAAATCACAAAAGCAATGTTGTGCGCTCCTTGTACAAACTCAGATGTTTGTAATGATGCTGCATGCATGGATAAAAAGAAAAATAGATTATAGCATTCCAATATGTCCTTAGACAGATATTATTTTATAATTGATCAGTCTGGCTGGACTAGAACTACTGTACCCCAATATCCTTCACCCAACCCCGTGGAACAATCCAGGGTACTTCCACCACAAAGGTATCTGAAGTCATATAAGAAAATACTTCATGTCATCCATCTGGGTCACTAAGGTTATTTGTCTTAAAATAGCATCTGAACCTAGTTTCTCTTACTATGAACATACAAATCATTGTTCTTACTCAATTAGAATAGTTATCAGCACATTTAAGACATTACCCATGCAATCAAACCACACAGGAGTAATTCAGCCTCAGATCTCTATCATTCTTATATTCGATCCTAACAAATGAGATTTATTCAACCACAATGCAGATGAAGATACAGCAGTGATTTATTGTATTTGTCTTTTATGTTCTGACACTCAGTTTTAACATACTTAAAAGTATTTGCTGTTAAATTTCACATTTTTAAAATTCTGCTAAGATATTTGTGCTGTTGAAGAATTTACTCAAGTAACATTGTCATTGTACTTTAATACAGCTTTGTCTTCCATGAATAGCTGTGGCTCTCCTGCCTTCCCCGCTCAGTGTCCAACTCTGACTATTTGAATATGCTTTCATTAAATCACAGGTCCCAATTCCATACTAGCCACTAGAATCAAACCATAATTGAATAATTACCACTTCCTCTTTTAGGAGAAATTGACAGACTTGAATTCAAACTTGAATTCATGCTGGAAATGGAGGAGGAGGAAGATGAAGTATTTCTTCGCATATGAACATTATTAGGAAGTTTCAGTTGTCTCGTCTTCATGTCCAACTGTAAAGAAAATGATAAATGATTTGGCTGTATACTAAAGAAATATAATCAGGTATACTGTTCTGACCATTATGCTTTGAATTTTTATCTCATCAAATTGCATCTCTCTACCTGGATAATTTCTATTGCAAGTACATGCTGATCTCTTCCACTCCATTGGCTGCAACCTGTTGGGAACCACACCACGCAAGTGATGCATGTGCGAAACCATGCCCTCCCCCTCCCCCATGTTGGTACCCAGAGGCAGAAAGATTGGGTACTGCTACATTAATAGCATATGGATTTTCTTCGGTTTAATACAAAAACTGAGGCCAAATTAGACAGAACTTACTACTTTGCAAATTACATTTCTGCATCAATGGATTTTTTTTTTTTGTTACGTTGATTCATTGCATGGGAGAAAATCGAAACAGCTCTCAAAGACGTACCAGTTAAAATGTATTTTTTTTAATTACATTTTTATGCCCCCATCTTATTGATAGAGATTCCGAGCAGCTTAAATGATGGAAAAAGAACTTTCAGATCAAATACTGAAATGCCATGTATTGCAACATCCAAATCCAATTCATGATTAGTTAGAGAGTATTCACCTTGCTGGGAGCAGGGAGAGCTCTCTTGCTTTGCATGGATGAACTGGTAGAAGACGACAGTTCTCCTCCATCCGAAGCTACGCTTGATTTGTCAGATAACAGATCTTCAGATGATCCCGTGCTGTTTGAATAAATCTTGTTGGAAAAACTAGGCAATTTTCTTTGTTTGGTCTGCAAGGTTTGGATTTGAAATGTTTATAAAACAAATATCAGAAATATACAAAAATCTCACGTTCTTTCTATTAAACGAAAACTGTTTCAAATAGTTATGCCATCAAACTATAACCAGACCATTAGTTAAGGGGATCAACTGATGTTATTAGAATGCAAATATTAAAACATTCCAATATTATGCAATCCAATACATTTATGCTCTTCCTATTCCCCAGCGTATACAACTGCCTGAAATTGAGTTGAAAGTGCACACTGCATTGAAAAGCATTTTTCCTCAAGTAATACTGAATACTTCACCACACTGAATCAGCATGAATTCAAAGATTCATTTAAATCAGAACATAACGGTATGACCTGGTCAAACTTTGGGATGACTTTGAATTGAAAAGGCAGGTCTTCTGCTTTGCATTTTCTCTTCTTAGGAGGACTACGGCCCCTTTTTCTGCTGCTGCCCCATTCAAAGTGGCACAGCAGTTCATATTCATGTATCATAATCAGGCACACAAAAAAATGGCTTGGACTAGAACCTTTCAAGGTCCGTTTATGTTAAAGCAGAACTAACTACATTTCAAAAAATTGGGGGAGCAACTGATAACATCTTCAAAAGCCTCAGGCTCTCTCCTCTGGCTCTCTTCCTTGGCCTTTTTGGAACTTTGCTTTCTTCCTCTCGAAATCAAGATTCGAATTCAAATGTCAGGCTAAATGCATTTTTGCAGTAACACCATTAACAATAACAATTAGACTTCTATACCACTTCACAGTGCTTTACAGTCCTCTCTGATTCGGTTTACAGAATCAGCATATTGCCCCCAACAGTGATGGAAGGCTGATTCAACCTTGAGCCAGTGAGACTCAAACTGCCGCCAACCGTCAGCAGAAGTAGCCTGCAGTACTTCATTTTAACCAATGCACCACAGCAGCTCTTAAACATTAGGCACTTAAATAAGCAAACAAATTCTTACAGATTAACAGAGTTGGAAGGGACCTTGTAGGTCATCTGGTGACTAGCCCAACCCCCACCCACGCAAGCAGACCCTACACCATTTCTTAATAAATTACCCTAGCCTCAAACTATATCTAGCAATAGCCATCACTTTAACCTAACATTCTGAACGATCCCAGAAATATGCAGATGTCTCAGTTTCAAACAATAACCTTCAAAATCAGCATAGAGGTGCATGCTTTCTCAAAAACAGAAACAGACATATTAACAAACCCATAGATTTAAAGAACAAATTAGACAGAAAGTTTTATTCCAGTTAGAATTAGATTGTAATATTGTGACACAACTTAAAGCTTAGATATAATGCAAAAGAAAAATCTTTACCTCGCCTGCTACTAAACAGCTGTTATTTCTAAGTGCAGGCGATGTTTTTACAGCCTGAAATTTGCTTCTTTTTTTAAGGCTTGTGTCATTCTTTGTTTGGGGTGAGGATACACTGTGCATTTTAGATAACTTATCTGTTTTAGCAGGACTTGGCGTGTTCAGAGACACTCGTGGAGAACGTGGGCCATCCATTATTGTGACAGGTTGCCTTAAACGCTTCTGAATTGAAGGCAGCAGTTGACTGCTTGGGCTTTCCCATACACAGTATGTCTCTCTTCTAGTGGGTGTTGCCCTTTTATCTGTCACTATTCCTTTTTCAAGGATTTTCAGTTTTGACTTTGATTCTTTTACAAACTTTTCAACGACCTCTGTCTTTTCCTTCCTCAGATGAATAGAATTATTTTTTTCTCTTTTGTTTTCATTTTTAAGCTGGAAAGCTAGCAAGTGAGCTTCTTTAAATATTTCCACAAAATTATCTGCTGCAGGGCTCCAAGATAGGTCAGATGTACGTGACTGAATTATATTTTGACTCTCTTCATGGGATTCAAGGCACACAGCAATACATTTTTCTTTATGGCCCACTGGTCCAACAAAAACTTCATCTTCATTTTCACTATGACAGAAAGAAATTAAGTCAGGTAACTGCACATTCTTCTCTCTGCTCTCAATGCATCTTGATTTTGATATAATTTTACCTTGTGGGAGACAGTGAAAGGTCAAAATCAAATTTTTCTTCAGTCAGGAGGTGAAAATCTGAAATTACATTAGTGCATCATACATTATTATTATAACATAATTGTTATTAATGAGATGGGGGGCATATAAATTTAATAAATAAACATACCTGGAATTCACTTTTTTTCTACAGGAACCAAATTATTATTCCGTACACCTTCATATTATTGTACCATATAGCCTCAAATAGGCATTGGTTTCATGAACTTTCAGCTTAATGGATTGACCCTGCTTAACAGGATAGGAACATCTATTTATTTATTCATATTAATTGAATGAATGCCCAACTCACTTGAAGTTACTCTGAGAATCATAGCAATACATCAATAGTAGCAACTGAGAGATCAGGCAGAAAAGATTTAGGATTGGTGGCATATGCTTCACAAGGAGTTGCTAAAGGATTGGAGAAGATGACACATTTAATGCTTATTGTAGTCATCAGCTTTCCCTTACTAATTACTACTAAAAGTTTAACAAACACTTCCCCATTATCCACTGAATCAAGGATTTACCATTATAAAATGGGGTTTTATTTCTTTCCTGTCTTTCTCTGTAACAATCATTTTGCTCTTTATGTATTTTTAAACCAAAAAATAAATAAATAAATCACTCTTCACTGAGTGAACCTGTCAGGCTTCAAAGAGCCTACCGGTTTATCTCCTGGAGTGAAGCCCGACACATTTATCTTGGTTGGGGAATGAACGTCCGATCCTGCCGTTTCCAATATGTTGACTTGATCAGAAAACGTATCCTCCTTTTGAAAATCCCATCCTGGTTTGACCCATCCATCTCGTATCAGCACGAACATTTGACAAGGATGGGGTGGAAGGAGGTTTATCACTCTGACTGCTCTCATTACCCGAAACGAAACACAAAAACTCATTGGGGAAGTTAAGGCACGGCTGGAGAATTAAAACCACATTCTGTTTGGTAATTAGTTGCATTTGGAATTGCGGGATGGAGGCGTGTAGGACTAATGGGGAGGTCGGATGTTAGTTAGCTGCATGATAAATTGCGCTGAGAGATGAATGATCTCAGCGCCAACTTTACCCGGTATATCCATTGTTGCCGTGTTTGAAGGAAAACGAGCGAAAATAAACGTACCTATTCACAACAAATCCTGTGAGTAATATAGTTTATTGCTAGAATTCCTACGTGTTCAAACAGAGGCTAACAGAAGCTAATGAATTATTGGAATAGCCTAAATAAGAAATTTGGTGCAAACTATGAGAGGGTTCAGGGTCAGTAATTGGGGCAACTTTTTTAGACTGCTGGGCATATCTGCTGAAATACATTGTGAATGTTCTCATAAAATGGCTAATGGGAGTTGTCCATTCCTAAAATGGCTACCACAAGTCACATAAGCAATTACAAGCACTTATCAACCAGAACGCCGTCACCTAATTCCTCACTAGTTCTGCTTTCATCTATTTTCTGAATAAATTGCTACCTTTCCAAGCAAAGTAGAGATTTACAGCTGCCCATGATGTGTTTGTCTAAGAAAGCTTGGGAGCCAAAGGGATTCTTGGAAATAATACCAATATTATGCTAGACTATAGAATGGCGTTTTGCATTGTGCAAGCCAATTTTTAAAAATTGGAAATATTATTGGAAATTTTGGGGACTCCACAAATAGCAGAAATACAAACCCCCTTCCCCAAAGCATAATTATAAACAAACAGACTGTGGGGGAGGGTGATGATGGCTTCTACCAGAAATACTGTTCGCTTTTTTAAATAACAAATTTTAACTTCTAAGGAATCAGAATATTAGAAAAATACGGTACAATTCATTGAGCTCCTGTGATTCCAAATTGATATCTGAAACATAATTCCTTCTATAATCTGTTCAACGTAAAAATTAGTTCCAAAATCATTTTGTAAAATGTTTAGGATTCCTTTAATTGATGCAGTAACATTGTGCTATAACAGTAATATGCCAAAAACAGGCAATTCAATTACTTTATTATATGTAATATGAATATCTTTTTAAAAAGGGAAACCAAGGAAAGACATCTGTTCTAGCTGAGCCATTCTCTCCAATCCGTCTGCAAGAATTTCAATGTTTATTTTAAAAATGTTTTATTTATAAATAGTAATTGGTGTAGAAGCTACGTTAATACAATTTATAATAGGAACAGTATTTGCTAGCAAGTCAGCTTCTTCTGAAATTATATCCTAAAAGGGTTTCAATGCAAGAAGTGTCTGTACATATGAGGCAAATGGCTCAGTTAAAACATTAGCAAAAGTAATAAGAGAAATAAAATTACCTTATATTATTTTCATTACGGATTTTTAACACTATACAGGTAGTCCTCAACTTACGACCACAATTGAGTCCAAAATTTATATTGCTAAATGAGAAATTTGTGAATTTTGTCCCATTTTACAACTTTCCATGCTACATTTGTTAAGTGAATGACTGCAGTTAAATTATCGTGTTAAATTAATAACATGGTTGTAAAAGGAATCTGGCTTCCCCATTGACTTTGCTTGTCAGAAGGTTGCAAAAGGGGATCATGTGACCCTGAGACGCTGCAGCTGTCGTAAATATGAGTCAGTTGCCAAGCATCTGAATTTTGATCATGTGACCACGGGGATGCTGCAATGGCCATAAGTGTGAAAAATGGTCATAAGTGTGAAAAATGGTCATAAGTCATTTTGTTCAGTGCAGTTGTAACTTCGAACAGTCACTAAATGAACTGTCATAAGTCAAGGACTACCTGTACTAGACATTTGCTTTGGGATTCTGGCCAGAGGGTGAAGTAAGAATTTATAGGCCGATCAAGAATAGATGTAGTAGGATGTCCAGGGTGCAGAAAAGGACAACCTGGAGCAGGGTCGCCAACCTTTTGGACCTTAGGAACTACCAAACTCATAATTTTAAACCCTGTGGACCAGAGACCCTGGGAAAATCCCCCAAAAAGTCAGCAGGAAAATTCCCCTCCTGTTTTCCTACCGATCGATTTGGGATTGCAGGATACCATCTACAGCTCCATCCTCAGGGAGGGGGAGGGGGGGGGAAGAGAAAGACTTTTGGCTTCATGCACGGAAAGCAGCAGAAGTCTTTCTCTCCCCCAAACTCTGTCAGAAATGAGCCTCTTGGAGCAGGATGCCTTGCAGGGTCCCAAAGACTCATTTCTGGTGGAGTTTGGGGGAGAGAAAGAAAGACTTTTGCTGTTTTCCTTGTGTGCAGCCACAAGCAGAAGATGACAGAAGCGGAAAGCAGCAGATGCATGGGGTGAGTGGGGCAAGTTCCCTCCCTCCACCCTTTCCCCCCTCCCCTCACTACCTCATGTTGTTCACAATGCAAGTGATGCAAGCTTTGTGTTCCCATGGGCCATGTGGATGGTGCAGCCTTGTGTTCCCATGCAGCCTGAATTAATTGCTTTGGGGAGCACTTTGGGAGTGACATTTCTCTGCGGACCACCAAAATTTTCTCATGGACCACCAGTGATCCCTGGCCCACTGGCTGGTGACTACTAACCTGGAGGAAACTACCCTGCAAGAATCTGTCAAACTGTTTCTCTTACCTTCAAGTGGACTTAAATTGATTTTGGTACCTTTCTATAAAAGTCACAACAGAGTAATTAGGAAGACACCTTATGACATATTGTTTTAACACCTACCATTGGAAGGAACGTCTGTTGTTTTACATTCTGAATCCAATGTTTTTCTGTCTTCCATTGTATCCCTGCAACAGTTTCACATCTCATGTTACATATTAAATAATTCAAACGATCACATTGTTTTGCCAAAAATTAAGAGCAATGATAAAAATGGTCGAAGAGCTGTTATAATACCAACACGTTTCTGTCTTGCATTATAAGAAAGTTTAAATATTCTAAACTTATTGTTAATGACCTAATTGACTGAAGTTTGGTTCTTCTTCTGTATAGTATTTACATCCATCATCTGTACACCCATCATCCTATTTATTTCTACTGTTTTATCTAATGTGACAGCAGAGGTACAGTATGGTCTTGATTTTGACAGGAACTCAGATCAATAAGTATTCCTTTTTTTTTCATTTTACAGTAGACAAACTAGAGCACATTTTAAGAACTTGAAGCTTTGTATAAGACGGATTAGAATTTGTTTTTAGGAATTGGAATTTTTACTCCAAATAATTTTTCTGTGCTTACTCTAAGAAAATTTGCAGCAAACATTCAATATAATAGGAATTTTAGTCTTATATAAAGCATTTTTTTAAAAAGCTGGGCAGCTGTTGCCATGGAAACTGGGAATTTCAAATATGTTACAACAATGTAATATTAGGATATCTTAATATACCAGTTAACCGTCTGTGCTACAAACTTAAAAACATTTTCAGAGAGCAAAGTATGGTGAAAGGTTACACGTCACTTTCTTTAATAACAGTATAATTCTTTAATACCATATGAACATGGACTGGCAAACCTCATCACGATTTGGCTTCATAACATTTAAGATGTATTCTTGCTTAGCTTTTATATATGGAATGATATTTTCAAGTTAGCTTGTTTCATTGCTTCCCACCTATGCTTTATTTGAACAACACCGGAGGAAAAATCTTCCTCCAAACATAAATTTCCTAGCTAAATCCCTTTCTTTTCTCTAGTTTCATTAAAAAAACTTTTGAGTGTATAGCATTTGAGAGCTAAGGCACATGCACAGTTCAAGAGCGACCTGTCATTTTGGCTTGGCTATAAAACTATCAGAAAAGCAAGCTCCACTTTCATCCTTCAGCTTTTTGGCAAGTTGGATACATCACTCTGCCTGCATGTTTGAGGCACCTGCAATTAAAATCTATATAGGACCATTGTAAGAGCTTACTTTCAAACCAATAAAACTTGGTGTTCTGTTAGACAGCAGATTCTTTTAGAACATTTTTTTTTCAACCTTGGCAACTTTAAAATGTACAAACTTCAACTCCCAGAATTCCCCCCCCCCCCCCCCCCCCCAAGGTGGAAGTTCACACCTCCTAACATCCTAATGTTACCGAGGTTGGAAAAAAATGATTTATAACTTTTTTAGACTGAAGCAATACAACATGCTGTGTAATATATACAGAATACATTTTGCATGGGTCACAAATAAAAAAAATGTCTTTCTCTCGAGAAAAGCAGCTTGTTCTTTGTATCTGCAGTGTCTCTTGCGACCAGGTGCCTTATAAATTGAATAAATAAATACAACTAGACCAATCCCATCGTCATTTTTTTGAGGGGGGTGGTGGTGGTGAATAAAGATCCTATTACATTTCTTGCTGTAATAAATTGCCCTCTCTGCCACTTTTACATTCCATATCCCGCCCAACCGCCTCCAGACTTTTACGTGCTGCCTCACCGCCAGGCCAACTACCTCCACGAGGCCCTCCGTGGACCGTTCACGGATAAATTGGACGCTCCTCGGAGAATTGCTCGCCTAGTCCGGTTTTCCTGTCTTGAGGTGAGCAAGGTTTCGCTATACAGCACCGTTTGTCGCTTGCGCGCAGCCTGAAAGCCGCTAAATGTAAACCCCCACTCACCCCCCAAAACACCTCAGGACTAAATTCGAATTCACTTCAGAAAGGGGTCAAAGGAAAACTCCATTCTCCTCCTTACCCGCGTGATTCTATTTGAAATGGCCGCTCAGTCTACCTCGTTAACCCGTTTCTCTCATTTCATTGGTTGATTTAAATAACGTCACAGTCTATTAACCAATTAGAGTGTCCGCCCTTCTCATCCTGCTTTAGTGCGACGTGGAAGTTGTAGTTTTTGGGGGGCTTTTTTTTGCCATTGGCCTTCTTTCCAATCCGAGCGACGCTGAAAATTCTTACCACTGTAGGAAGACCATAGAGTTGGGGGGGGGGGGGGGGGGCTGACTTGCCTTGCTTAACTCTTTGGTCCGGCCTTCTATTATAAGGAAACACAACGAGGTTTAATTACTGCACCCTTGATTCTAAGCATTGGCTTCACAAAATTTAGGTTGCTGCAGTGCTGTCCCAAATACGCAGGAACTGGAGAAGGAGGAGGGTTTTTAATCAGAAGACCAGCCCATTTTTTCAGCTTAACGCCTGTTATGAGAGAGCAGTATGTCATTCTGAATCATTGAAGTTGGGACGCATTATGTCCTAGCACATATATGGCCATTAGGAACGATCAGTGCCTTGATACTTTCAGGGTGACTTCATCCTGGAGTCACCTCCCAAAGTTTCTTAACTGCCCTCAAAACGACTCCTCTTATCAACAAAGAAACATTGGTTACTCTGATGAAATTTTCCATGGCTAGCTAACACTTAAGTTGAAACAACCTTGTGTTTTCTCCAGAAAGTGTCAAATATCCTCTGCATCACAGTTAATTTGTTTTTTAACATCACCCAGACCTTACACTTCTGTTTTTGTTCCAATTGCAGTGTTAGTGTGATGGGTTAAAATAAAGCCTGGTCATGGCACACACTTGAAAGTAAATCAGGAAGACTGTGTTGGAAGAAATAGCTTTCTAAGTTCAGTTCCAAGTGGGGAAGAAAGACACTGGAGCCATGGTGACTGCTTGGAAAGATGGTTTAATGGTGGATAGGATTACATGCCTTGGAGCTCCTGGATGAGAAAAGGACAGAAATGCTGAGAGTCCCTTGGTTTTATGCCCTCTGTTGGGATTTGAATTTGAGCTTGTGTTCTGATCGGTTGTCAGACTCCCATGGGGCCATGCAGGGGCAACTCCCTGAGTCCCAGGCTTTATTGAGCCTTGCTGGATGATGATGTAATGAAAGCACTTTAGGCAATTCCTATTATAGCTCTACCTGGAGTAGATCTTAGTTATGTAAAATAGACTGGCCTAGGTCAGAGTAATGGTCCATTGGCAAAGGTGGGGTGGGGTGGGGGCTGAGTTTCTGCCTCTCTGAATTTCTACCTTTCTTTTTAGGGGAAATATTCTGCCTTTTTAGTATATCCTAAAATATTTTATTTTCCTAGGAGAGGGGTTTGTTTTAACTTCCAACAACTGTAATTGTGGAGTCTGTCTGGCAAGAACAAAGAATGCTTATCCATAGGAAATATGCACGTGTAAAGCTTGTAACAGTTCTGGGTAGTTAGAAAGCTGATAAAAGTAACAAGAGTTAGGCAACTTGCAGACCTCAGCTAAAAAGAGAGGTGGCTTGCAATAAGTAAAATGTATATTAGATAACTCCTGAAGCATTCATTAGCCAAGGCTTAGGAATAGGGACAGCTAGAGACCAATAGAACAAACTGTTGAATAATTACTAAAAAGTTTATTAGATGATATTTCTTATTATTTCGCCTTGTTCCCGCCTTTTCCTTTAATGAAAATGTATAAAGTTTACTTGATCCTTTGTTTTTGGTTCTTGGCATTTTGGCTAGGAGCCCTTTTCCTTGGAGTACTCCAATAAAAAGCAATCAGAAAACCCGCACCTTGGCTTCGGCACCAGGCTCAGACCCAAATTGGGGACAACAATTGTTATAGCTAGAGCAGAATTGCTTATATTTTTTTGCTTGGGATTTTGCTTCAAATTTTCAAAATGTGATTGGGCCACCACCATGAAACCAGACAACTTATGAAGAGCTTGGCAGGCGCACACACAACTGTAAGATAGACCTTTGCCAGTCTTCATTTCAAAAATCTACACATAATCAGTTTATGCCTCTGGTGCTCACCCATCTGGGCCCCAACAGAATACCAATTAAGAAATATAGACCATGATTATAAAAGCAAATGTGGCCTCTTCCAATATATGAGAAAGGATCAGTTCATTTGGAAAGGAAAAAATACACTATTTCTATCAGGAAAAATAAACTAAAATAAAGATCTGTTTTTCTTTCTGGAAATATTTGAATGGATGATTTATATTAACAATTTCCGTTGCTAATATTTATCATGCCATTCTTTGGGTTCCTGATAGAAAATAGTCAGTTGGGGCAGCTAAGGCAATTTTATACTCTCTTGGATTCCCAAAGCATGTTATAACCAGGTCACCCAGCTCAATATGTACATAGTTATAGGTACACTTTTGTATTATTTTTATATTTGTCTCTTCTGTTCAACTTTGCCTGATTCTTGAAGACTGGCTGGACAAATCCCTGCAGTTTTCTTGGCAAAGTTTTTCAGGAATAGGTTGCCATTGCCTATTTCCTAGGGCTGAAGAAAGGGACTGACCCAAGACCACCGACCTGGCTTTGTGCCTAAAGTGGGGCTAGAACTCACCTCATTTTAAAAATCTGCCTATTTCCAGTTTAGGAGGAGAGTAACATTGACTGATGGTGGTAAAATGTCAGGAATATGATACCAGTAGTATATTTTCTGACTAGCAACCATTAAAAACCACAAACGTATATTTAATAAAATCTGAGAGTTGGAAAAGATGCTATCTGACTCCTACTTTTTTTCCTGTTTCCAAGTAATGCAGATAATTTCACATATCTCAGGAAGCAATAATATTGGAGATTTGGGCTGTAACACTATTTTATTCTAAAGGGCATGTTTTCTTTCATCCAGATACAACAATGGTGAAGAAATCTCAAAAGTGAGGGTAAAGTGTATTCTTGGTGTCCCTGCTGGGTATTCATTTAACCAACTTGAAGTAATTTATGGGATGGAAACCTCCCACCTATGACTTCCTCTGGGAGTCCTTGAGATAAACAGGAATGATTTGCTTCTTCAAATCTAGAAATGCAAATGCTTGTATTGGCAAAAAAGCAGCGTTCCAAATACCTTTTTTGTTAGGTTTTGAGACAGAATGGTGTCTGCTTCAGTCAAGCTTGCCTCCCTTATTCTGCCCCATTCCCAACCTCCTGCTCTGTTCCTTTTGAAGAAACACATGATATTAGTAGGGAGGGCTTTTTCCACTATTCCACTTTTGGAAAAGGATAGATTTAGCAGCTTCTGTTTATAAAGACTGAATAGCCAGTAAGGAAAGAGAATATGAGTGTGATCATGACTTGCCACAGATCTATGGCATTTCCTGGCATTTAATCCTTTTTAGTTGCACAAATCAGCTTTTTTGCTACTAGTTTCACCAATTAAGAAGCCCTTGGCTTTGAGGGGAAAAAGGCACAAGAGACATCAAGGAAGAAATGAATGTGTCCAGGAGGTAAGTGACCTGGGTTCATAATCTGAAAGCAGGAAGCAATTTCACTGTTATTTATTCTTTTTTCCCTCTTTATAGCTGTGTTTTAGAGACTCTGATAAGGAGTTGTCTTTAGAAATACAGAATCGTTGCAAGCTTTGCCATAACATCTGCTGGAAGATTAGGCTGTGTGGAAAAATAGGCTGTGAACCATGGAGATTTGAGAACGCAGAAGCCGAAGGAATTGAGGATGTGGGCTGGATTACCAGACTCTTTTGTTTGCATAAATTTTATATAATAACAACTCCTGGAAGACCAGAATTTGATGGAAATAGGAAAACAGAGTTAAATGTTTTTTATACTATCATTTTTCTGGACCTGCTGTTTTAAGGGGAAATTTACATTACATTTATTTGCATGCAATATTTTATTTTAAAACCAAATGTCTATTGTAGCTGATGTAAAATCTGGTTTTCAGATGCTCTTACCCAGAAAGAAGTTGTAAAAAGAAATTAAAAGATGTGCTATCGAGATAAGTGTGTTAAACTGCAGTCCTTCCAGTCCAGAATTGATCTGGCTGCATGCCATTAATAACTATCATTTTAAAAAAAGTATAAAGTCAATTGAATGTTATTGCAATACAAGAGTTATATCATGATTCTATCACTTAGCTCAGTGTTTTCTTGGCAAGAAGACAGAATTAGCTTACCTTCTTTCAAGATATATATTTAGTTGCTCAGTTCTGTATAATCTATCTGGTGAGTTCCTATCTATGCACTAACTAGGGCTCCATTACTAGGTTGGCCAGGTTGAATAGATGATGCTATTACTGTGATAAAACCAATGCAAGTCCATTATAAATAGCTATTCCAATTCTATTTCCAAAATAAGCAGAACTACTCTTAGGCCACTGTTCAAAGTACATTAATCACCTAAACACAAGGTGAAATTAATGAAACATATGCATAGGATTTTTCTTCTTTTGATTTCAATGGGACTTATGCTTCCAAGTTCCTTGGCTTAATGGAGAAAGTAAATGCACACACACGTTTAATGAGGCACCAGACATATTTAACAAATTATAATGCATTTGGAGACATGATTTGTTTTTGTTGCTATCTCTCCCTTTTTTCTGAGTTCATTAAATTTTAAAAAAATGAATAGAACAAGAGTCAGATCACAATGTTAAATATGCTTATTTTCCTTCAAGTCGTACTGAATTTAGTGAGATTTATTTCCAGACAAAATTCCATGTTTAGAATTGAATCGCATGTATCCAGTATCAATTTTCTCAACAATTTGAAATTCGAATTAAATGTTGGCCAGAGCACGAACAGTTAATTTTCCGATAAAGCGACAATATCTGCATTTTTTAAAAAACGCAGTGCATATAATACATATAGGAACCAAATATCTGACAAATACTTTGTGTTTAAAGATTGAAGATTGCAGGGCTGTTTTTGTGCATGTGTCCTCAAGACTCTTAGTAACTGCAGGGATTAATCGTAAATCCCATTCATTTTGTTGTTCATCAAGCATCCTTTGGGAGAGATGATAGGGAAGGAAATTGGTAATGTCAGGTGTTTTTATTTTGGCAGGATTCATTGTCTTCGTGCTCATCGACCTAAACCATCAACATACCATGGAGAGAACTGGCACAATTCTTTTGGCTGCAAACACTGGTGTGAAAATGAGCAAGCAACAGTCCGCATACTCTATACATTGATCGTCATGGTTATTCTCATTGCAGTCTGGGGAGTTTGGGCGAGGAAAGATTACTGAACTTATTTAATCTTTTTTTTCCTTTTTTCTCTTGAGACTCAAAAACTCAAGACCCTGTTGAAGACAATTACAAATATAGCATTTTTAAGCAGTGATTTTTTTTCAATTCAGAAATGAAATTACTAATGGGTTTGTACTACTTTCTCAACTTTCTTAAATGTAAGAAAAAACAATGTAAAAGATTATTTTGATATAAATAATAGTAATGTATATAACACTCTGAAATTAACTATTAAATAGCCATATTCAAAACAGTTTTGTCAGTAAGTTGCTGATCTGGAGATATCTTTCAACATCAGCCTTGAATTTCAGGCACCAAAATATGGAGATGATCATTCAGAAAGAACTGAGGTAGTAAGTTGATTATGCAGGCGGTAGAACCGATTCAATATTCAGTAAATTGCATCCTGTACATAATTCATTGATATAAGTCTCATAATCTGGGATTTAATTCTGAATTAACTAGACTATGCCCTCTACTAAGACTAAATTCAGTTCTTCAAAAAATTGATAGATAACAATACTATGATCTTCCTCCCTACTATATGTTAATAAAAAACTGGATAACTGGAATCGGAATCCCTGTATAGCAGTTTATATTATTTAACTTATAGCTAAGTGTGTAGCAGTTTTTCTACCTCAGAAGACTGAGGTCCAGTGATGCTGAACTTTAACTCATGCAATTATTGGCTATCATGGCTAATGGCCATCCTGATGAAAGAAAAGGACTGTAGCCCACATTATCTGGAGGGCATTGAGAAGCAGAAAGATACTGTAGTGACATTTGTGCGGTTCTTCAACTAGCATGGAAAGGAAAGGACTCCAGGAGTCCTACCATTTACCTAACCATTGGCATTTAGAAAATTCTCCTCATTTCCCTTTTATCTGCAGTGTGAATGTAACACTTGCCCAAGATATTGACGAAATTAATTAGCATTAGAAAATCTGTCTGAGTTCCTGTGGTAAAGGTTATGTTTAAATATGTGATTATTGAGGTATTGATTCTTTGCTAGAGGATCACCATTTATTGCCCAAGATTTATTCACAGAGGTTGAGAACACACGACACCAGACTTCCTAAATTTCATGACCTACTGAAAGTTATTATGAATCTCATTATCCAGTTAATATGGTCAATATGCATGCTGACTAAGGATCATGAGAATTGTAGTACAGGTTATCTAGAACATGACAACTTAGGGGTGGTTGTTAGACACCCATCAATACCAGGAAGAAAAGTTAACATTCAGTTTCCCTAAAACCATAGAACTGTAGAGTTGGAAGGGTCCACAATGATCATGTAGCCCAGTGTTTCTGAGTTTGTCATTTTTAAGATATGTGGATTTTAACTCCTAGAATTCCATATCTCTTAAAGTTGCCAAGTTGTAAAACAGTGATATGGTCTAGCCCTCTGCAATAATGCAGAAAAAAGTCCAGCCTTTCATAAGCTTCCAAAAATAGAGAACCCACAATCTCTGCAGGCAGACTGTTTCATATTGTACAAATTTTACTGTCAGAAAGTTGTTCCTTATTTATAAATGAAGTTTTGTTATCAGCAACCTGCACTGCATTTTTCTTACATTTTTTTATGCCCTGGAAAAAGAGATTCCAATCATCGTACCTATGACCCTAGGAATTGTTCTTATTTTCTGGCAAGAAATAATGGAAAGCTGTGTCCAGTACATCTGGGAACATTGGATTGGGCAAGCTTGATTTAAACTATGTTTAGGTTGTTTAACAAGCCAATAATGGTGGGCTTTACCAACCACAAGCTTTCCTTTACACTAGAAAGCATTGCCTAAAATTTCAAATTGTGCAGTCCCCCAAAGCTTAGAATAAGATCTGAGAACTCCAAAAGTTGTCATGAAATTGTAGCTGATGGAAAAAATGGTTCTGCAGAGATTAATTAAATTAATTAGAAGTACTTAATTTAAATCTAAATAAAATCAAGCTTAATTTGTAACTTAGTTTGTGGCCAACAAAATAGTTTATACTTATAACCTTCAAGATTGTATGAATTGGAGATTAGGTGAGTTCCTGTTCATTATTTAATTTTTCACATTTTTGAACCACCCATTTCCCTCAGAGAGGCTCTCTAATTAACTTGGCCTCTACCAAGGTATGCAGAGCCCAAAGAGGTACCAGATGGGTGCTATCCATTTTGTAGATGCTTCAAAAACTCATTTCACCTCCTAAAACATCTAAAATTATGGAAATTCTTACTTATTTTAACTCAGATGCTAGACTGCTGTTTGCTACTGCTATAAACAGTATAAAGTGTGGTGGTTTAGAAGCAAATCGAATTATGAAGGGATTTTTTGCGCGCTTGATTTTTAATGCAGGGATTCCCTGAGACCTGAACATTATTTATTTCAAGGATTCTCCTAATATAAAAAAGCAAAGAAAAGCTGCCTTAACTACTACTTCATAATAGAAGCTGAAGATTTCTACCTCTTAGGATTTTTTTTACAACACACAACCTGGACTATCACTCTGAGGTTTTAAAAGTTTTTTTAAAATCCAGGCTCAGTTCATCTCTCCATGTATTCCACCATTAGGAGTAAAATTGACAAAGCATTCCCACAGAGAACAACAAAGTTACAGCACATCAGTTTATGTTAACTGCACGTAAGCCATTTTTAATTTATGTTCAAGAAAGGATATGATTTAAATCTACCTGCTCTCCACCAGTTAGTTACCAAAAATAGAAGCTTCATTTCAGCCAGCAAGACAAATGATATATTCCATATGCCATTTGTTTTGTCAGGCAATGAAAACAAATCTTCAATTTTCCATGATAAAATATGCTACCAAGGCTGAGCTGTGTTCAAAGCTTTGTATCCTTTTCTCATTCTTTTCTAGTTATTCTTTTCTTCCTCAACAAGCTTTTTAAAAGATAATCTGTCTAAAAAAACCTAGTAAAACCAATCAAACATGCATTCCATGTTGCCTAATCCTTCATAAGAAAATATTGCAAATATAATCTTAACAGTCAGTAGTAAGATACTGTCTTAACAGACAGTAGTAAGACACAAGTTCAAATCCACTTATTGGAAAACTGGGTATTACACAATTTTATTTTGTGCTAATCTTTTTTGCTGTTATTTTTCAACAAGTGGCTTAGGTTTCAGATTTCACGGCTGATATCTTTATTTCTTCTACAAACAATATAGTACATAATGCATAATTATGGTAATATATGATATTCTAAATTTTACATGTCCAGCTGGACAATGTGTAAGTGGGTCAGGGGTTAGTGGACTGAAAGGGTTTTAACTTGATATGTGAATTATGAGCTTCTCAACTTTTTGATAACCCCTAAAGCAGCATCTGGAGATCTGCTTTTGCTACAACTTGATGAATACATCAAAGGCATCTAGCTCACCAGTAAAAACGTCAGCTGGCCAAATCTACAACAATATATGTTATAAATCTCTGAGGGAGATGAACAGTTAAGAAATATGAAATATAAATAGATAAACATCAAAGTCTCAGATTGGCTCTGGTGATGTTACTCTGAAGAAGTGTATTTATCCAATTTAAATGTCTTTAATTTGTTTTGGGAGCGAATTTGACATAACCCCAAGGAAGCGGTAGGACAGAACATTTTCTACTGAAGGGTAATCACATACATAGATCTATAAAATAAAAAAAAGCTGCAAGATCTCGAACAAGGTGCTCCATGTTCAAAGATTAAAGCTGTCAGGCTTTCCCAAACTAGCATTAGCACAATAAATGTATTGATCCTACAACCTCTAGAATTTCCAGCCAACATGACCATTGCAGTTGCATTTCAAAGACAGAGAAAAACAAATTGAGAAAAACTAGATTAAGACAATTCAGATCCAAGATTAAGGAAGAAATTTTCCGAATATGATTTTAGGCCTATTCCTTTGGAGCATTGTAGATATTAATCTGGTGTAGCCTGCATTTTCTAGCTTACTAATAATAAGAAAACAGCTGTGGGTAATCTTCCGAAAGTTTGGGAAGAAGTACGCTCCCATGACCACCCAAAGAAAAATAACAAGTCATCAATTTTCTAGAAAAAAAAGGCATTTTTAATTCAAAGATGCAGCAAAAACAACATTCGTAAGAGGCTTCCCCAAAGGGAAAAAGATAACGGAATGAGTTATGATCTAGTAACATGGTCATGCTATACAGGTTATATTTGGTTGAAACAGGAAAGTGGAACAGCTGCAATAAGACTGTAGTCAAAATAAAATTAGGGTTACAGCAAAGTGGAATTTATCTGTGTTGGGTCCATCTGATCAAAGAAGAGATGATAACCTCAAGATACAACGTTTGGCCAAGGGCAGGAGAATTCGAACAATAGAGTGAGATGGAAGAAACTTAACAGTACCTATGAAAACAAATGACTAGGTACATCCCATGGTTATAAATATGGCTATTGGAAATGTTACAAAGAAGTAGAATTGTCCTCCTAGAGAACTCAGATTAACTTTCAATTTTACCACATGTAAACAGTCTCTCTTTGGAGCAAGAGAGTATGAATTCTATGAGACTTTCATTCGGGTGAAATGAGATGAAAGCAGGGAATCAGTACAGAATTATCTGAAGTTCCCATTTTTTTCATTGCCAAAGAATTCTGTTGATAATTTGTTGCAATTTTATTCATTGGTCTGTATTTCCCAGAAAAAAAATTGAGACTTTGAGTCAAAGAATTTCCTGCTTTGGTATGCAAAGCAGGAAATGGCCTCAGAATTCTGCAGTTTTACATTTTAATATTTACATCTGACAATCATTAGTTACTGGCAGAAAAGCACTTTAAAAAGCTGCATTATTCTGCTTCATATAATAACATTGTGCTTCAAATCAATTCAGAAATTCCAAAATCCATTTAATGATGGCATAACAAGGAAAAAAATAAAAACATTTCTTTCAGTTAGCAAACTGCTGTTGTTCTAATGCAGTCATATGTCTTTTGTTGCCATTCTGCAAACAATGCCATCTAACAGGGTGCCTATTTTTTCTTCTTGTGGAGTCAGCTTGTATACCTGCAAAAATAATAGAATGGTCACTTTCTCAAGAGACAGCATGATTCTACAAAGTATTTGCTTTTGTTTGTTTAAAAGGGTTGGAAGGGGTTCATCCGCTCAATGCCTGGAGACATTTTTACAGATTGTTTTACACTTCAGAGTTGCCCTGAAAGGGGTACCGAGGCACAGAATAAAAGAAAATATCTCAAGAAACCTCTTCTGAAAATGTAGGAGGACAGAAAGAAGCCAGAAACTCAGTTCAGTGTACTAATGTGATCTTCCTCTGAATTTCGGTAGCACAGGAGACATGACACTTAACAGCTTACAAGTTGCTTACACCTAGTTTATAGGTTGTGTTATGACATTTACATTTTTTATTAGTTACATCAGTCTTCCTCGTTCTGCTAACTTTCCAAATATGGAGCTGGAAGTTAGGAAAAGGTTTAACTACATTGACTTTTAGATTTCCAGGAAAGTGAAACCAATCCAGATTTTTTTAGAGGTGGGGGAAGGTAAGATATGCATGTGAAAGATTAAGCAAACACCTTTTTATATGTTTGCAATCTTATACATCCATATCTGAGAGAAAATTACCCTAGGCTTATGATAATACCCAAGTGAACACCTGTTACACTGCATTGAAACTTCAATGTTTTAATTTATTAAAATGCTCTTTTACTGTATCTTCTTACTCAGAGAAACTGAAACAAACCTTCTTAATTTTTTGTACATCACTTATTTTGGAGAGATCAGCTATGGAAATTTGCTGGCCGTCTACTTGACTTATTACATCGTTCAGGTTCACAGTTTTCTCTTCATGTTCAATCAAAACTATAAGTACTGCAGAGTCACCATCGGAAATGCCAAATTTCTTGAAGGCATCTGTAATCTAACATTAAAGGAGAATATAATCTTGTATTAATCACAGTCATTAGTACCTGACAATCTAAAATGTTATTCCAAAAATAACCTTCCCTTTTAGAAGATCCAATGAGCTACATATTATTTTCACTTAAGCAAAAATAAGGTATTTAATATTTCCTTCTTTCAGCTCAATACTTTCAGACAATATTGAAATATTGTAAAATTGATTTAGAGCAGGGCTGCCAAACTTGCGGTCCGCTGGCCTGATGAGTCACATGTTGGCGATGCCCACGCCCGGTTTAGCGAAGGGGGGAAAAAGTCATGAAACGTCATGTGATGCCGCCACGACGACGCAAGTTTGACACCCCGATTTACAGCACAGTACAAATTAAGAAGAACTAACATTTGGGGGGTATGTTTTAGCAACAGCAAGAACACTTAGATTTATATACCGCTTCATAGTGCTTTACAGCACTCTCTAAGCAGTTTACAGGGTCAGCATATTGCCCCCAATAATCTGGTCCTCATTTTACCGACCTCAGAAGGATGGAAGGCTTGAGTTGATCAGGACTGAACTCCTGGCAATGGGCAGAGTCAGCCTGTAATACTGCATTCTAACTACTGCACCACCAGGGCTCTTCTGCTTAGATTATGCTTTGGTTTCCAGTAAAATGGGGAGCTGCAGTTGGAGGCTAGCAAAAATAAAACAAAACAAATCCCAATAGTAGGTGAAGCTTCTTGTATTATGATTATACTACTTTTTTCTCATCCTTTCTCACTATAATTCAACATTTCCTTGTCTTTTTCTCCTGACAGTATACCAACCCAAAAAGTGGAAGAGAAATGATACCCCAAAGAATACAGGAAAATGTCTAGAGAGTGTGAAGCTGCATGAAACAAAAGAGGGCCTGCAACATCTCAGCCCCAGTTATAACTATCTCACATTATTGTTTGGTGAAAGGTTGAATATGATTTCAGCATTCAGTGTTCTGGTCTTCATTTTGCCACTTTTGTAGAGATGAACAGCTTTATTTGCGGCTACTAGTATCTGAAAAGGATCAACAACCTGCCAGAGAAAATATAATGAAGTTTTCAACTGCTGTATCAGTTCCAGAACAACAACTTGCATTTTTTAGTCTAAATGATACTTTAGGAAACCATTCCCTATCTTATAGATAGGGAATGGAATAGCACATTTAGGTTAACTCCATATTTATATTAAAATTTAAACTATGCATTACATTTATACTTATGGAAAGACAGACACCTACCAGTCCTCTTAATATTTATAATTTAGCTTTCAGGAAAAAAATGTTATTCTGTTTAAAAGAACTTCAGCAAAACACTTTTCACAGAAATAGGGTCAAGAAGGAAAAGAAACCATGTTCCAGAAGTTTGAGCAGGCAATTTAAAAATTCAGGTGAAAATTATTTATCTCCTTAGAAGTTTCTACTCACTGGATTTTTTTTTTTTTTACAACAGTATGCGACCTAGTGAATTCTAAAAGTTACTGAATATGTAAAATGGAGACAAGTTGCTTACCATTGAAGGATTAATTAATGCTCCATCAATAGCTCCTTCCATTGCTTTCCTCCGCAGAGTAGCAGCATTTTTCACACCATTAAATAGGATAAGAGTCACAAGGCAGTCAGGAAATAATTCTAACCGCTGTGTTAAACATTCCATCTTTTACCAGAACAGTAAGCTCCTTCTGAATTAATCAAACCTGGAACATTTATAAACATTTAAAAGTTACATTTGAAAACTGTTTATATTATAATCTTCTATATTTGGAAAACAGAGACGTTATGAAGTTTAAAGATGAATTCTGTGAGATAACTAGAAGGGATCAGGTCTATCTTGGATTGCTATGAAGTGCGTCTAGTAGTCTATCCAATGTTAACATCTGGAAAATTAGATTAAGTGGGTTTATGTTCCAGAATTGATTAGGTTTCATGAAACGTGATCCTACACTAATGACCTGCTCTCCAACAAATCTTGGCTTTCACATTGGAACAGCTTCCAGAATATTTTTTCTACAGAAAAGATAAGTGCTATTCTCCTGAATTTTTTTTCCAGCCTATTTGTCACCAAGTAAGAAAATTGTGCCAATATGAGTATTATCATTTTTCAAAAATGTGAACTTATAGTTAATTAATCTTCACAACTGCCTGAATATCCAGAGTTCATTTGTAGTCACCATGTAAAAATTCTTTGCTTCTATGCACATATAGGATACCTCTAGGTTCCTGTTAGCACTTTTTTTCAAGGCCTTTCTTCAAGGCCTTTCAAACAAAATGACAATAGAGCACACTCAACATTGTACTGTAATTAATTATAAGATGCACCTTTATAAAAATAGCTTTTCAAGCCCTTCATTCTGACTTACCCAAAGTGTGTTCTCACAGCAAGCAAAGTAAATCTGTTTTTAATGTGCTCTTTACATTTTCATTTGACAAAAAGTTGATTTAATCATAATATTTGGTACCGATCCGGCTAATTTTTGGTTAACTGACATTTTTTTTCAGGAGAACATTTACTGTATATATTTCTATATCTATCCCATGATTTCTTAATAATGCATTGTCCAATCTAAATTTAAGAAATCTTCCTTCAAGATTACTCCTAAAATATTTAGTTTAAAGATTGTTTTTTTGATGATGCTTGCTAAAAGGGAAGGAGGGAAGGAGAGAAGGAAAGAGAAGGAAGGAAGGAAGGAAGGAAGGAAGGAAGTTCTAAATTAATGAGGGTTAGGGTAGATCATTAGATTGATAATTTTTTCAAAAATAAGTCAGTAGAAAAGAAAAAAAATTAACACAGAGGAAAATCACATTAACCCTCTCTAAGATACATTTTATTAATAATAATTTTAATAACAATAGATAAAATAATAGAAAATGAAAAGTATGGTATTCAAACAGACAAGCACTTGCCACATAACATCCCAGACTCAGCAAAAGAGCAGAAGAGAAGAGAAAGAACTGGAGATGGTAACAAAATACAAAGACCTGTAAATAGTAGAACAACTGGGGCAAAATAAAGCAAAGATAATATCAATAGTAATAGGTGCCTGGGGTGGAATCCCAAAACAACTGGAGCACCACTTGAACACCCACCAACTTTGACAAAATAATCATCACCTTTACGTGGAATAGTAAATATTTTTCTACCATACTTTTATCGCCATCAAACAATAATATGTGCTTATCCCAGGACCTTGGGGAGAAATTAATAGATGGATAAAAATGCCAAATCCAGTGTAAAGATCTGGCTGACTGTGCAACCAACCATAATATAGTACAGATAGTTCTCGACTTACGACCACAATTGAGTCCAAAATTTATGATGCTAAGTGGGACATTTAAGTGAGTTTTGCTCCATTTTACGACCTTTCTAGCCATGGTTAAGTGAATCATTGCCGTTATTAAGTTAGTAATACGGTTGTTAAGTGAATCTGGATTCCCCATTGACTTTGCTTGTCAGAAGGCTGCAAAAGGGGATCTTGTGACCCCAGGACTCTGCAACCATTGGGGAGGCTCCCACAGCCATGAGCAAAAATGGCACTTTTTTCAGTGCCGTTGTAACTTTGGTCACTAAACAAATTGCTGTTAAGTCAAGGACTATCTATATAAGCAATATAGTATAGTTAGAATTATGTATTATTTGTACCCTGTTTCTCCAACAATACGGCCTCCCCCAATAGGAAGCCCCAGCATGTTTTATAGGCATGAAATGAAATTAAGCCCCTCCCCCCAAATTAAGGCCTATATTAAAACATGCAAAATGGGGGGGGGGAATGGTGGGGGGGCTTGCCGTTAGGAAGTACTTTTGTGGCACACCCGGATATGTTGCTGCCTGCGTTGACCCCGATACTAAGTGCCTCACCAACGCCGAGGTCAACATCCAAGCTGTCACCGCCCACCCACCCAAAGATGCAAGGGGAGGGAATTAAGTCACCCCCGAAAAGACGGCCTATCCATTTTGGGGGGGGGGGGGGGCCAAAAAAAAAAAAAAAAAGACCCGGCCTTATTATATGAGAAACACGGTACTATTGTATAAATCAAATATCACATTATTAATAATACAATAAGTAATTGTATTATGTAAGACTATTAAATTATCATCTTAAATATAATGTAACAATTATATAATATATAATTTAATTATATATTTATATTATACAATCATTAAATTATATTTAAGACTATAATTGAATTAGTATTCATTATTTATAATTCTACAATACATTAATTAATACAACTATTGATTAATACATATTATTTTTAATTTATAATAGAACCAGCTTGGCCTATTGGTTATTAATTCATAATGATGTAAATAGGATGATAAAACAGGAACTCATCAAATTTGCAAATGACATCAATTTGGGGAGAATTGCTAACACTTTGGAAGATACACTCAAGGTTGAGAAAGATCTTGGCAAACTTGAGCATTGGGCCCTATCCAACCAAATGCAGTTCAGTGGTGAGAAAAACAGGAATCTGTATTTAGGCAGGGAAAAAGAATACAAATGTACAGGTGTAGAACAGTTTGTCTTCAGGAGTTGTGGGTGCTCCATTGCTGGAGGTTTTCAAGAATAGTCTGGACAACAATTTGTTCAGAATGGTATGTCTCCTGCCTTGAACTAGAAAACTAGAAAAATCTTCTGGTTCATCCAGCTCTATAATTCTGTTTAAAGGGCTGCCCTAGGAATCAGGAGATTTTGAATTCCATTTCTATCTTAGGCATAAAAAGCCAGTTGGGCCAGTCATTCTCTCTCAGCCCCGCTTATTTCATAGGGTTATTGTTGTGGGAAAATTAGGAGGTAGACACAGTATAATTTAGGTTCTCCACCTTGAGTTGATGGGATAAAAATCAAATAAAAGAGTGTAGAGAAGAGCAACAGAGACGATTAGGGGATTGGAAGCTAAAGAACGGTTGCTGGATTTGGGTATGTCCAGTTTAATGAAAAGGAGTAGTGGCTGAGACATGACTGAAGTCTTCTGATATCAAAGAAGAGGGAGTCAAGCTATTCTCCAAAGCATCTGAGGGCAGGACAAGAAACAATGGATGGAAACTAACCAAGAGGAGAAGCAACCTTAGAACTAAGGAGAAATTTCCTGACAGGACAATTAATCAGTGGAACAACTTGACTCCAGAAGTTGTGAATGCTCCAACACTGGAAATTTTTAAGAAGAGATTGGACAAGCATTTGTCTGAAACGATATAGGGTTTCCTGCCTGAGCAGGGGGCTGGACTAGAAGATCTCTGAGATCCCTTCCAACTCTGTTGTTCTATTCTGTTCTGTTCTGTTCTATTCTATTCCTACTCTACTCTCTATTCTATTCCATTCTAAATAAATGAGATAAATTATATAAATGCTGTAATTTTAATTATTTATTAAGTTATTCTTATTTGAACACTCCTTCTAAGGTAATCTACATCAGCAGGAACAACATTGCACTCAATGTTAGGGGGCGTGCATAAGCGCACCAACGTGCTTACCGTCCCTGTCCTATTGTTTCTTTTCTTTTTTTATTTTTCTTATATGTATCCATGCAAAATTCTAGACCTAGAAAACCTTGAATTACGCCGTCTTCGGTCTGATCTAAGTATGGTATATAAAATCACACATTGCCATGACTTACCTGTCAATGAATACTTCAGCTTCAACCATAACAACACAAGAGCACACAATAGATACAAAGTCAAGGTTAACCGCACCAAACTTGATTTCAGGAAATACGACTTCAGCAACAGAGTGGCCAATGCCTGGAATACTCTACCTGACTCTGTGGTTTCTTCCCCAAACCCCAAAAACTTTAACCTTAGACTGTCTACTATTGACCTCACCCCTTTCCTAAGAGGTCTATAGGGGGAGTGCATAAGTGCACCAACGTCCCTACCTATTGTTTCTTTTTTATTTTTCTTATATGTACCCATTTCATGTATTCACAACTATGTATATACCTATTATCTTGTAAGCGATTGACAAATCAAAATAAGTAAAATAAATGTATTCTTAACTATGTTTTTACTTATACCTATTATCTTGTAAGCAATTGACAAACAAACAAATAAATAAATAAAATAAACCCACCTTTCCCTAACCCGTTTGTTCTTTTTGTTTAAAAAAGGCGACTGTATATATGGCATTGGATCTTTTTTTTAAATGGCATTTTTATACCGTATTTTTTTCTACGGTGCTCTCCAGGCAACATGACAACCCCCCAGCTCTCACAGTTCCCGAACACCTTCAGCACCAACAAGAACCCTGCAGAAAAAGCTCGCTCCTAAGAATGGGAAGAGGATAATTTTGCACCGGGGCTGCAAAGTAAACCCCACCCCGCCGCCCCTCGCCCTTTTTCTCTCTCCCGGGGAAGGAGGCCGCAGCCGGGCGAGGCCCACAAACCTGCACGCGGGTCAAGAACAGCGGCCCGCCGAGGCTCCTCCTTCCCTCCAGTCGACCGGTTTCCCGCCGGGAAGGCCTCTCCGGCATAGAGGCCTCCCTTCGTTCCCCGTCGCCGGTCTCCGGAAACGCCGCCCGTGCGCTCTCCCCTCCCGGAGCCCCGCGGGTGCCTGGGCCGAGCCGGTCGGGAGCCGTGCCATGGAGCGCTCCGAGGCTTCCTGCTTCTCGGCGGCCTTCAGCTGCGCCTTCCTCGCCTCCTGCCTGCTCTTCTCGGCGTTCAACCGGCAGCAGCGGGAGGCCTACATGGACGAGGCCTTCCACGTCCCTCAGGCGCAAGCTTATTGCGCGGGTCGCTTCCAACAGGTAGGCGGGCGAGCTAATCCCCAGGCCCGGCGCCGCTTTCGAAGTACGGAGTTTTGCAGGCTCCAAAAGCAGCCGAAGGTGGCTCGCTCCTTGGGGTTTGCTTTTCTTTCTTGATATCCCGCAAAAATAGACCCTCCCTCCCCTTTTCCCACTGTCATTTCTCCATCTTTGCTTACCAGAAGCACCGCACAGGACCAGCCTCTGTCTTCCCTTCGGGTTCTTTTGGACTACGACTCCCATCCTCCCTCACCATGGCCTTTGCAGGAAGCGGTTGATGGAAGTTGACGTCCTTCAAATCTTTTTAAAAAAAATATTTAAGTTTTTTATTTTTAAATGTCTAAGTATTAAATACATGAACCGTGTGGTTTCTGGGTTATTATTATTATTATTATTATTATTATTATTATTATTATTATTATTAGACAATTTTGATCACCTTGCATTAATCAGACTCACATCTTTCTAGTAACATTATACATAATACAGTTCTTCAAATCTGAAGGGCACTATATACAATTTCCTCCCTTTTTTCCTAATAGACCAGGGTTCCCCAACATGGTCAATATCCATCCGTCCATCTACTATTGTTATTATTATGTTTAGTACTATTAAAAGTAATATTTTATTAAATTATGTTAATAAAATGAACAGAATTTGGGGAAATACAAGGAGCTGAGATATCTTCTTGTTTTGTTCTGCCTACATAGAAATTGTCCATTTGTAATTTTTTAAAAAAAAAATTCTTTTCTTTCCGACAGTGGGATCCGATGATCACCACATTGCCTGGTTTGTACTTGCTGTCAGTTGGAATCCTGAAGCCCGCAGGCTGGCTCTTTGGCTGGTCTGAAAACATCCTCTGCTCTACAGGAATCCTCCGATTCATTAACCTGCTTTTCAGCATTGGAAACTTCTATTTATTATACTTGCTCTTCTGCAGGATACACCATAAAAAGGTACATGCTGTATATTGCATTTAAAATAGTTTCGCTCTACACGATAGTTTTTAAAATATTTAAAGCACTTTCACTCTACATAAAGCAATATTTGACAAAATTCTGAAGTCTTCTTGGATGGAACTTTTCTGCACCCATTCCAAATTGTTAGACCTTCCTGTCCTCTACCATCTTCTGGAGTCCATTTAAGCTCATGCCTACTATTTCAGTGATTCCATCCAGCCACCTCATTCTCTGTCGTCCTCTTCTTTTGCCCTCAACCATTTCCAGCGTTAGGCTCTTCTTCAGTGAGCCCCTCCTTCTCATTATGTGGCCAAAGTATTTGAGTTTCACCTTCAGGATCTGGCCTTCTATAGAGCAGTCAGGGTTGATCTCCTCTAGGACTGACTGGTTTGACATTCCAAATACATGTTCTTAAAATTTGTTAAGTGAGTTTTGCTCCACTTCACGATTTTTCTTGCCGTGCTTATTAAGTGAATCACTGAAGTTGTTAAATTAGTAACATGGTTATTAAGTGAATTTGGTTTCTCCACTGTCTTTGTTGTCAAAAGGTTGCAAAAGGTGACCACATGACTCTGGGACATTGCAGCCGTCATAAATATGAACCAGCTGCCAAGCCGTCCAAATGTAAATCCCATGACCATGGGAATGCTTGCAACAGTCATAAGGATGAAAAATGGTCATAAGTCACTTTTTTCTCAGTACCGTTGTAACTTTGAACGGTCACTAAATGAACTGTTGTTAGTCAAGGATTACCAGTATTGTTATGAAACAAGCCATCCTTATTTCTCACTCCCAGGGTATCTCACCTTTGTGGTTTTAGTTGTCTTATCTCATTTAGAATCACATATCAGTTTAATACTATTATTAATAATGATTGATTAAACTTGTATCTGGTTAGAATTTACAATTGAGCCCAAGAATTCTGTGGTTAAATGAGACATGTGTTAAGTGAGTTTTGCCCTGTTTAACGACCTTTCTTGCCTCGGCTGTTAGGTGAATCACTTCAGTTGATAATAACCAGTTGTTAAGTGAATCTGGCTTCTCCATTGACTTTGCTTGGCAGAAGGGGATCCCATGACCCCGGGACACAGCAACGGTTGTAAGTATGAACCAGTTGCCAGGCATCCAAATTTTGATCACATGATCATAGGGATGCTACAAAGATTGTAAATGGTGAAAAATGGTCATGTCCCCTTTTTCAGTGCCACTGTAACCTTAAACGGTCACTAAATGAACTGTTGAAAGTTGAGGACTATCTGTAACAGGTAGTGAAATGTTAGTGAAATGTTTTATTTCAAATATGTGTTTGATGCATGTGTATGGTAATTATAAAATTTGCAAATGGTAGCCTTGGGAAGGAAACTGTTTTTGTATATAAAAGGAGCAAAATTGCTTCTTCTAAAGTGATGCCTTCTATGTCAGTGTGTGAATCATAGAAGCAAATTTGACTGTATAAATAATGTTTTCGGTCATGGGTAAACATAATTAATGAAATGCGGCAATATGATTATTTAAAACTCCATTAATTGATCAACACATTTTTCTAGGAGCTGAATTTCTAACAGTGAACTTTAACATGGCGTGCTATGGTTTAATGCTAATGTTTTTATCTTTATTTCTGCTTCAAGTTCCTAGTGAATTTGCTCGTGTTTTTAAATTTTTATTAGGAACAATATCCCTGATTCTTTTTCTTGTTTCTTTCCCCCATCTTTAGGCTGCTTCTGGTTTCCAGAGAATCCTGTCAACCTTGACACTAGCAATATTTCCAACTCTTTATTTTTTTACATTCCTTTATTATACTGACACGGGGTCCACGTTTTTTACCCTCTTTGCCTATTTAATGTGTCTCTATGGCAATCATAAAACCTCAGCATTCCTTGGATTTTGTGGGGTTATGTTTCGCCAGACGAATATTGTATGGACTGTCTTCTGTGGTGGAAGTATTGTTGCAGAAAAGCTAAGTGAAGGCTGGAAATTGGAATTACTGAAAAGCAAAGAGAAGAAAAACTTACCGGCACAAAACATCTTTTCAGAATCAATCAGGATTCTTAGATTTCTCCTTGGGTACTTTATGTCACTTAAAAACTTCAGCAGTCTGATTCTCTTGATATGGCCATATGTTACTCTGGTGGTGATATTTGCTATTTTCATTGTCCTCAATGGTGGCATCGTTCTTGGGGACAGGAGCAGCCATGAAGCCTGCCTGCACTTCCCTCAGCTATTTTATTTTTTTTCTTTTAGTCTTTTTTTTTCCTTCCCTCTTATAGTGACACCCGGTAAATTTATCAATTTTCTCCATTCTGTGAGGATCTATTTTCTGCGATACAGTATCCTTGCAATTGTTTCCTTATTCCTTGTCTGGAAATTTACTTACGCCCATAAGTATTTGCTTGCAGATAACAGACATTACACATTTTATGTGTGGAGAAAAATCTTTAAAAGACATGAGCTTGTCAAGTACATATTAGTTCCAGTTTATATATTTGCTGGCTGGAGTTTCACAGATGCACTGAAGTCAAAATCTGTTTTCTGGAACTTAGTATATTTTGTATGTCTGTTTGCCGTCACAGTTCCACAAAAGCTTCTAGAATTCCGTTATTTCATTTTGCCATATATTATATATAGACTTAATATTCCCTTGCCATCACTTTTGAAACTTTCCTTAGAGTTGATTATATATATTTTAGTGAATGCAATAACGTTCTATTTCTTTTTGAACAAACCGTTTCACTGGCCAAATAGTGAGGAAATCCAGAGGTTTATGTGGTAACATTTTGGTTCCTCAAACCTGTTCTAGAGCTTTTTGTTACAAATAAGATGTTACAATTTTAAAACTTCATCAAGAAAAACGAAGTATTCTGGATGCTTTTGTAATGGAAGAAATGTGAAATGTGTAGAGTTTTTGGACTGTTTTTATAAGGGCACCATCAGTAATTACTTCTTAAAAGATCAGGGAAATTTTACACATATTCCCAAAATAATGTGAATATATGGACATTTTGATCATACCAGTTATGCTATAGAAATCATAAACTGTTTTCATTGTATTTCTGTACATATGTAACAAGTGATTGGAAATAAGTTTGATTTAATGTCAGTCAATTATTGTCTTTTTACTATATTGGGTAATATTGTTTCATGCTTGCATACAGTGACATCTAATTTTTTTTATAATGTTTCGGGTCCAGGGATACACAATATTAGTGTATTGCAACTAATGTGTCTCAGATAAAGGCTGAAATCTTGAATTTTTTTTCTGGAAGGAAACTTTCAATCAATGGGGTTATGTAGAAATGGATAGGGGCACAGTTGTGAGCAAGGAGGAAATTGATTATGAGCTAGAGAACCATATTTAAATCATATCATGGGCAGATATTGTATAATATACTTGATTTTTTAATCACTGAAAGAACTAGATGCCACAGGTTGCTATACTGAGGATATGAATCAATTTGTAGTCTCAGCATAAATCGTAAGTCTTTACAGGGCCTGTTATTATTAACCAAATATACGTTCTCAATGATATAAGATGACAGTTCTGCTGACTGATTCAGTAATCAACATAATGTCAAGCTATGGCAGTTAAAAATAAATAAATAAAACCTAAGATTTTTTAATTCTAGTGATAAATGTGCATGCTATATGCCAAAACATAAAAACCAAATCAGTGTTCCTTATATTTAAGGGCCATAATACTTGGGGTGAAGCATGCTTAAGATGTGAAAACAAATATTTAGAACTATACCCAATAAGAACACTTAGCAATGAATGAGGTAAAAGAAATACAGTTTTTCATCACAAACCAAATATTAAGACAATTGTGTTGGCAATAAATGACAGAATTTGCTTTAGCTTTTTTGTCTATGTGAAATGTGTTCAAGAGTGCTCTTTCAGTTATAACAGATTCATCCCTTTTCATTAATATACGCTTAATTTTCCACAGCTCATGTAATAGAAAAATAATACAGGTTTTGAGGTGGAAAAGGATAGAACATCTATCAAATTAGAGCAAAGCAAATTAGAAAATTTTGCAAATTAGAAAATGTATCTTTAGGGAACCTTCATATGATTCTTAATTGGAAGTGTTGAAATGGTTATTGTGATTTAATTTCTCAAATGACGAAAAGGCTCCCACTGAAAATTGTTTGTACAGTATCTTAGCTTTTCCAAATTGTTCTTTTGATTTTAAAATAACCAATTTTAAAGTATATGTCAGTAGATTTGTCATTCTGTGCATCTTTAAAAATTGTACAAATAGCACTTGGCTTCAGTAGACCTTCTATGCGGAGAATAATCACAAATATCACACTTGCTCACAAAGTTAATAGAGAAATTTAAATTTCCTATGAAACATGAAGAACAAAAAGTTGACAATTTACTCTTCATTTAATTTTATATTTTTTGAAATGATTATTTTCTCTATTTTCTAATATTTTTTCCTTATGAGTATCATGGTTTTTTTTAGAATATTTAATTTATTAAAAAAATTAAAATTCAAAGCACCAGAATATTTTAAAAAACATTTAAAAAGTGTCTTAAAAAGATTAACACATATGCACATAACATCCTCCCTAGCTGAATGCTGATAAATATAATACAACCATGTTAATTTCCCACCCCTTACAAAACAGGACAAAATAATTTTAAACTACTAAATCTGTTTACAAATTGTTAGCCTGTCATCTACTATATCAGTAACAAAATAGTTAAAAGCAAAAACAATAGTAATATATAAAATGATAAGAGTTTATCAATAATAATGGGGAAAAATGACAAGATTAAAATTCCAAAACCCTTTGTTAACAAACTTGTTATAATCAACTCATAGAAAATTTACCACAGTTTCAATCCAAAACCATCCCCCCAAATTAAGCTTAATTGATTCCGGGTCAAATATCCATGTTTGTTTCTTAATGCCATCTCTTATAAATTGCTGATTGATTAAATACAATAAATCCAATCTCCAAAGCCAATCTATCTTCCCAAAAAAACCCAGATGCGACCATTCCCCAATTAAATGTACTAAGTTTCTCCATTTTCTTTCACGTCTGCCCTGGAAAAAAGTCACTTAGGACCATTTTTCACACTTATAACCGTTGCAGGATTCCCACGGTCCCATGGTCAAAGTTTAGATGCTTGGCAACTGACTCATATTTATGACGGTTGCAGTATGACAAAGACCTGACAAAGAAAGTCAATGGAGAAGTCAGATTCACTTAACAACTGGGTTACTAACTTAACAAGATCCACTGAACAGTTGCGGTCAGAAAAGTCGTAAAATGGGGCAAAATTTACATAACAACTAGCTCACTTAGCAACAGAAATTTTAGGCTCAGTTGAGGTCATAAGTCAAGGATTACATGCAGATATAGTTCCATTGAGGGCTACACAGTGGGTCGGTGACAATTTGCTGTGGCTAACTCACCACAGTCAACTTGCTGCAGCCAACTCGCTGTGGGACAAGAGTTACACTAACACCAAAGAAATTGTGGAATAGAATCATTAAAGAAAGGATGCAAAAGGAGGGACAGGATGGAATGTGAATGACAAAAATTAAAAAATATTTTTTTTATTTATTTGAAATAATTAAATAGAATTGTTGAATTGTCCCTGTGAGTTGTCCGGTAAAGCCGACCCTTTAGTTCAGGGCTGTCAAACTCTCAGCGCCACACACTGGCCACGCCCATGCCCAGTTTAGCGAAGGGGAATAAAGTCCTGATACATCACATGACGTTACTGTGATGACGTAAGTTTGACACCCCTGCTCTAGTTTCTTTATTTATCTTTTGTATGACAAAGTTGTTAGCTAGCCAAGTCACTCAGCAATTACTTTAGTTCATTCTTTCAATTACATTCCCTCATTCAGCAATCCATATCAGTTTGGCTCAGTCACTTTTTCTGAAAAAGAGGTGGTTCGTTCCCCACCCATCCACGCATGTTGCCTGGAGAATCGTGTTTCTCTCTTGGGTGTCATTCATTCAGAATTTGCATATTTTCCAAAATCCATCTTTGTGTTTTCCTCACTGTTGCTATTTACAGAGTAACACACCACTTTTCCCCGATGCATAGATTCCTCTATTCATTATGCGCTCCTAACAACATAGTTATCACACTTTCTGACACACATTGTAGCTTTTTCGTTGATTAATCCTGTGCCTTCTTTCCCTGCAAAATATTCATCAGCTCCATTTCTAATAATCGTTATTCACCTCAATTGTATCCTTCCCTCTTCCCTTAGTTTCACTGGAACACATATTTATTTCTTTTCCCTGTTTGCCATTTTACATTTCAGGTTGTGATTTTCCTTACCTCCAGGTGAATCTGCAGGCTAATTCCCCAGGAATAATTGCATTATTACTGCTATTGCTATTTTTATTTCTAATGGAAATTATATTCAATTATTGGAAAAAGGACTGGTATCAGAGCTGAATGTGATTTGGTAGGAATAACTGTTTTTTTTTAAAAAAATTGATATTTTATTTCTTCTAAAAAGAAATCCCAATTAAGCAGAATATTTATGAGTCAGAGCTGAAATGGGTGCTCACTGTTGATGTTACCTACTTTAGGTAATGAAATCTCTGCTGCAAGAAAAAAAACTAAACTCAGAGAGCACCCAAAAAGAAATCCATCCCTGGTTAGGTGAGAAATGAAATACTTGCTATCAGGGATGACCTACCCTTTTGGAGAACATGTTTAAAATCAGGCAAAGCATACAATGTAAAACAAAAATTATTCTATTAAAATCATTACTTGGAAGAGTTAGGAAAAATAAACACAGATAAGTTAGATTCACATGGTGGCGCTGTTGAGCTGTGCAGCTGAGCTGTACAACTTGCAGCATTTTTAACAGCTTTTGACTGAAATGTTTTTAGAATAGCAGCCTGCAAAATATAAAGGAAAATATTTTAATTAAAAATGGGGGGGGGGGTGGTCCTTGAAAACTGGAATTTTATATATAGTGGAACAATCCTCTTACTCTAGTAAAATGCATCTAGTTCTAATTGTAAAGCACACAATGCTGAAATAGATGGGTCTTTCTAAAATATTTATTCTCTAAAATTGCAATTAGTTGTACTTTTAAAAATAGATAATCCAAGGGTTTTTCACCATCAGTTCCTTTGTCATGCTAAATGTCACGTGTATTCAGATGGGGCACTTGGAGTCAAGAAAGTCTGGTCTCTAAAATAGATGTTTCTCTTTGTCATCCAGGGGTGTGTCTTCTGGTTATGGCCAACAAGACCAAGATGACAACTGCAAAAATGGAGCTTTGATCACATTGTTGGGGCTGTCATCTTGATTATCTTTTATATTTTCTGCGGAAACCCGTAGTGGTATCACTTTAACCTTTGAACCTGCATAAGGATCTCTCCTTCCGCTCCCTCTCTCCCTCCCTCCTCCTCTTCTTCTTTTCCTTCCTTCCTTCCTTCCCTCCTCCCTCCTTTCTTCCTTCTTCTTCTCTTTCTTTCTTTCTCTCTCTCTCTCTCTCTCTCTCTCTCTCCCTCTCTCTCTTATTTGGATAGCTTTGCCCTTCCACTGTATTACACTATTAAAAATGGCCTATCATAGTGCAGACCCATCATTTGCTATGTTGTTTATAAAACATCCCACAGATGTAAAAACCTAACCTAAACCCAGTGATTGGCATCATAATTAGCATACATAGCTCAGGAACACTGGCATTTAATTTGGCTTAATAAATGCTAAATTTCCTTCCTTTGGTAAATTTAAATTCCAGTTCAAAACATCTTGTGTGTCTACACTTGAACTGACATCAATACAACCAAAAATATATCATTGCAGCAACAAAAAAATAATGGCCAAGAAGATGGACGGATTCATACACTTACTTGTGATATATTCTTTTAATATCTTGGAATAATATTTTTCTCTTCCTCTGCCATGATCATTAGAAAGTTGTGATATACTTTCTCTAATTCCCCAGGTTTTCCCCAGATTAAAAAGGAGTGAATTAGTAATAACTGTACTTAACCACTGTAATATCTCTCTTGAATTGTTAAATGCACACTATTGTATGCCATCCAGGATCATATGTAAGATGGCAGTTATACAAATGTAATGAACAAATGAATTTGAATTGTCATCTTATGTATATACTTCCTCCTTCCAAGTGTATAGAATTGTGTGTAGAGCTGACATCTGCAAATATCTGCAGAAAAGACCTGAACACAGCCATGGAATTCAATAGGTAGCCATAAAATGTTACTTGGATTTTCTACGTTTTAAAAAAAATCTTTTGAAAGGAAAGCATTTAACCAAAGTGGTACATTATAGATAAACAATGAAATTGATTCATTATAGTACTTTGATTTCTTGCATTTTATCCCTCATGACAGAAACTTTATATTTATTGGAACTTTTCAGTGCAGAAGACAGAAATGTGCAATAAAACTGTTTTATTTTTTTACTAAAATAAGGGCTAAAGTGCCCAATATAATTACTTGCATAGAATAATCCATTTGCTGATGGTATAGAATTGTAAATAACTACAAGATTGGTGATGCCTGTCAGAAAAAGAAGTGAGCAGGTTAATTAATTGTCCCTGTTATAGAAATAACACTGAAGAGAAGTATAAATTGATCACTGTATTCATTCTGTGTTCACTTGCCAAATTATTCCTCCTGTTATTTAAAAGAATATAAAATGTCTGCCTGTTTATTTTCAAGATGCTTTTTAATTCTAATTTTCTTGTACCATGTGTTACTATTTTGTTAGTTGCATTCCTTTTCCCATTAAAATACTGGTGCATCCAGAATTTTGTCTTGTTTAAGTAAAATATTCCCTTTGCTTTGATGAGAGCATTTTTTATTTTTGCATGCTGCAGAATTGCCAAATGTTTTTTTTCACTATGTGATCACATATGGAATCAGGATTAATAATAGAATATTATTAACAGTATTTCACACTCCATTAGCACCACAACAGATTTTCTTTTTATTGATTAGGTGTCTTAATATTTCTACAAAATCACAATTCTCATGACTGGATTGTTTCGATATTAAATATAGTTGGTAAAATCTATGCAACACTTAACTGTATTGCCCACATATTCAGATATAGTTTTAATTAGTTGTATCTCTGTGAATGCAGCTTATTAGTATGATTTTACTCATAACTGGCTGAAAAGCTGCCCTTGAAAATAATTGGTTTTATTTCACCATATAATTTAAAATCTGGGAATCCCAAGAATAATCTCTGTAACTAACATTTCCTTCTTCAATAGAAGAAGAGGTGTTTGGTTTGCTGAATAGTTTTTCTTATTTCTTTTTTATTTCCAATTAATTTGCTCCAGAATATATTTAGGAAAAAAAATTGACAATCCATGACCCTTTGGGTCATTGTTTCAGAGATATTTTCTTACCAGATACTCTATCTGTATTGCTTTTATTGGGAAAGTTCTTTAAAAATTCAGGGAGATATTCAAAGATGTATCTGCCTTGAAAGTAACCCATATTGTAGTATATAAGTGTACAAACATGAACAGCTGACCACAGAAAATGTTTTATGACATAAGGACAGATTTGGCTGATCTATCTACAAGCAAGTGTTCTTTATTGTGTGTGTATGTGTGTGTGTGTGTGTGTGTGTGTGTGTGTAGATAGATAGATAGATAGATAGATAGATAGATAGATAGATAGATAG
>NW_020769308.1:53143971-53174786 GCF_900518735.1 Pseudonaja textilis | reverse complement strand
GATAGATAGATAGATAGATAGATAGATAGATAGATAGATAGATAGATTATAAATATATGTGTATGCTTTTGTGATAATACAGGCTGAGACAGAGAAAGAGGTATGTAAAGTAATCTTCAGCTTTCTAACAAGATAATATTCCAAGCACTTGGAAATTAATTTGCTGCATCCTGGCTTCTTTCCTTTTTACAAAATATAAGGATGCTTCTATTGCAGGGGTCTTCAAACGTGACAGTTGAACACTCCTCCAGTCATGTTAGCTCAGGAATTCCGGGAGTTGAAGTCCACAACTCTTAAACTTGCCAAGTTTGAAGACCCTTGTTCTATTGCGATAGGAAAACTTGAAAAGGAGTGCAGAATATTTAGAACAGAAAGACCCCTAAAAGTGCCACTATTGTCAAGAAGGTCTGGCCATAGGAGACTCCTTTAATTCTCAGATTAATTTTTAATGGACTGGAGCACTAACACTATTGGAAACAGGAGATTCATTAGAGAAAATATGGGCCATTTAGCATTCAATTTTCAGAAAGGACATAATATCACACCTCAACTCATTCTTCAACCATATGAATTGTAATCATGCAATTACAGAGACAGGCCTAGCTAATTGCTGGCACTAGACCTAAATGCAATTCAAAACAATCTAATTCAGAGAGGTGCAGCTTTGAGAATGGGAAGTGGCTTTGGTCAAGGAAGTTGGGCATGTGATTGAGAAGGATTCCTCCTCTTTCATGGATATGAAATGCGAAACATTACTAGAAAACATCACCCAAAGGACAGCCACCAGATTTTTTAAAAAATGTTGCCTTCCAAGCTCTAATATAGATGCAGTCTTGATAATGATATTTCATTGACTGAACATTGCATTTTTCCATTTATACATGTATCTTTTTAGATATGGAGATGGAAACAAAGGGGCCAGCCAACAGTTCTCGCTCAACTTGACCCGGAGAGAGATTTCTGAAAACGATATAACTATGTAAAAGAGAGAAATGGCAATATGTAGTCTTCTGGATGCTTTTGTGTGCTACAAACCCCATCTTCCTTCATCGGAGACTAGGGTGGAGTTGTGCAACAATCTCTGGAGGGATATTCATGATGTTCTTTGCCCATGTCAGATAATGAACTCATTAACATTTAATTGGACTGTATATTTGGTTTATGAATAAAATATCATTTAATTGAACTGGATAATTGGGTTTTATGATTTTAGACCTAGATGATAAACAGGGTTTTCTCGATAAGGCTGTAGAAAAGAAATAGAGTGCATCGATTACATGAATGTAAGCAGAAGCTTATCTCTTAGCCTTTTCTCTAACATAGTGTGTTTTTTATTTTCAGCTGAATATTTATTCTCTTAAAGAGGCAGGCAACAACAGCAGAAATTAAATAAAGCATGCCAGATAATATGAAAGATCTCTCCTAGGCCACATGCAATTCTAAAACACCCCCACAGTATTCTAAGCAAGAAAAGCTGCATCAAGATGAATGATCTTGATGCGGCTTTAGAAAAGCTCAGAATGTTCCTATGCCCAGTGTGCTACCTTCTGTCCCAGTTAAAACTATTGTTTTTGGGAAAAAGACCAGCATAAAGGCTGTGTCATTTGCATAGCATCAGTTGCCATGAGGCATGAGCTCACTCTATCTACATTGGTCCAAGCAAAGTTGCCAAGGTTGCGAAATTCTGATCTACATCTATCTTATCTATATATCTGCTGTCATTACGCAATTTGGAATAGTCAGGAGCTGGGCACAAATACCCCATTAATCCCTCCCTCCCTCTCTGTCCCAGAGACAAACTCATATCCACATCAATTATTATAAGGTGCTACACAGATTTTTCTCGTCCCCTAACACTGATATAATTCTAAATTCCCCCAGTGATAGATAAAGAATTTTGGCTGCTTGGTGCATCTAGAAAACAGTTATGTTAAGATTTCCCTTCAGCCAAGGGTATTCTCCCTTATAAGTAGGAAGAAATATGGGGGAAAATATTTTCACAAGATTAATTTGATTCAAGTATTTCAGTAAGTGAACCCATTCCATTATCAACCTATCCAAAACAATTTGCATTCTGATTAGGACAAGACAAGAATGTCAGTCTGGACAGTAACATATAAAGAAAGTGACAGTAAATTTCAAGCCTCTCTCCGGGTGAAATTATAAAATGTATCGCAACGATCTTGCATTCATGGTGAAAATTCTATTGGAAACCTTAACATTTCCTTCTCATGTATCCCTTCCCCTCCAGAAGTTTAAAAAAAAAAAAAAGACAGCGTTCTCAGTTTTATAGACAAGAAACTGCAGCATAGCAACCGAACAATAATTTCAGGATTTCAGATACACTACTTCTGACAAAAACAAGGCTATTATTATGTATTTATCAATTTCGAAAACCTGTCCAACCATGAAGGTGGAACACAATTTGTAACTTATTAGCAAAAGCCTGCAATATGGGTCACCAGACCTTAGCTATAAAATGGCCTATAAAGCTACTAGATCTGGGCTACAAAGACCCAAATGGCAACTAGATCCATTCCTGGTTACTATAGAAGGAAATCACAGAAAGTGCCTGATATTTAGACTTCAGCTTCCAGAATTCTCAGCAAAGCCATGGCTTCCCATGGCTAGGGAAATAGGTGTGGAGAATGCCACATATGTTAAAGTGCGTAGACGGTTCAACGTCGTGCCCATCCCCACGGTCATGAGGCAGTCCCGGCTACGATGGTTCGGCCACGTGAGCCGCGCCAAGGAAGAATCCATCATCAAATCTGTAATGAAGGTGACTGTCGGAGGAGCGAGACCGCATGGTAGACCTAAACAACGCTGGATGGACACGATCAAGGCCGATCTAGAGATCGCGAAGGCAGACCCGACACACGTGGCAGACAGAGAGGCGTGGAAGCAGTACTCAAGGACATTAGCGGACCTCGCCCGAGCGCGAGACAAACGCTGAAGAAAAAGAAGAAGAAGAAGAAGAAGAAGTTAAAGTGGTATTTCACAACTTTGAGATGTGTAGCTGGTTAGGGAATTCTGGGAACTTAAAGTTGCCAAACTTAAAGTTCAGAAACACTGCATCAAAGAAATGTTCGATTGTTATTTTCCCTGTCAACATGGGGCACTCAGTGGGATTGACAAAACCAGAGAAATCCAATAATCATCTTCATAACTAATCCTGCATTAAAACCACAGTATAAGGATAGTACCTCTCATGGGCCTTATTCCTCAGGCAGAATAGAAATCAGGAGTTAAAGCAACGTAGTTTAGGCATCAATGCATTTCTGTTCGTTCAAGGACTGGAGGCTGGCATTTTAAGTTGCTTGACTGTGGCCCAGGTCACAGCATGTAACAGATAATCAGAGTTGGAAGGGACCTTGTAGGTCATCTAGTCCAACCCCCCCCCCCCAAAGCTGGAGACCCTATACCATTTCTGACAAATGGCAGTCCAATCTCTTCTTGAAAGTCTCAAGTGGACTTTCAAGAAGAAATTGTATTTATTTCAGAGCTGTGTGTATTCAGAGCTGTATGAATGTATTTATTTCAGAGCTGAACTAAGAAACAGGTAGACTCCCTATACAATACTTATTAAAGTTTGTGTAACCATTTGAATTGACTCTAAATTGTGTCAGCATGGATGTTGATTGGTCATTATTACCCAAGCATCTAAATTCCATTGATTATCAGTTACATGTAATAAAATGCATTTTGGAGCATGAATGCAGAATGAAGGAGAAAATATCTAGAAGGCAAAAAAACCCAAACAAAACACCAGATAGCCAGCCAGTTGAAAACAAAAGAGTCCTGTGGAGAGATAAGGTCAATAGAAAATTGAAAATTAGATAGGAAGGTTCTCTTAGCTGCCTGGAAGGAATTAATAGGGACACGGAGGTTTATTAAATACGGCTTGCTGCCTTTTGTTGCTCGTTGACTAAATTACTCGTGACATAAAGAGCAGGTGGATGAGTTTCACACGAGAGCATAGCTATCAGCACCCAGACTCTGACCTCTGAGAAAAAAAACCTAGTATACCCTTAGGAGATAACAGTTCTGCTATATAGTGATTGTGTGAAAGTATCAATAGGGAATGCATTTCAAACATTTTGAGTCTTACTAAAGGAAGCCATTGATGTCCTGCTTGGGAGGGTCACTTTCTGTCTCGCAATTGTTAGCTCTGAGGTGCAGAACTGTCCTACATAGTGAGCCTAAGATTTGTTAAACAATATTCTGTCTTCACATCGTACTGAATAACTCTGTGTATAACAAAACACACATATAGTTACACTAACACACATTAGAGTGAAGCAGCAGATTTGGGGGGTCTCACAAAAGGGCAGTAAAGTGTTACTTAATTTGGAGGGGTGCCCAAGGAATGTTCTTCATTTATGGATGTTATTTTTTTAATCAAAATAAATTATTAGTTATGATTATTACCTATTATGTATTATTACATAGTTTTGATTTTGATTTTGATTGATAAATACAAATATATGATTGTTGATTAATATTTCCCCTTTTGTGGTTCCCTGATATTACAAAGTTTGAAACTGATGGATGCCATCTGAATGTCACTAAAGCAAATTAATTCTCTTTTCAGTTACTGCATCTCAGCATATATCTTTTTTCCTTGGTGTAATATAGAAACTCTACTCCAATTACATTCTTTATTTTATTTGTTTTTTAAAAGATTTATGGCTGCCCACCTCACAACCATGACTTTGGGTAGCATATAAAACCAAACGATAACCCAGAACAATCCAATTTAAATGTGTGAGGTCAACAAAAAAAGTCACAGCGGAGAGTTAACTTGTGTTTCTGACCAACACCTATTATGAAAAGCTTAACAGGATCAAAGCCATCGAGATTGCTAAGGGATGCTTCTTCATAGGGCAGGTGCTACAACAGAGAAGGTGTGACTCTTGGGTCCAACAAGATGGCATTGTTTGATCGAAGGTACCTGGAATTTGCCAACCCTGCTAGATCTGGTGGGATGAGCATAGATGATGGGAGACAGAAGGTTCTGCAAATAGGACTATCTGTCTACCATCCCCCAATGTTTAACTACATTTCTAGAATTGTGGCCAGCATATTTTTGGAGGGCATATGATCAACTGTGTCAGTGACTCTCTTATTAGGGTCTTTTTCATTTGTTACAAAGTTCAAAAGACCTGATAAATGGCAACTTCTGTTTCTATGCCCTCTGACCATGCATAACAGTGCTAATCAATTGCAGCCCTTCATTTTATTTTATTTTATTTTATTATGATCATGGAGGACATTTTCATACACAGCAGCCCGACTTTGGAGAGAGAAGCATAGAATTAAGTGGAGGGAGGCAATAGATGGCACAAGTTGATGTGATTCTTTTTTAGAAACAGAAGAAATGCAAAATCTTCTTTTGATGATAAAATTTTGGTTATCCACTACTCCCAACCCTTGGTACACTCTGGAAAGAATGCAGAGGAGAGCAACAAAAATGATTAGCAGGTTGGAGGCAAAAATGTATGACGAATAATTACAGGAATTGGGTATGTCTAGTCTAATGAAAAGAAGGACTAGGGAAGACATGATAGCACTGTTTCAATATTTAAGGAGCTCCTACAAAGATATGGGGGTCAAACTATTTTCCGAAGCACCAATAAGCAAGACAAGAAACAATGGTTGGAAACTGACCAAGGAGAGAATCAACCTAGAACTAAAGAGAAATTTCCTAATGGTGACAACAATTAATCAATGGAATAACTTGCCTTCAGAAATTGGGGGTACTTTGAAGGCAAGTTATTCCATTGATTAGTTGTTGTCACCATTAGGAAATTTCAGAAATTGTGGGTACTCGCCGGGTTAAGTCCTTCTCGTCGACGGACCGGAAACTGCAACTGTCTACAGCTTCAGTCCACGCTTTCTTGTTGGAGAGCCCCAATCACTATGATTAGGGGCTGAAGCTGTCTCGGAGGGGCGGCGAAGTAAGGGGAAGCCGCCAGCCAGGTTGAGGGGAGCCGCATCCCCCCTCCCTGGGCTAGGCAATTGTCCCCCTGAAGACGACCGAGCGGTGGTCTAAAATGGCCACCCTGAAGAGGTGGACTTAGCTGGACTAAGATTTGTGCAGGAGAGAAGAAAAAGGTGGTACAAAGTACAATATAAAGTAGTTTATTTTTCTAGGGATTGATTATTACTATAACTAAGTAAAATAGATGTTTAATTGGGAATTACAGATGAGGGAATTAAGGCATACTTAAACCACTGAGGTGACACCCCAAACTAGTAAAAGGGGAGGAGAAATTTATGTTTTGTTTTATGTGAAAAACTTGTATTAATCTAGACTTTATGAAAAGAATATGCGATGGAATTGCAAATTTGACAAGATAAAAAAGAATTAAAAGGGAATAAGTATGAAGATATGGAAACAGTGATTTAAATGAGAAAAGAGTACTTTGGAAAAGGCAAAGTTTAAAAGAAACGTTAAGGCTTAAAAAATACATTTGAAATAAATTGAAATAAATTGAGAAGATGTTTAGAATGACAGTAATATTAATGAATAGCATTAACTTGCCTGTTCCTTTTCTTATATAAAAGTTGAGAGATAAAATGAGAAAAGAGTACTTTAGAAAAGGCCACACTTAAAAGAAATGTTAATGTTTAAAAATATATATTTGAAATAAATTGAAATGAATTGAGAAGATGCTTAGAATGAAAGCAATATCACTTAACAGAGTTAATGTGTTTGTTTCTTTTCTTATGTAGAAGTTGAAATGGAGAAGTAATAATAGAATTAAGTTAAAAATAGACAAGACAGAATGTTGAATGTAAAAATGAATATATAGTTACTGTCATATTTGCATGTAAAAGTGGTGACTCGGAATTATGTTGTACACTGAAAAGAGCCTTTTTTAATGTTGTTTTGGAAAAAATGAATAAAACTTGTTTAAAAAAAAATTGTGGGTACTCCATCACTGAAGGCTTTCAAAAAGAGACTGTCAACCATTGGTCTGAAATGATGTAGGGTCTCCTGTTGAGCAGGAGGTTGGACGAAGGCCTCTGAGGTCCCTTCCAACTCTATTATTCTATGTTCTGTATTCTACCTTCAAGCTATCAGCATCTCCATCATATGTTTCTTCAGAGTGGTTGGGCTGGTAAAAGATCTAGCCAGCTAACCAGTGGGGTGAAAGGTTCCTAACAGACCTGTGAAAGGTTGGATTTAGAAAAGATTGCAGAGGCATGGATCTATGTCAACAGATGGAGGAATGGTTTCTCAGCAGGCTAATTACAGGCTATTAAATTGTTTACTTTAGGGAAACTCTTCCTCCAAGTGAAATTGAATTATCAGCCTGAAAGATTTTCTTCCATTTTCCCACAGAAATACCATTTTTTTTCTGTCAGATCACTTTGATCTAACCCTGCTCAGCAGCAGAGTGGCAATGTGACAGAGTAGGGGTGTCAAACTGGCTGTCCATGGGCTGAATGCGTCACACACAGGCCACACCCACCCCAACTCTGCAAAGGGGAAAAAATGTCATGAAACGTCATGTGATGGCAATGTGATGTAGCGAGTTTGACACCCATGTGATAGAGGCTCCAAGTCCTCCACAATTGATAAATGGTCTTATCTCATGGATGGGCCAAGGAGATTCACACGAGCAAAGTACCAGCAAAGGAGGGGAAAAAAACTCCAGAGAAGTTCCAGAGACAGGAAGTCTAGTCCTGCCAAGAATGTAATAAGGGTTAACGGAGAGGCAGTTTCTGTAAGCAACTCCAGAATGTTTCCTTCCTGCCTTCCTTACAGGATTAGGCCAGTGATTTCTTCCAACAACCGGTTCTCCGAACTGCTTAGAATGTTAACAACCGGTTCTAGCGAATAGGTGCGAACTGGTAGAATCCCACGCCTGCCTGCAGGTGGAAAAGACTATTTTCCCCATCATCCCCACTTCAGGGAATAGTCATGCTAGCTGTCATTGACTGTACACTTAGACTTTGAGTTAACATTTAAATAATCCATTAGATCACGGAAAACTACATTGCACGGAGTTCAAATAGAACATCAGATTATCTAAACAGATACAAAACTGATTTATGAGTGAGAGAGCCAAACTCTTAAACTATTTTCTATGGCATATATCTTATTGGAGCATTAACTAAAGATGCAAATCTACTCAATGCATTTATCTTAAAATTACCACTAGAAAAAGTATTTAAACCATTATTTGATTACAATAGGAAATCACTTGAGTCTTATTAGCCCATCTTCCCTCTTTCATATATTGTATTCTTGGCTGCACCTTTTTCGTAATTTTGCCATTAACTCTACACTGGATCTACAATGACAGTGGATTATTATTTTTTTGTCACATTCCCTCCTGAATTTATTATCTGAAAATGAAAAGTAGAAATGTTTCCCAGCTGCCTCCTCACACGTAGAGGGGAAACGTGTGGGCCGAGCAGCCTTTGCAGGCAAAAAGGAACATACTTAAGCAGAGTAATTGAGCAGATCTGAACGATAATATTGGAAGATATTAAACCTGGAAACTGCCTTTGTAAACAAAATTAGTGAGCTATTTAAAATGGCATCATTAACATAGCTGTCAGGGAAAGAAAATCCTCAATAAGACAGAGCATTTAAAAACCCAATTGTGAAGTACATGCCGCTTTCATTTAAAATGGAGTTTAAGAAAGAGAGATCAGTTTGGATGGTGATTTTTTTCTCAGTATAATCATGAAGAGAAAAGGATAAAATTGTAGTAAGTGTTTTTTGTCAAAACACTGGAAAATAAATAAGATTGAGTTCTTTCTTTCTTTCTCTGTTTAAGTCTCAGTAGGAGACAGAATAAAATCTCTGCTGAAAAATTTTATTATCTGCTGGCACAAGGAAAGCACTGAAGATGGTTGCATTTAGGCAATTAGGAAAATGAAGCCAATGGTGGATTTTCTCTGTGGGTTTTTTTAAATGAAAGTTTTCCACTTTCGTTTATGAGCTATTGTGGAGTAATAGTGACAATTTAGATTGAGAACTACCTGATTTTGGAGTTCAATGGAAGAAGCACACCTAAAACCAGCTTTTCACAAGCAGCAGGTTAAGTAATAAGTCTATCTGTAATAGACAGATAAAGCAACAAAAAATGTTCACATTTCAGAACTGTTTATATTTCTAAAGTGTGATTGCATATCTCCTTAAAGTGGAAGCCCAAATTTGGTTTATATTGAAAGGCAGATATGAAGTGATCTACAAGCTATTCTTATATAAGTTTTCGGAGGAAATGTCCATCTGGGTTCAGTTTCAAATGGGAAGAAAGAGACTGGAAACATGGAGACTGCTTGGAAGGATGTTTTAATGGTGGATGGGACCACGTGGTTTGAGGTCCTGGGCAAAATTAACAAAGGTGGGGGCTGCTTTCCAAGAACATGTGTTTTCTTTTCTCATCCAGGGAGGTATAATATCCTGCCTTTTTAATATTTCCTAGAATATTTCATTTTTCTAGGAGAAGGGTGGGTGCTAACTTTCTACGAAGTACTGCTTTGATAAATTTAAGAACAGGAGGAATATCTGGAAGATTTTCAAAAAAAGCATGAAGGTGGCCAGGATGATATGATCAAAGCTATTGTCCATGTTCAATCACACATTGAGCTGCCATCTTGATGTTTTTGACTACACTCTGCAGGTACTCTTAAAGACCAGGTAAACTTTATATATGCAATTGCAGATGCACTATGCAATTTAATGCACAACAATCATAAAGACAATATAGTTTCTTTTATTTTCCACCTCAAATTCTTTGGGTGTGTTTCATTCATAGCAGGCTGTTGAGGACAGGTTTTTGAGCCCACAAAGAGCATGTGTTACTTATGTTTTGCCATTAAGCTATTGCCTGAATTAAAATTGAAAGATACATTGTATTTTGGCCTCACTAAGTTCATTATTTTTATTAAAAATTATTGCAAACAAATGCAAACTAAAAAGAAAAAAGGGAAAAAGAGAAAATAGTAAATGGAATAGAAAGAGAAAATACGAATATAGTAGAAAATAATTGGATTCCCCTTCATCATAAATCATTAGGAACTCATAATATTCTGTTAAAATACAACCAATGATCTCTTCTTCCCATTCCCATCTCTTACCTCTAAACAAATCCACAAAGCCTTGTTGGTCAGTCCTGATCAGCAAAAGTCCATTAAGGGACTTTTAAAAAAGAGATAACAAATATTATTTTAATTATATTGTATTTGTCAATTATATTTTTCTTTCAACTATTTTCAATCTTTTGAACTGAAGAAGCTTCTTGGATGAGAAGTGAAACATCTTCATGGAAAAAACAAAGGAAGTCCAGTTGCCTCTTGAAAAAGTACTGTTGGAACAACCATGACCAGGGTGACAGAATCTTCATAGTCCTAAAACTTGATTTCTTTTCATTTTTCTTTGTTCCTTCTCGCAAAACTCTTCAAAGCTTTAACAAGTCTCTTTTTTAAATCTGTTATAGATAAGTTATCTAGGTCGCTCTTCTGATTTGTTATTGGTATATCTGTTTTAATTATTAAGGTATCAGGTGATTTCATTTGTATATTCAGTTAGGATCTTTTTCCATATCCACTCTCTTAATGTTGTTTAATAAACATTGCTGCTTTTGTATAACTTTTTAAAAACACAATCTGTCTACAGAGGCAAACACTTTTAAAATTAACTTCCTGGTCCATTGTTCAAAAATATCCTTCAATATGTTAACATTTAACAAATTTAAGTGTTCTTCTTTTATTGTAATCCTTTTGTCCCTTCTGCTTCTCTTTAGTGACCAACCTTCAAAGCCCCATTCTATCATTCAAAAACAAAACAAAACAAAAACGTTTTCCCGTAGGAAGAATTTTTACAGTCAATTACAAAATCTTATTTCAAATCCATCTGGAACCCTTAGTCTGTTTGTAACTTTCAAAATTAAAATTCTAATCATTCTTTTGTTGTTTATTCCAACATATTTTTTTAATCCTTAAACTTACTTTGCTAAGGACCTTTTTTATTTATTAATCATGTTTAGGCACCACCCATCTCACTATCCAAGTTGAAGGATTGAAGGAAACTCACCCAGTGCTTTAGAGATTCCCAATAACAGAAAAGGAGATAGCAAGGAATTTATGAAAGTGGCTAGAAAAGGAAGTTGTGATGACCCTGGATGTGGCACAAAGGCAATACAGTCAGATAATCAGTAGGAGTCCCTTTTTTAGCTCCAACTTTGCCCCCAATGTCCTGGTTACCTTCTGGCTGGAGAAAAACTCTCCCAGGAACAGCCTTTGGCTGCAGAGAATCAAGACCAAAACGTGGTCAACAAAAACTGTAACTATAAGTCCAATCAAGGCAAAATGAGGTAATTTGTCTGACAGGGCAGGACCAAGAATTCCAGACACGAAGGCATGGCAATAACTAAACATGGTTGGGAAGATGCCAGGAACACAGATAAGCAAAGTCAACACAAGATAAACTCATGTTTGCTCCCAGAAGCTGCCACACTCAGCATGCGTTTCTTTTAAACTCTCTTCCCATCTGTGACTAATGAAGGGAATCAGGCCCTTTCTTCCCCCGTAAGCCACGTTGCTTTCTTCTCTGTTCCTCCCTGCGTGCCTTAGGATGAAGAGGGGGTGGGCCTGGGTCTTCCTCTGAACTCCCTCTCCATTATTCTACCTCTCCGCTGCTCTTCCCAGCTGGACTTTGCCCTTCCCCAGTTTCCTCCACAGCCAATGGAGCCACACTCCTTGTCAGCTGTTCGTCTTCCTCCTCGGATTCAGACTCCGACAGGGGCATGACAGAAGTATGCAGATCCAATGTCCTTAAAAAAAGGACAGTTTGAGTGAAGATGACTATCTCTCATCTCCCTGAGTTCTAAACCCCCTGGAAATTGCTATCTTTCAATTCAATTCAATCTATTACAGTCATAGACCAAAGACCAGAACAAATAAAAAAACTCAGTAAATATACAATTAAAAATTCTAGTATAAAATAATAAATAACAACTAAAATCTATGATAAAACCAAGTCTGTCCATTATACATGGTCTAACTATACTAAAATTACAACCCATAAACTGTGTGGCCCGTTGTCAGTTTAATACTCAAAGGGAAAAGAATAAACACATTTGTGCCACATTTGTTATATAAAAAAGCTATGGTGGATTAGATATGGACTATCCTTAAGCAGCCCCTGGAGATAAGCAGTGTTGGATTGGCCAGGATAGGACCCCTGTCTTGCAGTCTCTAAATCCTTGAAAGAAGCAACTGTACAGAGCACTTGTGGGAAATCTCAAGTCCTCTACTTGTCTATAGAGGAATTATGAAGAGCCAATCTATTTACTGGCTCTTCATTTCACTGTGACCAGGGGCTCCGCTTTTCACAAAACCGTCTTTAGTTCTCCCATTTTTTCTCCTAATGCACTGAGTTTACTCTTCTTGACACAATAACTTTTTTTTTTCCTGGAACAAAAATATATGTTGCATGGCAACGCTTACATGCTCCTGCTGTTACTCCACCTACATACCCTACCACCTGCAATCCTATTAAAAAAACTCAGTTTAAAATATGTTAGGTTTCCTCAGAATTTACTGTCAGCAATTTCCCAAGAAAGCATTTACATGCATTTTGTCGCACAGACAAAAAAACAACACACACACACATTATTGATTTATTGTAGAGTAGTTCATTTTAAGTCAATGACCACACTTTGCACTGTATTGGACTGCATCTCTGAAGCAAATTTATGCTCAGTATAATTACATCTTGAATTCTTCTTTTTCTAAATATCCTGCAGAGTGAAATAAGATTTTTCTTCTGACACTTTGGATCACAGAAATATTTTTATTTATTTTATTAACATTTCTATGCAGCTCTGCTCCACACAGCTCAGAGTAGTGAGCTGTTTCTCTTTCGGTCCAGACAAAAGACCGTTCCAAATGCAGTGGTGCCTTTGTACTCAACTGCTTTGAAACTCATCAAATTTGGTATTCAGCTCATTTTGACGTGAAAAATTTGTCCCTGTAACTCATTGTTTGTTTGATATTCAATGCACAAGCTAGAACTTGTCAGTGTTGTTTGCCTTGTGACCCATTACATTATTTCTTATGGAAAAAATATTTTTGATACTCATTGTTTTTTGTATTTACCATGCCTCCCGGAACCAATTAACGATGAGTACCGAGGTACCATTGTATCTGAATTTGGGGACCCTGATTTTTTTTAATTTTTGCTAAAGATTGAAATCAAAATTCCATTTCAAGCATTAACTCTGACAGGTCTGCTGTTTGTTAGTTAAAATGCTTTCTGGTCACTGAATTATCTCTATGCTAGTCGCCACCCCGACATTTTTTCTTTTTAGCTCAAAGAGACCACATTGTATGTCTGGAAAAACCACTGGTCACTTGATATCTCCCTTTCCTGTGATGACCTGGCGTGTACCACAAATATAACAAAAACCAAAGTGTAAATAAAGGTCCTTTAATGCCTTCAGCTTGGCTTCACTGTTTAATTGTTCACAGTGGAGGAGTGAACTATTTTCAAAATAACATTTCAAAGGAAAGAAACACAGTTCAAATTCAAAGAGCCGATAACGAAGCAAAAACCAAAAACAAACCACATTGAATAAAGTTCCACAACAGACCAACTTCAGGAAGATAACCAGGGACAGTCCGTTGGAAGAATGCCAACCAAGATTCTTTAGAAATAAAACACTAATTTGTCTCCAGCGTCTGTTAGCACGCAGGTCCAACCTTTTATGCAGATCTCACACCTGCAACCCATGAAGAGGATCATGGCCCTCTCCTCCCGAGAAGACCATGTCTCTCCCTTATCCTCTCCTCCCTGCGTGCTCTAGGGTGGATAGGGGATGGGCCTGGGTCCTCCTCTGACTGCCCAGCCGGCCTCTGCCCTTCCCCAGCCTCCTCCACCACCTCTGGAGCCACACTTCCACTCCCTGTTGGCTGTTCCTCCTCTCCCTCAGAGTCAGTCTCCACCAGGGGCATGACAGCCTCCCTTTCCCCCCCTCCTATCAGCCTGCATCACTTGAGTTTTAGGTGCAACATTTAAAGCACATTTTTAATGGCTAATTTGAAGTGTTCTGCATGTGGCTGGATGGAGGCTGAATAAAAATGAGCTCATTTCAATTCCACAAATGCAATGCATCCATTACTTAACTCTTCTAGCTAGGGAGCAAATGGTTATCATCCAATCATATTTTATAGCTTTCTGAGATGCCAGGAGGAACATAGGTGTGATTCTTTTTGTGTCATAGCAGTTGTCTTCCAGTTAAAAATACACATGTTGAAAGTAATAAAATTTGAACGAATTGTATCTTTCAGCCTTTCCAGTCAAGTCCTGTAGAACAGTCCTGAATCCCATTTGTGCTGATGTGCCCATTAAAAAGGGCTCTACTACTTCAGTTTAGTCTGATGTTATATATACAGTAATTCCCAGGGAGCTTGAAACAAGAGGTGCCAACATGATCCTTTGTAATAGTCCTTAAAGACTGACAAAATTAAGAGATGGTGAGAAACATAGGTTAAATTAGCCCTTAAATCCAGGCTTCCCCAGATGCCTCTAATTTTGCACTCTGCTGGTTTTAAATCCCAAATTGGCCAGAATTTAAGAGTTCATATTTAAAACTGTTAATGAAGTACATTTAGAAGAAATTATAAATGTTCAGCTGAGAGCTGCAACGGAGTGCCAGGGAAGAAGATTCATTTTGTTTAAAAATTGGCCTTACGTGGTTTTTTTTTTTTTTTCTGGCTAAATTTTCTTATAAATCCCAGTTAGCAAATTAAGTCTACCTTCATCTGATTTGAATTAATCTGCTGGGAATAATCAGCCACTGAATAGTAGATTTATTGTATTCATTAATAAGGGCATGCAGAATTTATAATGCAAAGAAGAGGAGGTGCAGGGCTCACATGAAGAATCTGTCTGCAACTCTGAAGCATTATGTCTTTCCATAATGACCTCCATCCCTAACACAGCTCCCCAAACACGACAAACCCTCTGAAGTGAACTCAAAAGATTCCTTGAATTAGGAGTGCCAACAGCCCTGGCAAAAAGTTTCTCTCTCATCACAGGCTAGCAAGTCCAGCCATCTGGAAGATGAATAGTTGTGTGCCACATCTATTCCTCTCCGCCCCCTGCCTTTTTATCCCCAGAGTTTAGCGTGGGGCTTTGCTAGCAGTGGTGGCTCTTCCTTCCCAAGGATCGGCCCACAGATTTCCACTGCTCTCCTCTCCTCTGCCTTCTGCGCATCCACATGTGTTTTTTTTTTCAATGTTTAAAGCCATAATACTTCTTACTGGTCTGCTTTTAGTACCAGGATTGGGGTGAAATACTTTTTTCCTTGTTTATTAGTTGTGGAAGCCCTGGGCATTCTAATGCCATGCGGATCTGTAGAATGAGTTGGAAATGGATCAAATGGGCCTGCTTTCATGCCTCCTGGCTTTTTAGCTGGAGAACTTGGCTTAAAAGGATGTGGAATGGGTACTTTTTCAGGTTGCCTTTTTGGCGGAGGAACAGGCCCTTCATCATGGTAAGGATTTGCATTGAAATATTCCCGGGGATAAAGATTTAGCTTGAATCGTCCACCTTTCAACAGATTGCGATGTTGTTCAGATATTTTCTTAAAATTTATTCTTCCTATGTCATATAATTCAACTGGATGTGTGTATGGTTTATCTATGGTGAGATTTGGATACCCATAGCCAGTTCCTTTCTTCCCTGGACTGGCATAGAGATTTTTCCCTGGTTGTACACATGCAACCTTATCTTTCAGGCACTGGACGCAGCTGTTCCTCCTCTTCCTCATCAGCCACCTCCAGACCTGGGGGCTGTTGACTCTCCATCCAAGGGCTGACAGATGGCCCAGGCTCCACCTCCGTCTCTCTCTCTCTGCCAGCTCCACTCCTTCTTCCTCCTCAGAACTCTTTGGTTGCCTTGATACTGATTCTGACTTCCACGCCCCCACCCCACTCCTTCTCTGATTTGCTGCTGGAGGGGCCAGTGGCCGATAGGCCACAACAATCATCCATCCTGAAGCTGATCTCCATTGGTGCAGTAGAGTGCCTGGGAAATATACTTACAGGTAGTTTAAGAAGTTGCAAACACATTTGCATGCACACCCATGCAAATGCTGAACATCGTTTTGCTCTTCAATCCAAAGTGATGCACGACTCTATTAAGCCTTGCCTATGATAAATATTAGGAAGGGCTAAGAATAGCCGTTTGGCTTTTCAATCAATTTTTCAGCGCTAAGGAAATCTTTCCCTAAACACTCAAGAAGGGAAAATCTGTATGCTGAAAAGTTTTAATGAAGAAGACTGGGCACCTTGAGCAAAGAGAAAAATGGGATATATTGCAAGTTTCATTCCAAAATGTCTGACTGTGCAGGAATATCAGAGGAAGAAAAGTCACCTGTTTTTCTGCTGATTAATTTAATAAAACAACAAAGGGGAAAAAAACTATTATAAGAGAAAGCAAGGCCTCCCCCCCTCCATGCAAAAAATGAAAAGAATGTAGCAACTAAATTTTATATATAAAAAAGGCAATAGGCTGTCCTTTTGTAAACAAAAAGTTATTTATATTACTCGTTTATATATTTGAAAAATATATGGATCCAGATTAGACCCTAATTAGAAATAACTGCATCTCAGCGGTTAAATACAGCAGAACAATGGTGAAAACCATCTTGAATGCATTTGGGTCAATATAAAGGGGAAAAAAGAATGACATTGTCATAGGTTGTATACTACAGGCCGCCCAGCCAAATTAATGAAATAGAACTTTTTGCTAATCTGTTAACTAAAGTATATAGGAAAAATGGCACAGCGGTTAATGGGTGACTTTAACTACCCTGACATCAATTGGGAGACAAACTCTGCATCAAGTGGGAGATAAAAAAAGATTCCTGATGAACTTTGTCATCCAAAAGATAGAGGAGAGTACCAGAGGGTAGCTATAAAGGACTGAATAGAAATAGGAATAGAATAGAATAGAATAGAATAGAATAGAATAGAATAGAATAGAATAGAATAGAATAGAATAGAATATTTTATTGGCCAAGTGTGATTGGACACACAAGGAATTTGTCGTGGTGTAAATACCCTCAGTATACATAAAAGAAGAGATGCATTCATTAAGAATCAAGTATCATAATGTACAACACTTAATGATAGTCATAGGGTACGATAAGCAATCAAATCATACCAGGAAACAGTCAATATAAACCGTAAGGATACAAGCAACAAAGTTACAGTCCTACAATCACAAGTGGGAGGGGATGGGTGATCAGGAGTGATGAGAAGATTAACAGTAATAGTAGTGCAGAGTTTGTAAATAGTTGGACAGTGTTGAGGGAATTATTTGTTTAGCAGAGTGATGGTGTTTGGAGAAAAAACTGTTCTTGCTTCTAGTTGTTCTGGTGTGCAATGCTCTGTAGCGTCATGTTGAGGGAAGGAGTTGAAACAGTTTATGTCTGGGATGTGAGGGGTCCTTAAATATATTCACAGCCCTCTTTTTGACTTGTGCAGTATACAGGTCCTCCATGGAAGGCAGGTTGGTAGCCATTGTTTTTTCTGCAGTCCTAATTATGCTCTAAACTCTGTGTCTGTCCTGTTGGGTTGCAGAACCAAACCAGACAGTTATAGAGGTGCAGATGACAGACTCAATACTTCCTCTGTAGAACTGGATCAGCAGCTCCTTGGGCAGTTTGAGCTTTCTGAGTTGGCGCAGTAAGGACATTCTTCGTTGTGCTTTTTTGATGACATTTTTGATGTTAGGTGTCCATTTTAGGTCATGTGATATAGTAGAACCTAAAAACTTGAATATATATATATTCATTCTTAAGTTTTCGTGGGTACTTACATGTATGGTATTCAGCTTTGTTCGGGTATTTTCCCACATCATTACAGTTGTGCTTTTAAAGTTGTAGCAACGTTTCAGCAGAATCTCATCTGCCATCATCAGGCTTCTGTATTGTGTTCGTCTGTGAATCAGACTTTTTAATATATAAATATAAAATACTTTCTATATATATATAAAATACTTTCTAGTAGGGACGAAATGTTGAAGTTGTGGGAATTTTGGGGAAGAGTGACTATGTCATATTGGAATTTGGTATAATTCTGGCACAAGTAACAGAATTAAGAGTCTTAGACTTTAAGAGAGCTGATTTCAACAAACTTATAGCTTAGGAAGGATTCCATGGATGGGAAAAACAATTTAAGCCTAATCCAAAGCACTGGTGGGGGCAGGACAAGGATCAGATGGACATTTATCAAATAGAGAACGCCTACCTCCAGCTAAGGAGACATTTTCTGACAGCAAGAGCAATTAATGGAATGGCTTGCCTCCGAGTGGTGGGTGATCCATCAATTGAGATTTTTAAGATGTGACAGGACAGTTATTTCTCTGGAATGCTATAGAGCAAACTCCCGGGCCATGGGCCGGATGTGTCATGCGCTAGCCACGTTCACGCCCAGTTTAGAAAGGGGGGAAAATCCTGAGACATCACTTGATGCCACCATGACACTGAGAGTTTGAAACCCCTGGTATAGGATCTTTTGCTTAAGCAGCAGGTGAACTAGAAGACCATCAATGTTCCTTCCAACTGTTTTCAGTAAGATGATGGCAGCTGTAACATATAGGCAGCAACATATAGGGAGCAACATATATGGGGAATGGCCTGCTGCGGAGGTGGTATTCAGCCAGTTCTGGAGAACCGGTAGTGGAGATTTTGAATAGTTCAGAGAACTGGCAAATGCCACCTCTGACTGGGCCCACCCCCATCTAATTGCTGCCTCCCGAGTCCCAGCTGATTGGCTGGATCTTATTTTGTTGCCCTGAACAGGAGAACAGAGCTGGAAAGCAGGTTATTGGGATGGGGAGGGAATGGGGATTTTGCAGTGTCCTTCCCCTGGAGAGGGGTAGGAATGGAGCAGGGGTGGTATTCAGCAGGTTCTGACCAGTTCTGGAGAACCGGTATCAGAAATTTTGAGTAGTTCAGAGAACCGGCAAATGCCACCTCTGATTGGCCCTGTCCCCATCTATTCTCTGCCTCCCGAGTCCCAGCTAATTGGCTGGGCCTTCTTTTGTTGCCCTGCACAGGAGAATGGTGGAGGAAAGCAGTGGGATTGGGAGGGAATGGGGATTTTGCAGTATCCTTCCCCTGTCACGCCCACCAAGCCACGCCCACAGAACCGGTAGTAAAAAAATTTTGGAATCCCACCACTGGAATGGAGATTTTACAGTATCCTTCCCCTACCGCTCGCACCAAGCCACATCACACACATCAAGCCACACCACACACACCAAGTTCACACCCACAGAACCGGTAGTAAAAAAAATTGTATACCACCGCTGGCCTGCTGGTTGGGAAATTCTGTCAGTTGTCCACATATCTTCCAGCTGCCAAGGTTGACAAACACTGCTTTAACGTAGTTGCTCAAGAAAACCTGTATCCCTGGGACTTGCTTGAGTCTTCATTTAGCATTACTGTAATGTTAGTTGAAACATAACCTCACAAACATTTTTTTCCCCACTCAAGCTAGTACCCTCAACCTGGATGGGTGGGCCCTCTAATTAACAGAGGGAACAAATGGCATTATCCATATAGTGATATCATTGCACGAAGGATGCCGGTTATTCACAACTCCCACCATTCCCAGCATCTTGGAAAAGATCTTTGAAGGGTTTTTTTTTTTTTATTATGCCTCAGTTTAGGAAAGTTGAGCTGTACCACAGAAGCAAAAAGTGACGCATTTTCAAACATCCATCTATTTTTTTCAAGAAGGAAAACACCGAGGCTGTTTATTATGCTGAGAAGAAAACACCAGTATCCGACTTAACTCCAACCCCCTAGATCACTAAAAAATAAAAATAAAAATGGAAAATACAAACAGCTCAGTTTAGGGAGTTAGTGTGCGGTGGCAAGAATCAATCTCCTCCTCTGGAGGTTTTATCGTCTGGAAAAGGAATGGTTTCTAACTTCTCCCAGCAGCCATTTTTCAAGAGCACCTGCAACTTGCTTCCAACACATTCACTAAGCCACAAAAAGGTTGCGGGTCCCTGAGGTAAATGCAAGAATCAATTCAAAAAGAAATGCAAATGGCATTGCTTAGCATAATAAGACAGGAGGAGCGGGGCTTTTCCTCCCTTGTCCACAAACGTGCTGAGACTGATATGATGAAGAGCGATCTCTCCCTGTTGCTCGGGGTTCCCCCCCCCCAACTGACAGCATCAAGCCCACCCTCTGGGCAATGTATCAAGCTGCACAATAGACTTGATGTGTAAATGCTGATTGAGGGATTAGTGAGCTCAACCTGCAGATCATCGCCTGAATAATGAAACGCCTGGAGACAAGTCAGAGCTGTTCCTTTTGGGTGATTTCACCCTGGATCTTTCAGCATTTCCCATTCTTCTTCAGTTTAGGGCCTGGTTCCAGCAGTGCAGTGTAGGAAGCCCCCAATGTTTGTATACACATAAGAGATAGGCTGAGCAAGAAATATAAAAGTAAACGAGTTCCTTTCTCCGAGGTGGGTGGACTTCTCAGCCATCCATTCCAATTTCAGAACTGTCAGACATTTTTTTTTAACCTCAGTCCTCTCTCCCTACAACAACCTACACAATGCTCCTTGGATTACATTCGCTAATGTTTATGATGTGGTTCGGAGATGAAGTTCAATATAAATGCTAATTATTAACAACACATCCTGTCAGTTAGTTGAAAGATGAATTAAAAAAAGACGAGAAGAGGAGGAGGAAAAGGCAAGAAGCATAACAAGAAAATACTAAATGGTTTTCAATTAGGGGAGCTTGTATATTTTTTGTTTTTCTCCTGCAAATAAATGCCTGCAATTATTTGTCATGAAAAGATTATGCAGAAGATGCTTTTGGTGATTGCGGGCTATATATTCTAAAAGAACAAAAAAAAACACCTCATAATCATTCGTTTTCATCAACACTAGGCATTTTCAGACAGGAACTTTGTATGGGTTTAAAAGCAGCTCTGGCCCTCAGGGATCCCTCACTGCTAACTGCGTTCAATTACTAAACTGGTTTATTTCTGGCTCAGCTACAGAATATTTAAAACCACAGAAAAATCATTACTGAACATTCCCCAGTTTGTAGGAACCTTACTGAAAATCTCCCAGTTTTCAGAACTCTATTTTCATCCCATTGCTAACGCCTGACTAGCAGACCGGTGATACCACACAGTCAGGGGTGGGATTCAAAATTTTTAACAACCGGTTCTGTGGGTGTGGCTTAGGTGGTGGGTGTGGCTTGGTGGTCATGTGACTGGGTGGTCATGGCCAGCTCAACATCACTCACATTGAGGCACGCATCTCCTCGCCTGGCCTTTCGTGACTGTGGAGATGCTGCAACAGTTGTAAGTTTGAAAAATGGTTGTAAGTCACTTTTTTCAGTGCCATTGTAACTTTGCATGGTCACTCCACACAAGCAAAGTACCAGCAAAGGAGGGGAAAAAAAACTCCAGAGAAGTTCCAGAGACAGGAAGTCTAGTCCTGCCAAGAATGTAATAAGGGTTAACGGAGATGCAGTTTCTGTAAGCAACACCAGAATGTTTCCTTTCTGCCTTCCTTACAGGATTAGACCAGTAATTTCTTCTAACAACCAGTTCTCTGAACTGCTTAGAATGTTAACAACCGGTTCTAGCGAATAGGTACGAACTGGTAGACTCCCACCCCTGCACACAGTTTAATCCAGAGGTGGTATTCAGCAGGTTCTGACCAGTTCTGAAAAACTGGTAGTGGAAATTTTGAGTAGTTTGAAGAACCGGAAAATACCACCTCTGATTGGCCCTGCCCCCATCTATTCTCTGCACCCAGCTGATAGGCTGGCTCTTCTTTGGTTGCCCTGCACAGGAGAATGGAGCTGGAAAGCAGATTAGTGGGGTGGGGAGGGAATGGGATTTTGCAGTAACCTTCCCCTGGAGTGGGGTGGGAATGGAGATTTTATAGTATCCTTCCCCTGCCACGCCCACCAAGCCTCATCTACCAAGCCATGCCATGCCCACCAAGCCAGTAGTAAATTTTTTTGAATCCCACCACTGGTTTAATCCCTTTCTAAGGATAAATATATGCAGCCCTATCGTACTATTTTCTTTCTCTTTATGTATAGTATAAAAAGAAGTAATCAATAATTTGCCAACGAATTAAATAAATAAGATAAGAACGTTTAGTAGAATGTACTTCTCACTAATATCATTCAGTCTCTGCATCTTTCTATCCTTACACACTATCTTTTCTTCCACTAGATCTATTCATTGCCTTTTGTTTTTTAAACTTTTTGTTTCTTTAAGTCTGTAGAGATTCAGTCATCCAGGTCATGTTTGTCCCAAAGGTGCTTTTTCAGGAGGCAACTTTCTTGTTTTTTCTTTGAAGATGTTTCGCTTCTCATCCAGGAAGCTTCTTCAGCTCTGACAGAATAGTGGAGAATGGAAGGATTTATATTCCTTGCAGACAGTTGGAACCCTTGACCTGGATGACTGAGAATCTCTACAGACTTTTAGCTATACAATTTGAGATAAAGACCCTTTGAGTGGTGTGGGAGTAGGAATGGAGTTCCAGAGAAAATAATTGCAGACTATAGGAACCAGAAAACATTACTCGGGTGACCCTGAGGACACAGATAAACCTTCGAGTGCAACCCTCTAAAAAGATGCAAATAACCAGCTGTCTGCAATGAATATAAATCCTTCCCTTCCTGTTATGGTTCGCTGGCAGTAGGTGTGGACAGCTGAGGTCTCGGAAAGTGAGGACTCAGATGAAGGGCCTGCGTGTGATGAAGGGATGGGGCCAGGACCATCAGGGAGTGGAATGCTGCCTTAGGAGATTGTGGAGGCTGGCAGCAGTGATGAAGAGGTTCCCGAGGAGCCTGTGTCCACTGCGCATGCACTCAGGGCTGTTCGAAGGAAAGAGCAGCTGTATGGGCGACTTGGGAGTAAGGCTGCAAGGTAATGGTCCCTTCCTCAAGAGATAAAAGCCAGCTGAGAAACTGGAGTTCTTTGCAGGAAGCAAAGAAGTTTTTTGCACTCAAGTCTTGTGGACATTCGGAATATCTTGGTTGGTGTTTGCAGACTCTTTGTGTTTGAAATCTTTCTTAGTCACTTTATCTAGTGTTCTTGGCAGCCTTGCACCACCTTGGCAAGGCTTGTTTTTATCAGAGATAATTAATTTGAAACCACCTTTTAACCGTGAAGGAACAGAATTCATAAAGAATCATTGAAAGGTTTTTTCTGTTACCTCTGTTTCGTGTTTCCTGATTTTCTTGGAACAAGGTTTGGGTCAGAACACTTCCCCACTATCCTGTCAGAGCTAAAGAATCTTCTTGATTAAGAAGTTGAAATGTCTTCAAAGAAAAAACAAGAAAGTCCAGTTGCCTCCTGAAAAAGCACCTTTGGGGCATTTTTGTGTCTTTGCTTCCAGGGATCTCATCAACCATGCAACCACAACTCTCCCAGTCTTTCCTTCTAAACTTTTCTTCAGATAAACTGAAACTGCCTTTAACACTGATCACTCTTCCATGACATTTATTCAGCACTTGTTCATTCTTGCCCCTATTTTTTCTTGTTTTAACACATACATGAATGAATAAACCATTTCCATTGCATTATCTTCTGGCATATCCAGTTCTCACTGCCATGTAACAAAATAGGCAGAAACCAGTGGTGGGATTCAAATTTTTTTACTACTGGTTCTGTAGGCATGGCTTGGTGGGCGTGACAGGGGAAGGATACTGTAAAATCTCCAGTCAGAGGTGGTATTTGCTGGTTCTCTGAACTACTCAAAATTTCTGCAACTGGTTCTCAAGAACTGGTCAGAACCTGCTGAATACCACCTCTGGCGGAAACTATTTTCATGACTTTTGACAATCATCCCTTCAGTACATCAAGTACTACCCATACAGCATTTTTGCTTCTTAAAAAAATTTATATCCGTATTGCCATCTTTAGTAAAAATTCCATTTAGTAAAATTCATCTATTTCCTCCAGCTTCTCACTATTCGCATATATTTTCAATTATTCATTCTGTTCCTTTGTTAAACCCAATTACCTTGGTTTTTGGTGTATTAATTTTCAGATAGATAGTCCTTGTTGCATGTTAATAAACTAAATACCATTTGTAGCAAATCCTCTGATTTCTCAGGCAAAAACATGGGATATGGTAGTCTACGTGCAAAAGTATACATATGTTCATGTCCTCAAACAGTATATTTCTGTTTTAGTGTGTTTACTTATACATTTCTCTGCAACTGAACATGCTTCCTTAATTTACTCCCCATTCTAAGTGGACTTATTCATTAAGTATTCCATTTATTCTTACACATAATTTTACTTCCATCATATACATTATCACATTTGGCCACCAACCTTTAACATATTTGCACAAAACATTCCCAGCACTCAAGCCCATTCGCTTGATTTGCTTATGCATAATAATCTGTCTTTCTCACATTCATACATATCAGAGACCTTTTTAAGCTCATAATTTGAAACAGGTGATACTGAGACAGTAAGCACCAAATATACTGCAACTGAAATCTCTTCTGCTGGGAAGAAATGCAAATTATCTATTTTGAATGGCATATTTACATTTTTTTTTACATTTTACATTTTATTGGATTTGTCAATCGCTTACAAGATGCAGGTACAAGAATAAACATAGTTTGGATACATGAGATAGATACTTCTAAGAAAAATAAAAAACAATAGGGCAGGGACGGTAGGCACGATTGATGTGCTTAAGCACGCCCCCTACAGGCCTCTTAGGAAGGGGGTGAGGTCAATAGTAGACAGTCTAAGGTTAAAGTTTTTGCGGTTTGGGGAAGAAACCACAGAGTCAGGTAAAGTATTCCAAACATTGACCACTCTGTTGCTGAAGTCGTATTTTCTGCAGTCAAGTTTGGTTTGGTTCATCTTGGCTATTTAGCTTGTATTTTATTTTCTGTTTTTTTCTGCCAATATGTAAGACAGAGCATTTATTTGTTGAGATTTGAAGTTGCCATTTGTTTGACCATTCTGATACATAGTCAAGGTCTTTTTGGAGGGTAGTAGTATTGTCTGTGGTGTTGAATAGCTTTACATCATCAGTGAAGAGAATGCAGTTCTCTTAATATGATCACAGAGGTCATTTATGTAGAGTATGAAGAGAGTTGGTCCTAGAACACTGCCTTGGGGGACACCACTATTGACAGGTACAGAATTTGATAGGACGCTCCCAATTTTGACCATTTGTTGTCCGTTTGACAGGAATGCTTCTATCCAGTTATGTTGGTGTACAGAAATAACATAAGATTTTAGTTTTAGTAGTATTTTATCGTGTACCACTGAATCAAAGGCTTTACAGAAGTCTATGTAGATTGCGTCTATTGCTTTGCCCAGATTGAGTTCTGTAGTCCATATGTTTTTGCAGTGTAAGAGTTGCAGATTACAGGATAGTTTTTTTCTGAAACCAAATTGTTTATTAGGGAGTAGGTTTTTTGTCTCTAAGTGGAGGATGATGGATTGGTTAATAATTGATTCCATGACTTTACAGGTGATGCAGCACAAGGAGATTTGTCTATAATTTTCAACTAGGTTGGGGTCTCCCTTTTTGAAGATGGGGATGACTGTGGCTTGTGACCGTAGTTTTGACAAGGAGCTGGACCTGAAAGATTTTTCAAAGATTATGCTTAGAGGTTTGGCTATGGTAGTGGATAGCTCTTTTAAGAAGTAGGCACATATTCCATCTGGTCCAATAGATAGGGATGGTTTTAGATTGCACAGTGCTTTTTCAACAACGTCTTCTGTAAAATCAATATGTATTAGATCATTGTAGTTGTCTGTGGTTCGACTAGGAAATACTGGGCATGATCCATTGTTGTTTAGAAATACTGAGCCAAAGAATGTGTTAAAGAGGTTTGCTTTGATGGTGTCGTTGTTGCAGTCTTTGCCATTAGGTCTTTTCAGGGGTGGGATGGACCTTGAGTTTTTTAGTTTGTTCTTTACAAAATTGTAGAAAGCACGGATGGAATTTGTGCATAGAAGGTTTTCCTCTTGTTTAATGTGATAATTAGTGCATTCAGTTTTAATCTGGTGACATAGATTTTTGTTACAGCTTTTGAAGTTGGCAACATGACCAGATTTGTTTTTTCACCAAAGTGATCTCTTTTTGGATTGAAGCTTCCTTATTGTTATGGGTAATCTGTTTTTCCTGGTTTGGGGAGTTGTTATTGGTACATATAGTTTGATGGCTCTTTTGATTTCTAGTAATAATATGTTGTAATGGTCTTCTACAGTATTGCAACCAGTGAATAGAAATTGCCAATCAAGGAAAGAGAGATTGTTGATTATAAGACCATAGTTGCCTTTTTTGAAGTTATAATTGGGGATTTTGTTGTGTATGTTGAGACAAGAGTCAATCATGTTGGGGTTCTTTAATTTGTATTCCGTAAATTGAATTCAAACTATTGCAGAAGATGAGATCGAGGCAGTTGTTAAGTCTAGTGTTGTTGGTTACTAGTTGTTCCAGTCCCAGATTTGTTACAGCATTGTAGAAGGTTGCATGTATGGGTTCAGTTGTACATTTGTTTAGGGTCCAGTTAATATGAGGTAGACTGAAGTCACCAAGAAAGATAAAAGCATGTGGGCAGGATGCTGCCCATGTTAGTAGTGTATTTAGCTTGTTTACATGTTCGATGTCATAATCAGGAGCTCTGTAACATAGTAAGAACCGAAATGTGATATTTAAGGTCAGTTCCCAGATAGCGGTCTAAAGAAGAGCAAGCTCTTGGGTAACTTGGATGTTTTTTAGATGTAAGGACTTTTTATAGAAGATAGCAACACCACCTCCTCTACGGATTTCACAATCAGATTGTTAAACATGACAGTCTCTTACTGAGGTAATGTAGTCAGGGAGAGATGCATTGAGCCATGTTTCACAGACAAATATGATGTCAAATTTAATATTTAGTAAGAGGAGAAATTCAGGTATTTTATTTACAAGGCTTCTTGCATTGAGTAGCTTGCATTTAAGGCCAGTTGTAGTTTGAATTGAGGTAGTTGTGGGCATGCGTGCCTAGTCTTGGGTGATGGAGGATTGGTTGAAGAAGGTTTGGATGCTGAGTTGTGGGTTGTGTGACTTTCTTTTGATACAGTCTGCATGGTAATCAATTTACAGGTCCTTATCTCCATTGTCTAGATGATTTTTGAGTTCTGTGCATAGTATACAGGAGCGGGCACGTTTCTGTAAGGTTAGGTCAGGACAAGATCGGAGGTTTTTATGGTTGGTGTTGTTTTTGGCGAGTGCATTTATAGTATAAATGAATTTACATTTGCTTAATTCATTTTTGCAAATAACTCTGCAGAAGCACGGGGCCACAGAGCCGTCTCTGTTTTTGAGCTCTCAGCCAATGGGAAAAATGTCAAGTATTTCATCAGGGGAGATGGTTGATGCTTGATAGTCACTGATGATGTTGCGGGCAATTGTGATATCATCATTGTTATTGATATCCTCTAGACTAAAAAAGATGGTGTTAGGATGCTTTTGTTCGCACTCAACAGCTTCTCTGACAAGGATTGGGAAATCATTATTTGTTGGATTTATGGTTTTTTGTGGATTAGGTTGCAGTTGTTGGTTTGTAGCATTTCATTTCATTTACCCGAAGAAACAAATATTTCTGAGATTAAGTAAGGCTGAGAGAAAATTTGCACTTTACACCTATTGGCCTCTATCACTAGTTATTAAATGGAGGTTTAGTTGTTATATCCCATTTAATGGTTGCATCTCTTACTTTTTGAGGTCATTGGGTTCCATTAATTGCCATGCCTTCTTTTGTTTTTTCTGCTCCCTTGGCAATGAGATTTTACGTGAGGCCTAAAATTTACAGGGAGATGTTTGTTAGGAAACTTTGGGCATTTGCACACAGATACTCTGCATCCTTAATAATCAATCATATATCTAGGAGTGATGGCTCATGACATATATTAGCTTCTGTTCAAAAACCAGAAGAATAACATAAATACAGATTAACAGAGTTGGGAGGGATCTTGTAGATCATCTAGTCCAACCCACCGTCCAAGCAGGAGACCTTACACCATATCTGACAGATGGTGGTCCAGTCTCTTCTTGAAAGCCTCCAGTAATGAAGCTCCCACAACTTCTGAAGGCAAGCTGTTCCATTGTTTGATTGCTCTCACTGTCAGAAAGTACAATCACAAATCTCCTGGATAATTAAATTAACACATTTTGTAAGAAGCTGTGGTCTTCCTATCTTTTGTGTAACAGGAGAACAATCTAAAAAAAGAGTTGGTCAAAGAATCAAGGATATAGATGCACAAACTCATATAGCTATCCTTAGTAAGGTAGGTAACTTGAAATGGTTGAGTAAATACAAATGTACTTTCCAAGTAGATAGCTACTTGAAGTCACAACTCGAAAAACATCTTAGGGAGATATTCACAAGAGCAAAATTTGAACAGCTTGACACAATGGTTAGATACGGGAGATTTCATGCAATACCGTACAATGAGCATTTCTACATTTGCGGAGCAGCAGAGGTAGAGGACCTGGCTCACATCCTATTTGACTGTTGCCTGTGTAAGAGGATGAGAGACAGGTATCTTGGTCTACATATCAGACGAATGACCCATTGGGATACCCATATCAAAATAATTGACCTTATGTCTGGCCAGAACTTGAAAATAACATTTAAAGTAGCACAATATTTAAACAAAATGATTCGGTTGAGATCTGCTTTTGTGGGATTGATCGGGGTAGATTGCAAGGGCAACTCCGAAATATAATGTTATTATATTTTATCTATATCTTAAATTATTGTACATTATTACAATTTTATTTTGAATTGTATTTTATTACTATTTCATCTTAAATCGTATTTTGTCTAGATTCCATTTTAAATTGTATTTTATCATTTTAAATAGTATTTTATCGAATTTCATTTTGATTTGCTTTTATTAAATTATAGTAACAAATTGTTGCTGGAACTTTGCACTTTGATATGGCCCAAGGGCTAATCAATAAAGACTTATTTATTAGTCACATGATCAAAATTCGTACGCTTTCCAACTGACTCATATTTATGACAGTTGCATTGTCCAGGGGTTATGTTATTCCTTTTTGCAATCTTCTGACAAGGAAAGTTAATGGGGAAACCAGTTTCACTTAACAACCATGTTACTAATTTACAATTGCAGTGACTCACTTAACAACTGTGGCAAGAAAAGTCATAAAATCAGGCAAAACTCATTTAACAGATATTTTATTTAACAACAGAAATTTTGGGCTCAGTTGTAAGTTGAAGACTACCTGTATAGCTAAAAGAAGTGCCAGTGTAAATTTAGGGACAAATATTCTGAAAACATCATGTATAAACTCTGTAGCTAGAGAATTTAATTCTTTTTTAAATTTGCTCATTCAAATAATAAATGTGAAGAGTATCCACTATAGATTTGTTTTAGTGAAATGGATTAATTCATCAATACAGGCCTGTCAGTGCAGAGGTGGCAGTAATGTACAGGACATATTGTTTAAAACCATTCTCAGGTCTAATGTTCAGCACAAAGCAGCATATATTCAAGGAAAATGTGCATTTATGTATTATTCTGTTGCTAAAAGGATATAATTAAGAAAATTACATATACTCACACATTACAAATAGTTGCATTTATTCAGAAAGTTCCGTGCACATTATGGATAAAATTGCATTTCTTCAGAAAGTTCTATACAACAGTATTTATTAGGAACAGTTGTACTTTGTGGCAGCACAAAAATAATGTACAGGGAATTTGACAGAACAAAATAATAAACAAATGCCCATAATTCTGAACCCGATTTAAAATGATTGGCATATTTCCAAAGCAAGTGGTGACTGAATGGGAATTGGGAGGAATTTGGATTAATTCTCGCAAGCTTACATTACCTGACAATGTATAAACTCTGTACAAAAATGAAAAATTAGATCCTTGATCACACAAATAAAGTTTGTAGGCAGACAGCTCGTCAGTGCCACCACTTGTGAATGAATTTCTCTTCCCAAAGAGATTAGAGATTAGTTTTTTTCACTGCTCACCTTTTGATGAGAAGGAAAGACCTCTTCATTTAGCTTACATTTGCACAATGATGAGAATTCACTTCTGATTGCTTTGGCATCATTACTTATGCTGCCTAATTAATTTTTATGGGATTTTTTAAAGCAAAATGTAGAATCTTAACAAAAGATACAATCATGTCAAAATATTTTGCTTTGTGCAGAGTACAGAAGTAAATTCTGTAATACTTGCTTAAGGAGTGAAGAAAGATAAATCTGTCTGGACATTATGACTAACAAAAAATGGAACTTAAGGGCAGGGGAAAAATCATTTTATGTACAGGTCAGCAGTGAGAACCTACCTGTTCCACTACCGGTTTGGTGATCACCTAACGTGCGCGCAGCTTTTCCCACACCAGCTGAGGCCTGCAGCGCCAATCGGCTGAGAGGATAAAGAAGACAAATGCTAATGGGAAGATGGGAGGGCCAATCCTGCTCTTTTCTCTTCTTTCTCCTCTCAGCTGAGGTTTTTTTCCTCCTCTTAGCTGATCTTCAGAGGGTTTTTTTTTTTTTTTACTACCGGTTCAGGTGAACCGGTCCAAACCAGTAGCATACCACCACTGGTACAGGTAATGTTCAACTTACATTCATTCATCAACCATTCAAAGTTGCAGTGGAATTGAAGTAGGGACTTACACCCATGCCCTAAATTATGGTCATTGCAGTGCTCCAATAGAATAGAATAGAATAGAATAGAATAGAATAGAATAGAATAGAA
>NW_020769308.1:53125053-53143961 GCF_900518735.1 Pseudonaja textilis | reverse complement strand
ATAGAATAGAATAGAATAGAATAGAATAGAATAGAATAGAATAGAATTCTTTATTGGCCAAGTGTGATTGGACACACAAGGAATTTGTCTTGGTGCAAAGGCTCTCAGTGTACATAAAAGAAAAGATTCATTCCTCAAGAGTCAAGAGTCATAAGGTACAACACTTAATAATAGTCATAGGGTACAATAATCATACTAGGAAACAGTCAATATAAATATAACAGTCAAACATGTAGTTATGTAACCAGCCCCAGAACTGTGACAGCAAAAAGCTATTTTGCGTTGTGATTAAAAAAAGGTAAAGAGGCTTTTTGGTGCCTTGTTTCTGAGTCTATTTTTGGCTTTTAAGCTGCGGTGGCGCAGTGATTAGAGGCAGTACTGCAGTCTGCTGACTGACTACAATTTGACAGTTCAAATCCCACCAGGCTCAAGTTTGACTCAGCCTTCCATCCTTCTGACATGGGCAAAACGAGGACCTAAATTACCCACAGCACTGAAAAAAATGAGGAAACTCTTTCAGATGAAATATAATTTAAAAAATTAGATTGTGCAGAAATGGATAGGTTAACATTTTAAAGATAAAGTATAAAGAAGACCCAGAATATTTTTTTTTAACTTGCGATTTGTTTTATAATAAAGATTGAAATTAGAAGCTGGAAGAATACTATTATATACAAGTAAAGAATATGATTACTACTATTATTATGTATATGTAAAATCACCCAGACAATACACTGTCTATTAAATAATTATATATGTTAAAATGTATAAATAAAAATAAATAAAAAAACCCTGATTATTGGGGGCAAAATGCTGACTCTGTAACCGCTTAGAGAGGGCTGTAAAGCACTGTAAAGTGGTATATAAGTCTAAGTACTATTGCTCTTTTTTCCTAGTCAAAGTACAGCCCTGTCCATCCATCAGCCAGGCCAGGAAGCTTGTCCACAGTGGGACCAAGATGACGGTCGAAGTCAGCTGGGGTAGCGGAGCACAAGATGGCAGGCATCTCAGAGTGGAGGGTGGTAAGGACCACTGCAGCTGGGACGGGTTGAAGCAGCTGGGGCATCCTGAGACATGGTCAGCAGCCCCAGAGCTATGTGAGCTCAGCTCTGGGGCTACTTTTGCTCATAGTCGCTACTGGCTTGGCAAAACTGGGGCGAACTGGTAGAATACCACCATTAGTTCAGTTCAACAACTCTGATGATCTTTTAGAGAAAAATGTATTAAGACAACATTCAAAGGAAGAACAAACTGACATTCTCCAGAGATTACAGAACCTAAAACAAGCCCTATTGGAGTAATAGCTCTGATCCAGCTGCTCTGGATACAGTCTTTGTAAAGAAGTCAGCCTCTTTGCTAAACCCGGAGTTGATAATTTGAGTCTTTTCCTCTCCATTGTAACTCAAACACTTTATCTTCAGTCTTATCTGGAAAGAACCTAATTATTTAGATGGTGGAAAGTTGATACAAACGCTGACAAGATGTGACAACGATGTAATAGTTTGAGAAATCTTTAAAGCCTTCAGTTTCCTTTCTGAACCTAAATTAACTCTGGGTAGGAGAGAATATGCTCCCTTATGAAGGAACTTGCTCGAAAATAATTAGAGAGAGCCCTGGGAATCCAAAGCAAACTTACTCAGTTACCAACTGGAGATCTGCTGGAGGCAATTTCTCATCAAATTTGTCTGGTTACTCGTTGAACCCAGATCTCATTTAAGAAGTGCAAAACTTTGTGCCTAAGGTTCCAACTACTGTAATTCTTTGGAAATGGTTGAGCTCAAATGTGAGGCTACATGCCTCAATACTAACAGGGACAGCTTTCTATTCCTTTTTTTCAGGATCTGAGAAGACTAAAGGAATATCCTCCTGAAGATCAGCTTGGATTTTGTGTTGCCAGAGATGGGTGAATTGACTGGGATAGGAAATGCTGGATTATCTGTATTTTGGAAACAGGACTAGTGTATTGAGCCTGCCTGAACTTTAAAATAACGAATTCCCTTTCATTCCTGCTAAATGTCAGTAGACAAATTATTCCTTCTACTGCATCTTGGAGGGCTCCTGGCTGCAGAAAAGGTCCATACATTCAGTGGGTTGTGAAGGTCACACAACATGGACTTTGTAGTCTCAACAACATGGACATTGTAGCATTGCTGGACTTGCTGACTAAGATAGATTTTTGTATTTTAATTTCACTTATTTTTCTCTTTTAAATGATGCTAATGGTTTACCAAACCATTGCAGACTGAAATATAGAAAGCTCTTTGTTCTTTTGCTGTATGGATTAATTGATAACTTCCAAAGTTCCTAAACTGCAAGATAAAAACTGTCGTTGCTTTATAGGTCAGGATAGAATAAGATTATATTTGTTTTAACAGATGTATGTAGTTTGTCTTCTAATGAGAGAGTTGGAGCTCATTAGTGTTAATTGGGATCTGGTTTGTCTCTTTGTGAATTCCAAACAGCTATCCTCATTAAAATCCTAAATCTTAGTCTTTCTTGCTTGGATGATATGGATTCTTGTTTACTTTTATTCATTTAAAACATTTATATTACTCTCTGTCTAACCAACTCTGGGCAGCTCCCAATAAAAACTTAAAACAACAAATTAAGTCATGTTAAAACTCTAAAACTAAACAAATTAAACATCCAAACATGAGGTCAACCTTCTAGTGTGCAATTATTCAATATTATTGTAGCACTTGAGAGAAAAGCCAGATCTTCAAAGCCTGAGGGAACACTAAGAGAATAGAGGCCTGACAAACTTTAGGAGGCAAAGATTTCCATAGTCTGTCATCAGAAGGCAATGCTTAGGGTGTGCACCTTCTAGTCCCTTTTCCCTATCTGAATTGCTTGGATGAGTAGACTTTATCCTTCTATCCACTTATCTAGAACATTTATGAAGATGTTGAAGAGCACTGGTCCCAAGGCAGAGCCTTGAGGTGTTCCACTGCATGTGGATGGAGTTCCATTAAGGACTATATACTGAGTGCAGTTAGTCAGTCAACTACAAATCCATCAGATGGTGGTGCTATCTATCCCACATTGTTCTATCTTATCAAGAAGTAGGCTGTGGTCTACTTTGTCAAACACGTTACTGAACTCTAAGTGTCACACCATTTTCTCGATCCACTAATTTAGTCACGTTATCAAAGACAGAAACAAGGGGTGATCTGTTTTTAACAAACCTATGCTGGCTTCTAATGATGACTTTGTTCATTTCTAGATGCTCACAAATTTGCAGCTTGGTTATCTTTTCTGGAATTTTCACAGGAATTGATGTCTATATCTTCATGGATCCATTTTCCCCTTTCTTGAAGTTTGAATCACACTGGTTCTTTTCCAGTCCTGTGGCAGTTCTCCCATTCTCCTGAAAGATTTTGCTCAGTGATGCCAAAATTATATCTCCCAACTCCATCACTCTTCTTAAAAACCTCCTGTGTTGGAGTACCCTCAACTTTGGAGGCAAGTTGTTCCACTGATTTAATTCTTCTAATTGTTAGTAAATTTCTCCTTATTTCTAAGTCGCTTCTCTCCTTGATTAGTATCCATCCTTTGCTTCTTGTCCTGCCCTTCTGGTGCATGGGGAATAGCTGGACTCCGTCTTCTTTGTGGCAGCCCCTCAGATATTGGAATCCTGCTATCATGTTACCCCTAGTCCTTCTTTCCATTAAACTAGATATACCCAATTCCATGATCTTAGGGACAAAACATCTTGTGATTAAACATGCAGATCCAATTGATGCAAAGCCCAGTGAATTTTAATCAGGAACCTTTCCTCTTTAGATCTCTCAATCAAGATGTGCTCCTTGTCTTATTGACATATCTTGCAGGCATAATAATAAGACTCTTGTTGCTCATATGACTTTCTAAGGTGCATTCCATGGTCTTCATTTCGTGAACTTTCTCCTAAGATATTCCCCAGGCATCTTAATAATGATTATTTAAGGCAACTCTAGTCACAGGAATACTTGTCCTTGAAAGGAAAGTTGTAGAATACATTTCTTCAATACTGGTTATTTTTTGAAACCAGGGATCTTTGGAAAATTTTCATATTACTGTATCTATGTACACAGAAACTGGGGGAGCCATTTCATTGAATGTTCCTGAGTTATATTAGCCCATTAAACCTCTTGCTTTTTATCTAGGATTACTTTTTATCAAAGACAGAAACAAGGGATGATCTGTTTTTAACAAACCTATTCTGGCTTCTAATGATGACTTTGTGCATTTCTAGGTGCTCACAAATTTGCAGCCTCTTCTTTCTGTGATAGCCCCTCAAGTACCAGAAGAATGCTATCATATCAACCTAGTCCTTCTCTTTGTTAGACTTGTGGACTTCAACTCCCAGAATTCCTGAGCTAACATGACTGGAGGAGGAATTCTGGGAGTTGAAATCCACGTCTTAAAACTGTAAAATTTGAAGACCCCTGCCATATAAAATCATCCTTGTGAACTCTATATGTGTGTGTGTATTGGTGTGTGTGTGTGTGTATGTGTGTGTGTGATCTCATCTCATATCTTATCTTAAGTTAAAGTGTTAACAATTTCCCCCGGCTTGTATCATCTGCAAATTTGATGAGTTTCCCTTCTATTCCCTCATCTAGATAATTTCCGAAGATGTTGAAGAGTAGTGGGCCTAAGCAGAGCCTTGAGGTGTCCTATTGCATGCTTCCCTCCATGTAGATGCTGTTCGATTGAGGACTGAGTGTGGTTGCCATTTGGGAATCCATCTGGTGGTGGTACTGCCTGTCCCATAATAAATATTCAATTTTACCAAGATGTAGGCTGAGGTCTACTTTGTCAAATGCCTTGTTGAAGTCCAAATATACCATGTCCACAGCATTATCTTGAATCTCTAATTTAGTCACTTTGTCAAAGGCAATAAGGTTTGTCTGGCATCATATATTTTTGAAAAACCCATGCTGGCTTCTAGTCATTGTCTCGTTCATAGGTGCTCACAAATGTGCTGCTTGATTATCTTTTCCAGGATCTTCCCAGGTATTGATATCAGGCTGATTGGTCTGTAGATTCATGGATCCACTTTTTTATCCTTCTTGGAAATTGGAACCACATCAACTCTTTTCCAGTACTCTGGTAATTCTCCGTGCTACAGGAGCTTTGAAAGCTTAGGTTCAGTGGTTCTGAGATCAGGTCTACTCACTCCTTTAGACCCCTGAGATGTTATCCATCTGGTCCTGGTGATTTGAATTCGTCTAGAGTGGTTAGGTATTGTCTTACTATTTTATAGCCTATTCTGACTTTCATTCCTATTCCATCTCCTATGGTGCTGCTTTTGGTAAGCTGGACTATTTTCTTTTCCTTTGTGTGTGAAGACAGATGCAAAGAATGAAAGTCAGAGGAAATGAGAGAGAAAGGTCAGAAACTCTTCATAAAACTTGGATATTGCACAATAGTGATAGCACTTAGACTTGTATACCACTTTATAGTGCTTTACAGCCCTTTCTAAGTGTTTTACGGCCTATTGCCCCCAACAATCTAGGTCCTCATTTTACCCACCTCGGAAGGATGGAAGGCTGAGTCAACCTTGAGCCTGGTGGGATTCAATCTGCCAAATTGCAGGCAGCCGGCAGGCAGAAGAAGTAGCTTGCAGTATTGCACTCTAACCACTGTGCCACAGAGGCTCTAATATCAAGCATAACAATGCTTGATATTAGAGCAAAGGACCTCATGGAAAGAGTCTTTTTGAATAATAATGTACTATCACATTTAATTGCATTGTGTGTAAAAGAATTGCCAAATATTTATCGGAAGTGAACATTCTTCCAGGTAAATTGTCAGGGAAATACTAAGAGCTGACCAGCTGCCATGAGGCTGTAATTCTGTAATGCTGTAATGATGATGCAATGGTAGGAATGAGTCAGCAGGGTTATTTGACTGTTACCACTTTAAGAGTCTGTATTATAAGAGGTTGGGGGTATGTCTCTCTCTGTGTATTCTTCCCGGCTGTAGCTGCTGATTGATTCTTTGACCTTTGCCTAGTATGTGTATGTATATTCTTTTGTAGAGATAAACCACTATTTATTATTACAAACCTCTGTTTGATGTTATTGCCCCTGGGTTGTCTCACATAATTACACTGTGCACACTCTGACATACATGTTACATTATTTACTGCAAAAAGAAATAACAAAACCAGAACTATGAACAGATGAATTCTGTCCCTCCTTCAGAAAAGAAGACAGGGTTCTCCTTTCTATGTGAAAAACAAACAACTGGAGATGAAAAGCCCATAGGAAGGACCACATGTGAGATACTTCTGTTTTACATTTGTTCATCTCTTGTCTTCTACACGAAGACAAGAAATGGTTGAAGCAATCAAAATAGCAGTGGCACTTGCACTGAATCCTGGGGATTGGTAGATCTGACTGAACCACCGAAGTAAAATTCTAAGCCTGAAATATGTGAATGCACAAGTGAGCAAATTGTGCAGAAAATATGTGCAAGGAGTGCAGTGAAAAAAAAAATCTCTTTTATAAGAAACATATGCACAATTTGAAGTTTCAATCTCATAACTCACCATTTCAGATTTTCTAAACCTGTGAGACAGAGAAAGCGTTACTGAGGTATGATGGAAAAGAAGTTTCCAAAATGAACATTATGTTTTATGTTTGCAGAGCAAGCTGCTAGGCATGGAATATACGTACAACTCTTGTTCAAGAAGGGACTTTCTCATTTAAACTTTGTTTATGACCTGTTCCACTTGAGCCTTTGTTCCTTTTCTTTTTGGTACCCCAGTTTTATAAAAGCACACAAGTGAATCAGTGCAACAGTTCATTCTGTTTCAAACAGAATCAATTATCCTGAGCAATAAATTATTCTTTTATTTAACATAATTTATTCTGATTTAGTGTCTCTGGCACACTATATGGATTGTCTTGTTTTGGGAAAAGCGCACACAAACTTTGACAATGAAAATAATTACCTTGTTCAATAGAAGATTGTCTGCAAAGTCTTTCTTTATAAAATCACAGAACATAAAGGGAAGAAGAGACTTTGAGATGAGAAAAAGCAGTACAAAAATAGTAAAAAAAACTGATAAAGAACTTCTCAAACTAATACTTTTAAGCCTTTTAGAGCTTTATAAAGCAGAAGATATACTACCTTGTCAAAAAAGAGAGAATACTTTTAACTGTATTTATGAGATGTGTGAAAAATAAACATAATGGAAACTCATGCTCTTAACATTTACTTTTGGTAAAACGGAAATACCAGGTGCTATTCCAATGGGAGAAGAATCCCATCTATTCTCCAGCCCTGTTTTAATTTAATGCAAATTTTCACGCAGCCCAGATGGTTTTGTTTACAGACCATGTTAAAGCTTCCTTTCCAGCTGTAATCAACAATAAAATCTATGCTCCAAAGGGACTGATAATCATTCATAATTCTTATGAGCTTGATAACAGAGGAAATTAACAGTTTTGCATTCATGGCTCATTGCAGTAATGTGGAGGTGTGTTCTCATAGTATCTTTTCCTCCTCCTCCACTTAGTTTCTGCTCCTCCTATTTCTATTCTCTGAGAAGGGCCAACTCAGCTACAGGAATTTTTGTTTCGAGCAGTAAGATGTCTCTAGCTGAACTTGTGTTTTTAAGTCCTAGAAAAAAGGGCAAAAATTGGCAAGTCAAAATGGGTAGCATCGTCAACTAATTTTATTGGTTGATTGATGAACTGGTAATTATAAGCACAGTTATTTATTCAGACAAGGCATTTTCTTCCCCTTGAATATTTAACCACAATTACCTTACTATTTTCCAAGGGTCACATTTAATTAGTCTCAGGGACATCGAACTAGTCCTCATCGTTATCCTTTTCGTTTCCATCATACAGTGAGCAACATTGAGCCGTGATGGTGCAGTGGTTAGATGCAGTATTGCAGGCTAACTTTGCCCAGTGCCAGGAGTTTCGATCCTGACCAGATCAAGGTTGACTCAGCCTTCCATCCTTCCAAGGTCGGTAAAATGAGGACCCAGATTATTGGAGGTAATATGGGTCAATATAAATCAATCAATCAAACAAACAAACAAACAAATATGCTGGTATGATAAACCACTCAGAAAGTGTTGTAAAGCCCTGTGGAATGGGATATAAGCCTAACTGTTATTGTTATTTGTGGGGGTTTTTTCCTCCAAACTTTTACATTGGAGCATCTTCTATGCTTACTCTGCACTCTTGTATCCCCAAAACAGATCTCCAGGTGTTTTCTAAATTGAGCAATGGTTCCTATAGCCTTGTTAATTTTTCATCACTTTTTGTTAACTGTGGCATTAACATCTCCCAATTTTAAACCCTTTGTCGAGGTTTTGACCACCACTAACTATGGCTGCCTTTCTCTCCACCTCTTTCTCCCTCATCAAAGGATCCCCTTTCTTGTTTCTCTTTTGCCTGAGTTTCCCTCTCATATTCCCTTCCTTACTCTTGGAAAATACTTTCTTATTTTATTTTTCTTCCACAGAAACCAAACCACCTCTTGTTTACCCATTTCTTCTCACGTTTGAAACCAATGCTCTTCATCATCTTCATAAATGATCTAGATCAAGGGGATCAAACTCATTGTGTCATGTTGCCATCATGTGTCATTTTGCAACATTTTTCCCATTCGCAGAGCTGGAGTGGGCGTGGCCTGGGCATGACTCATCCAGCTTGCGGGCTGCCAGTTTGACCCTCTCCAATCTAGAGGAGTGGAATAGAAGGAGAGCTCATCAAATTGACGGGCAATGCCAAGTTGAGGGGAATTGCTAATAGACTCAAAATTCAGAAGAATCACGACAAACTTGAACATTGGACGCTATCCAAAAGACGCATTTGATGATGAGAAAAGTAAAATCCTGCACTTAGATAAGAAAAACCAGATATATATAGGTATAGATTAGGCGGTACCTGGTTCAACAGCCGTAAATCCCTGAGGATCTAGGTGTCTTAGTGGACGACCACTTAAATATGAATCAACATTGTGCTGCAGCTGCCAAAAAAAAAGAAAAGCCAGTGCAGTCTTAGGTGCCATCAATAGAGGGATTGTACCAAGATCAGAAGAAACGATACTACCACTATATATTGCACTAATGAATACTGCATCCACTATGAGACAAAAAAACATATACTGAGACCCAGGGGTGGGATTCAAAATTTTTAACAACTGGTTCTGTGGGCGTGGCTTAGTTGGTGGGCATGGCTTGGTGGCCATGTGATTGGGACATGGCTTGGTGGTCATGTTATCGGCTGGGCATGGCCAACTCAATGTCACTCACATTGAGGCAGGCATCTCCTCGCCTGGCCTCTCAGGATTGTGGCGATGCCGCAACGGTCGTAAGTGTGAAAAATGCTTCTAAGTCACTTTTTTCAGTGCCATTGTAACTTTGAATGGTCATTCCGCACAAGCAAAGTACCAGCAAAGGAGAGGGGAAAAAACACCTCCAGAGAAGTTCCAGAGACAGGAAGTCTAGTCCTGCCAAGAATATAATAAGGGTTAACGGAGAGGCAGTTTCTGTAAGCAATACCAGAATGTTCCCTTCCTGCCTTCCTTACAGGATTAGGCCAGTAATTTCTTCTAACAACCGGTTCTCCAAACTGCTTAGAATGTTAACAACCGGTTCCAGCGAATAGGTGCGAACTGGTAGAATCCCACCCCTGCTGCGACCCTAGAAATAGTGCAGAAAGAGCAACAAAGATGATCAGACGTCTAGTGTCTAAACCATACAATGAATGGTTAAGGAAACAAGGAATGTCTAGACCAGTGATGGCTAATCTTTTCGTAGTCACGTGCCGAAAATGTGAGCGCATGCTTGTGTCTCCACCCATAATGCAATGCATGCGTGACCCTCCCGTCCCCTCTGCATGAGCATGCAACCCCCCACATGCACCTTGCCCCCTGCACATGCCTGCGCATCTCCCCCCGCGCATGCGCAGCAGATAGCCAACAATCAGCTGGTTGGCAGAGGGGGGCCCCACACATGCGCAGTGGATCTGTTCCAGCTGACGGCTTGCCTGTTGGCAGAAATGGCTCTGTGTGCCATTTCCGGCATGTATGCCATGGGTTCACCATCACGGGTCTAGACTCTAGCCTAACAAAAAGGTGGGGCAGGGGTAGGGATGGGATTCAATTTTTTAAGCAACCAGTTTTGTGGGCGTGGCTTAGTTGGTGGACGTGGCTTGGTGGTCATGTGACTGGGTGACCGTGGCTTGGTGGTCATGTTATTGGCTGGGCGTGGCCAACTCAATATCACTCACATTGAGGCACTATCTCCTCGCCTGGCCTCTCATGACTGGGGATCCTGCAACAGTCGTGTGAAAAATGGTCATAAGTCACTTTTCTCAGTGCCATTGTAACTTTGAATGGCCACTCCACACAAGCAAAGAACCAGCAAAGGAGGGCAAAAAAAACTCCAGAGAAGTTCCTGAGACAGGAAATCTAGTCCTGCCAAGAATGTAATAAGGGTTAACGGAGAGGCAGTTTCTGTAAGCAACACCAGAATGTTTCCTTCCTGCCTTCCTTACAGGATTAGGCCAGTAATTTCTTCTAACAACCAGTTCTCCGAACTGCTTAGAATGTTAACACCAGAATGTTTCCTTCCTGCCTTCCTTACAGGATTAGGCCAGTAATTTCTTCTAACAACCAGTTCTCCGAACTGCTTAGAATGTTAACAACCGGTTCTACTGAATAGGTGCGAACTGGTAGAATCCCACCCCTGGTCAGGGGTGCTATGATAGCTGTCTTCCAGTATTGAGGGGCTGTTACAGAGGGGATCAACTTATTCTCCAAAGCAACTGAGAGGCAGGACAAGAAGCTCTTTGAAGAGAGCTTCAACCTTTCCAAGTACTATCACTAAGGAGAATTTTCCTGACAGTGAAAACAATTAATCATTGGAATACTTTGCCTCCCAATGTTGGAAGTGCTCCATTGTTGAATGGGTTCAAGAAATCCATTTGTCCAGGATAGAATTAGGTGTCCTACCCTGGGCAGGCAGTTGGCCTAGAAGACTTCCAAAATAGATAAAAGAAATGAAACTAAAACAACTATACTTCGTCATTCACTGTATCGCTCCATGCCTTTGTGCCCTTGCAAAGCATACAAAAAAGTCACATTTTCTCTCCTCTGTAGTATTTTAGGCTACACAACAGAACAACAGAGATTTTGCAGTGCAGCTTCCAGAAACAAGCAGCAAAGCTCCCTCGTGGCTTTGACACTGCCTTGTTGGTGTTCTAACCCAGGTTTAACAGAATCACAAAACAGACTCTTTGTCCCCTCCAAAAAACCCTCCTTTTTTATGTGGTTACTGTGAATTCCTGGCATTCACATCCAGAAAAGTTCTGGCAATAAGCCTTCCAAGGTTTAATTACAAAACAGACCTTATTACTCCTTGGATAGTTGCCAGGCTGAGAGCTTTCAGTTACAACTCTGTAAAATGAAATGCTTGGCACGGAGTCTCTGTGAGGCACGAACTCAGATAAGCAAATTTTCACAATAATTGTCTTCTGCAAATACCTTTCTTCCTCTTTTGCTCCTATTTATTCCCTATGGGAGGGGCCATTCAGCATCCACTTGTGCTTTTTCTTCCAAGTCGACCCCTGTTCCTTAATTGTTCCCTTCTCCTGACAGCTCTGTGCATGCGCGCATCTGGAACAGGCTCCAGCTGTTCTTCTTCCCCACTTATCTCTGACTCCAAAGGCATCTGATAAATGTCAGACAGCCCTGGCCCCATTTCTGCCTCCAATGTAGAGCACCCATCAGAGCCTTCCCCAGACTCGAGGACTAGCCCAAGTTCCTCCCCAACCTCCTCACTGTCCAAGTCTGTTACCAGCTCTGCTGGCAGCTGGTGGGCCACAACAATTCCCTCCCCCAAAACCACTTCCAACCTAATTCACATTCAGCAATGAGCCAAAACCAGATGCCCCTCCAGCATCTCAGCAACTCCATTTGTCTTCCCAAACACTTTCTATTCTTCCTTGGAAGCTCCTAGCTCACATTTTTCTAGACAATCTTCCAGGCTTCCTGCTATACCTGCACAAAGTTGCAGTCTAGTCATCTGCATATAAGACAGGTGGGATACCATAACATTGTCCCATTGACCAGACATATAATTATTAAAGTTCAGAAAAAAGAAGATACCCCTTTACTCCGTCCTCAAGTATATGTGCTATCTCTGAAATCCTAAGTGAATAAATTCAACAGAACAAGCATTAGTAATTGTGGAGAAGTATTGTTTGGCAATCTGGTAGCTGTCATTTCTAAGCCCTAACGAAGAAGTATAATCAAATAATGGGTGAGAACCAACTCTTGCAGTGTTGCCATTGAATTCAGGCCTGCCAGGTAGGGGATTCAAATTTTCAGAGATGAGTGTGCCACCTTCCCTCGAAACATCCATATAAAAACCAAAAACATCTTACTCAGCGCAAAATTCTGGGAAGGCCCCAAAAATGTTAAGCACCCAAAAACGTTAAGTTCCCACAAGAAGGCAGTTCACACATATTTGGGGTTACTTGCTCATTGTTAGCATTTTGCTTTTCCCCCTAGCTTTTCTTATTAAGTAGCGTGGAAAGGGAGTAAGAACGATAGAGTTCAGCTGTTTCAAGGGGTGTCAAACTGGTGGCCCATGGCCCAGATGTGTCACACACAGGCCATGTCCACCCCAACCCTGCAAAGGCCAAAAATGTCACGATACACCACATGATGTGGTTGAGTTTGACACCTGTGAGCTGGAGCATGTAAAGAAAGTTCACTAATGACCCCTGAGCCTGGCTAATTCTTGCTTGATCTCCCTGAATGCTTGCAGGTGATAAGAAGGAGGTAGCCAGAAGAAGGAAGAGACTCTGCAGCGAGAGACTTCTATCTGGATCCTGCCAGTCACCAAGAGGTCACCCGTTGCTGCTTTCACATCAGCCCCTTGTGCCTCATTTTCTCCTGCTGCACAGATTTGACCTAATAAAGGAGAATATTTCTAGCTCAGGGTTGACATGGGGGTTCCTTGGTGATCTCTGAGCTTGCTTGTTTTCTTGCAGATGTTTCATTACTGTTGTGGTTCGCTGGCAGCTGGTACAGACGGCAGAAGTGTCGGACAGTGAGGACAAAAGGGAACCAGTCAGGGAATCTGGAGAGGGCTTGGACAAGGATCCTGCATCTGATGCAGGGATGGGTCCAGGACCATCTGGAAGTGGGGTGCTGCCTTCGGAGTCTGGCAACAGCTAAGCAGAGAACCTAGGGGAGCCTGTTCCCAGTGCACATGTGTGCAGACCCACTAGAAGGCGAGAGAAGCTGAAGCAGAAGGGGTGACTCGGGAGTAAGGCTGGAAGGTGATTGCCCCTCCCATAAGGGATAAAAGTCAGACCTCAATGACGAACGCTTTGCAGGAAGCAAAGCAGTTCAATAGATTCTGAGTCCTTCTTGAAGCTCTGTGTATTCTGGACTTTTTTTTCCTGGTACTGTTATAATTAATTTGGATATTTCTGTTTTTGGCAGCATTCCACAGCACTGTCAGGCGTGTGCTTATCTTGGGGAACTGTTTAAGTTTGGGTTTGGCTGTGAATGAAAACAATTCCCAGCGTTGCATTAAAATAGGCTTTGTTTTTAAAACAAGTTTGTGTTTAATTATGTTTGACGAAGCCTGAGTCAGAACAATTACCCAAACTAGGTAACATCATCAGAGCTAGTCACTAGCACCACTAGCACTCATGAAGTTACCTCGTTTGGGTAATGAAATATCTGTGAGAAAACAAGCAAAGCTCCGAGAGCACCAAAGACTTGACACAGAATGCTAGCAGTGGTCAATATCTGAATTTGTACTTTGTCCTTAAACCAAGATGTGTGAGAAGCCAGGATATTTTTAAATATATCAAAACCCCTGCAAGACTGAAATGTACAGAGTGAAAAGGAGAATGTATCAGAGAAAAACAGACAAAGTGACTCAGTAAATATATAGAGTCAGGACACTCAGAATTCCATGGATTTTCTTAATGTATCAAATCCCTTGTTTTATTCAGGCTTTGAAATTGTGCTAACCCTACAAAGCAATTTTCAATTTTGAGAGGGGGGAGGGAAGGAAGGAGAGAAAGAGAGAGAGAGAGAGATTGTGCTAACCCTACAAAGCAATTGTTCAAGTTATATGTCTCTCTCTAAATAATATAAAAGCAAAATACCAGTCACGCCTCATCACAAAATCTCCAGAACCGTAAAGCCCACAAACTTGAAATGTGGCACGTATGTTCCTCTTGGCTTCTAGGCGCTCCCTGAGAAAGGATTTTTAGAAATGACCACCAGAGAATTAGTATTTCGTATATTATTATTAACACGCTCTGATGCTAAGGTGTGATGACCCAGAGTGTAAGACAAACGTAACAAAATCTAAAACGTAAATAAATGTCCTTTAATGCCTCCAACTTGCCCCCACTGTTCAATAATACTCAGTTGTTGATAAAACATACTCAAAAATAGTCTTCAAAAGAAAGCAATACAGTCCGAATTTAATGAGCAGATAGAGGTGAAAATAAAAACCAAACAAACTACAATGATGAAATTTCCACAATGGAACAGGAGAAGTATTTACCAAATTCAAGGAGATAACAAGGCACAGTCTGTTGGAAGGACGCCAACCAAATAACCTCAAACCAAAATAAAGCACGCTTTGTCTCCAGTGTTTGCCAGTACGCAGGTCCATCCTCTTATCCAGTTGTCACACCTGCAGCCCATGAAGAGGATCAAGGCCCTCTCCTCCCGAGTAGACCACATCTCTCCCTGATCCTCTCCTCCCTGCGTGCCTTAGGCTGGATAGGGGATGGGCCTGGGTCCTCCTCTGACTGCTCAGCTGGCCTCTGCCCTTCCCCAGCCTCCTCCACAACCTCCAGAGCCACACTTCCACTCCCTGTCGGCTGTTCCTCCTCTCCCTCAGAGTCAGTCTCCACCAGGGGCATGACAAAAGGAGTTTTGTCCCCCTCCCCATCTGAAAATAAACCTGTTCCAAATGCAAAGCACAAGCAGAGGAGGGGAGTTTCAGTTTTAGTTTCACAGCAGCAACCAGCTTTAGTACAGAATAGTTGAGCTAAGCCACGCCCAGGCTCCTTGCTGTCTCCTTCTTGCTCACACAGCAAATACTGTTTCAGTTTCCATGTTTCAGTTTCCAAACAGCCCTCAACTCTCTCACACACTGACAGGACGCTATCAGGATGAATATATTTAACAATTGCTTTGTAGGGTTAACCCAATTTCAAAGCCTGAATAAAACAAGGGATTTAAGACACTATGAAAATCAATGGAATTCACAGTCTCCTGACAAATTCTGCATTGACCCCCCCGAAAGGAAACAGAACAAGTCTTATACGCAAACAAAACGTACAATGGACTGTGTGTGGGAGTTTGTGTTTGATGGCAGATATAGAAGAAGCAAGTGCTGACAACACAGTATTTTAACCACAGTGGCACTTTTCATTTTCCTCAAAATATCAGAGCAGCTGTGGTTCCAACAACAGCATTCCCCACCTTCTTTTCAGTTAGCAAAGGAAGTGAGCCTGCGCTGGGAACGCATAAAAGTCATTAGAAAGCACTTTGCACCAAATGTACTGTAGTCTTAAAGACGGGGTATTTTCAGCTGCCGTTTCTGCAAGACTGACTACACAATGTAGGCATCTGAATTTTAATGACCCATTAGGGCCAGTGGCTTGGAATTGTGCACCACTACAGATGTCACACTGGGACAATGGCAGTGGTTGCTTGACAAAGAAGCTGATTTATTTTTTTTTAAATCTCTGTGTTCCATGGGTCATCTGAGAAAGAATAATTCGAGTCAAAAAAGAAACTGCAGTCAAAAGAACGGCAAAGAATAAAACTGGAACATTTGGGGGGTGGGGGAGGGGGTTAGACAGAATGAATGTTGTTAGACAAATGAATCAGTCACAGCAACAGAGCTTCTAAAATATTTTCAGGGAAATTTGCCAAGCAGGGGAAAAATCTATACCTCCTTAAATTGCTTGGCAAAGCCCAGACAACATACATTTTCAGTCCTATTATTTTCTGTTAATTATTTATATCGGTAAGAAACACAGAAAACCACATGGCATAATCATTGTAAAACTTGCAAGATCAGAAGTATCAAAGGAATGCCATTGCTGGAAGTTGAAACCCACCCCTCCTAGGAAAATGAAATATTTTAGGATATACTGAAAAGGCAGAATATTTCTCCTAAAAAAAAAAAGTAAAAACTCAAAGAGGCAGAAAGTCACCCCCCCCCCCGACCCGACCTTTGCTAATGGACCATTACTCTGGCCTATACCAGTTTATTTTACATAACAAAGATCTACTTCAGGTAGAGCTATAATAGGAATTGCCCAAAGCCCTTTCATTACATCATCATCCAGCAAGACTCAACCAAGCCTGGGACTCAGGACAGCCTACAGAGTTGCCCCTGCATGGCCCCATGGGAGTCTGACAACCAATCAGAATTCAAGCTCAAATTCAAATCCCAACAGAGGGCATAAAACCCAAGGACTCTCGGCATTTCTGTTCTTTTTTCACCCAGGAGCTCCAAGACATGTGATCCTGTCCACCATTAAACCATTTTTACAAGCAGTCACCATGGTTCCAGTGTCTTTCTTCCCCACTTGGAACAGAACCCAGAAGGACATTTCTTCCAACAGTCTTCCTGATTTACTTTCAAGTGTGTGCCAAGTCCGCGCTTTATTTTAGCAGACAGTTCATCACACTAACACTGCAATTGGAACAAAAACAGAAGTGTAGGTTTGGGTGATGTTAAAAAACAAATTAACTGTGGTGCAGAGGATATTTGACACTTTCTGGAGAAAACACAAGGTTGTTTCAACTTAAAAGTGTTAGCTAGTCACGGAAAATTACATCAGAGTAACTAGTTTCTTCCAACACTAAAATAGCAATAGTAATAGCACTTAGACTTATATACTGCTTCACAGTGCTTTACACAGCCCTCTCTAAGCAGTTTACAGAATCAGCCTGTTGCCCCCAACACTCCGAGTTTTCATTTTACCCACCTCCGAAGGATGGAAGGCTGAGTCAACTTTGAGCCTGGTGGGACTTGAACTGCCAAAACTGCTGACAATCAGCAGTCAGCAGAAGTAGCCTGCAGTACTGCACTCTAACCCTTGCGCCACTACAGCTCTAAAATTCAATCCGTGAAGAATTTTGGGCAACAGCCAAGTAATCCTTTAATTTTCCCACTGAAATCAATGAGGTTTCAAAGCGTTTTATGTGATACCTGAACTATATTTTCTTATGGAAAATATCACAGGGTTTTGTTTTGTTTTTTTGGCATCCCTGGGTCATATGTTTTATCCAGTTAGGCCACCAATCAAAGCATTTTTTTTTCACAAATTACAATTGGTTTCCATTTGATAAACAGTCTAATTCACATGTTGCAGATACATTGAATTCTCCTGGTTAGAAATTTATTCATCAGTGAAATGCCCTTTGGGGGAAAAGATTCCGAATCTAAAAAACCCAATTATATATTTATGGAAATGGATAAAATGCAGCAGATGTACAAATGAAGTTGACAGCAATGTTCCTTATTCAACCATTTTGCCTTGTTAAAAGTCATAGGAACAAGAGTTTTTGACAGGTAAGCAGACAGATACACATATATTGTGACTCGGAGGTTTGAAACTGCTCTGTCAGAAGACATAGGCTCGAGTGATGAGGAAGATCTGGCATTAAGGTTTGAGCCTGCTTTGTTGAGTGACATAGACGGGAGTCAGGAGGAAGAGGAGGACTTGGCTCTAGGATTTGAGCCTACTTTGCTGGAAATTTCGGAGTCGTCTTCCTCCCCAGAATCTTCCTCCCTGATTGTGCCTCAGGTGTCGGCAGATAATCAGGAGAGCGTGCTGGAGTCCTTGGCTGAGGATCAAGCCGAGGAATGCTGGTTTGATGCAAGGCAAAGACGCAGGCAGAAATGTGAAATACAACGTAAAAGGAAATGTCAAATCAGGGACTGAGAAAAGAGACTGACACGCCCCTCAGGGAATATAAGGAGGCGTGTTAGCTCTGAATCCCTGTTCGGGTCAACTTGTTTATTTGAGTTAGCAGTTCGGACAAATTATTCTGTGTGGCGTTCGCCTCTGATTTATGGTTCTGCTCATTATCAGACTTGGTAGGCAGCTTCTGGGAAAACTGCCAAAGTCGGATTCAGCCAAAGGAAGTTAACTCTGTCGTTCCTGTTCCTGTCCATTTGTGTATTTTCCTTTGGAAATTTGAACTCTCACCTTGTGGCTACAGGTGAGACAGAACACACATATATGTTTATATATTTTTCTCAGCTGGAAAGCTAAGCAGATTTGAGCTTGGTTAGAACTTGGATGAGAGACTACCAGTTAGAGATTACAATGGAAAAAAATAATCCACATTTTTGTCAAAAAAGAGAAGTCCATTCCCCGGGAACTGGGCTCAGCTTGAAGGAAACTATTGTTCAGTCTTCCAGTTTCTCTGGGCTCTTCATGACCCAACAGACTGCAGTTGTCTTTCAGAGTCATTACTTTAAAACAGTGTACTTTAAAATGCTTTAAGATATGGGTGACTAAAGTGCAACACTGTAGTTTAGATGATGATAATAATTCTGGGACAGAGAAGTACCACACTGTTTCAGACAGCACATGGGAAGATTTAACAGTTGAATGCTTACCCATGAAAAATATATTGGCAGGCATTTTATTATTTCCGTTGTTTCTATGAACTAAATTCACTTTGGAAATAAATTGTCCTCTGGATTTGCCACATTCTGTTGCTTTGCTTTGATTTCCCTAACATTAGTGGCCTAGTGAGAAAGGGAAAAACTTCATAGTGCTCTACAACCTTGTTTATACTGCTTATTTGTTTTCAACTGTGCTGAACTGCTAGCATTCTCCCTAGAAATATCAATCGATTTGGCATTATGAAAATGAATT
>NW_020769308.1:53103413-53125043 GCF_900518735.1 Pseudonaja textilis | reverse complement strand
GGCTTTTATAAATACAGTATATTGCAGGAAGCATTCACGTCTGGAAAGACAATATGTCCATGTCTCTTGAAGATCATTATTTTTATCTCCCAAAGCCCTAAAAGTGTCAAAATGAAACAACTCTGTGATAATCCTGATGTCTGTTTGGTTATTAAGTGTCTTAAATATCCAGTATGAGGAATGCATAAATGAGTGATTTATACAGCATTTAAGAATTTCTAAAGATTGGAACTGACTCTAGATGAAGTTTGTCAATATTATTCTTATTTTTCTTTAAACAGAAAAGATTTGCATTGCCTTTTTTTTGTAAAAAAAATTATTTGGGTTTTCACAAAACATAATACAAATAAAATATCTTTTTTTGAGAATAGCATGATCCCGGGTTGTCACTTTTCCATACAGACACAAACTCAATTTCATATTCATCTTTGTATTCTATTCCATATCTTATTATTATTTTAGCATTTTCTCAGTGATTTTTCCCTTGTCTTAGTTTTCTCAACCTTGTTTTTAATTATCTCATTCCTTTCTAAGTTCAATTACATCTCTTTTTCTAATTTCAATATCTTTCTAATCATTATGTTTATACTTTTGTCTGTCCTGTTTCAATTTCATATTTCTTTTCTCATTAAACAAGTTTTCCCCTGTAGTTACTGATTGGAGTATGACACCTTTGTATCTTTTAATTTTTGTCCATTCAGATTTTATTTAAACTTCAATTTATGCCTTTACAGTTATAACATTCAATATCTGACCTCTATTTTATAACACATAACTTTTGCCAATCAAATTCTGCTTGGTACATTCTTAAAATACACACGAAGTTCTTAAAGATAAAATACTGTATGTATGTATGTATGTATGTATGTATGTATGTATGTATGTGTATATATATATATATATATATATATATCAATAATACATAAAATACTCATTCTATTCCAATTCGGCTCAACCATTAATGTTAGTTACAATCTTCCATTAATATTAATTAACATATTTAACATTTCTTTTCAATTAAATATCATACTTCCTTAGGAACACTTATAATATTTCCATTTTTTTTCATATTTTTCATATTTCTCTTCACTTACATTTTTATAAATCATTAATAACAATTAAAATTCCCATCCTTCCCTAATTTCATTCTCCCATTCTCTTTATTTCATTTATTTATTAACAAATATTCCATTACATTACAATAAGTATTTTATCTATATTTTATCTATTATTTATCACTTTAATCACACTTGTTTCATATTTTCTAAGTTCATTTCTATTTCTAATATAACAATGCTATCTTATGTACCCTTGCAGAACCCTTTCTTTCAATTAAATTTACACCCATTATCTCTATGTCTTCTAAATAGGCTTACACCTTTAATCCTTGTACATTTTCTTTGTTTCTCTATATCCTGTTTCTGTCCTTTATAACTTCTTTTCCTTTCCTTCTTCCATCTCTTCTTCTCCCTCCCCCTTTTGACCCCTTGTCTCTCTAATTCTAATATTTTCTATATTTTTCTCTTTTTGACCATGGTTGCAAACAGCCTAAGTGCTCACACATAGCACTAATCCATAAATGGCGACATTCACACATGACACTAAGCCAAAATCTTCACTTAGCACAAATTATAAGACCAGCTCAGTGGTGGGATTCAATGTTTTTTACTACCAGTTCTGTGGGTGTATCTTGGGTGTAACGTGGCATAGTGGGCATAGCTTGGTAGGCGTGGCAGGGGAAGGATACTGTAAAATCTCCATTCCCTCCCCACCCCAGTAATTTTCTTTCCAGCTCCATTCTCCTGTGCAGGGCAACAAAAGAAGACCCAACCCATCAGCTGGGACTTGGGAGGCAGAGAATAGATGGGGGTGAGGCCAGTCAGAGGTGAAATTTGCCGGTTCTCTGAACTACTCAAAATTTCCACTACCGGTTCTCCAGAACTGGTCAGAACCTGCTAAATACCACCTCTGGACCATCTATTCTGGCTTGTTCAATGAATATTATTTAAAAGTAAACAATGTTTTGCATAGTTATAGGCCCAACAATTGCAACTGACTTCTAACTGCACTGTTCATTTTTAAGTTAGAGAAATGAAACATAGCAAAGGTAACGTGGAAAAAAATATTCCAAACTTAGATTCGATTTTGCTTTCCATTTCACTGAGCAAATTAGAAAGAGAAAGAAAAAAACATCCTTCAGACAGGGGTGGAAAGGCTGTTGAGAAAGACTGATTAAATGCTGCCCTCTGGATCTTAGACATTTTTAGAGGTCCTTGAGTCCAAGGATGGCTCATTTAGCTCTTCTTCTCCTCAAAGCCAAATCTATTTTTCCTACCTTTGCCTCATGGGATGGAGAAAATTCACAGTTCCGCAAAGCCATTAATCGGAGCTGTTGAACTCTTTAAGTGCACCCAGAAAAGTGGTGGTAAAAAATAATAATTATAGAGATGAAATGGCTGCACATCCAATCTAGCTGATCATAGACATGGAAGGGAAGACAGTGGCCCATTTTCTCCTCAGAAAGTTCCTCAACTTGAACAGAGTGTTGTTTTTGAGTTGTGCCTTAATGGACAGCTGTGATGTGGGAGATGATTTCATTATACGATTATTTCTGAATCTCTGAAGGAAGGCAGGACTTTTTCCAAGCCCAGAACCATTCTCAGCTCGAACAGCCATGTCACAGGCTGCACTCCAAATAAAAAAAGTGAGGGAAAAGTAAAAAAAAAATAACAAAAAATACTTTCCATGTTGAATTAAAATTATCATGTCTCAAATCACAAAGGCTCCCAAAATATGTCAAAATAGCAATCATGAAAAGAACAGGTTTAACTGCAGTTGCATAAAGGTAGCTGCCATTTTGATTTTTTTTTTTTTTAGCAAGCTCTGCAGACACCCTTTGGCCACATTAGCAGTTGCAATTTCATAAGAACTGGGGCAGGGTAATGTTCCTGGCTGGAGAAAAATGACTGTGTCCTGCCAAGACCATAGATCCATGATGGCAAACCTATGGCACGTGTGCCACAGGTAGCATGCAGAGCCATTTGTGCGGGCACATGAGCCCCAGCCAAACTTACCTCACTGTGCATGCGTACACCTCCCAGCTTATTTTTGGGCTGCTTGAGGCCTTTTCTGATGATGTGAAACTATTCAACACCACAGACAATACTGCTACCCTTCAAAAAGATCTTGACTGTGTATCAAAATGGTCAAACAAATGGCAACTTCAAATCTCAACAAATAAATGCTCTGTCTTACATATTGGCAAAAAAAATCAGAAAATAAAATACAGGCTGAATAGTCAAGACCTTGTTGAGTATCCAAATTCTGTCAAGGATCTTGGAGTACTCATCTCTAGAGATCTAGAGCCCACTGTAACTACATAGGCAAAAAGGCATTAATAATTGTTAACCTAATCTTATGTAGCTTTTCCTCTGGTAATATCACACTATCTAGAGCAGTGGCTGCCAACTGGTGGGCCATGAGAAAACTTTGGTGGGCCGCAGAGAAATCTCACCCCCAGAGCACCCCCCCAAAGCAATTAATCCAGGCTACATAGAAGCACAAGGCTGTGCCGCCCACATGACCCGCAGGAACCCTCCCCACCTACTCACTCCTTACCCAATAAACTTACCTGCTAAATTTCTATTTTTCCTTTTTCCAACCATCATCTGTTCTGCTGTGCTAGAAGATTTAGATTAGCTAGGAAGCAGAAAATGGTTAGATTTCTTGCTTTCTAGCTAGTCTTTAGATCTTCGGCTCTGCTTTTAAGTACAGCTGAACCTCCCTTAGGACTGAAGGTTTGCTTGCAAGCAAATTTAGTGCAGACTCACAGCAAGCAAATTTGAGAGACTGAGCTAGCCGATGGCAGATAGATAGATAGGTCATTGAATGATTCTGTGAGCAACTCAATCTGCCTGCTTTGCCTGGGTAAAAGTTGCTCTTTTTTACAAATAATTCAATATTTCTATAAATATTTATAATATTTACATACAAGCCACGTCTAGCTAGTCACATGACCACCAAGCCACACCCACAAATTAGGCCACACCCACAGAACCAGTTAGTGGTCCCTGGGATCTAAAATTATGAGTTTGGTGGTCCCTGAAGTCCAAAAGGTTGGCGACCCCTGAACTAGAGCATACAAAAATTGCTAGACCAATACTTGAATACAGCTCATCAGCCTGGAATCTATATTGAGAAAAATATAGAAAAAAATGATTGGGCCATTCAGAGACAGAAGAACAAGTGCTTAGAAAATGGTCTGCTTCGAATACATCTATTCATATGCATGCATGGAAAGGGAATGAATGTGAATTTAAAAGCATGATTGGTTTGATTGTCTGTGATGAAAGATTGAAAACATTAGGGAAGGATATAAAATGGATGAGAAATTTGAAAGTGGAACAGACTATTATTTGGTAATGTTAAGAACAGTTTTTCATGGAGAAATGAACACAGACAAAAACAAAAGAAATAAAGAAACAAACAATAAGAAAAGAAAAAAAGAAAGTAAATCCTTGTACAAAAAATAAGGAGATAAATTAATCCTCCAATGATCTAAGAAAAGAGGAGATGGAAGCTGCTTGAAGTGGGGTGAAAAATATAACATTATCTGCTACTGAAATGTATACAGTTATACTAATGGAAAATATTTTTAAAATGCTTGATATAATGATGAAGTGAAAGAGACCATGGATGAGGTAAAATGCATATAAAAGTAATTGCTGTGAGATATTAGGATGGCCAAAAGATATACAGTGTACATTAAAAAAACAATAGGTGAAAGAATATATTCAAAGAGAGAAATGAACAGTTAACTAGAAGCAGCAGAGAAAATGCAGAACACTTTTAATGAGAAAAGTGTTTTGTAAACAGTGTTTTGAAATTGCTAAACACAGCATAGCAAAGTAAATGGAATTACGAATAAAAGTGATTAAAATGTTTAGGATAAAACTGAACTGAGTTTGCTAAAATAAGCATTTTAGATATTTATAGGTATCACTTATCACTTATTTACCTTATCTGTTCAACTTCATATCTTATCCCAACTTCTCTTTATTGCTCCCTTTCCTTCTATTTATTCAAATTATATCTCTTTAACTTTAGATTGTATACATTTTTTATATCCATCTGTCTTATACAATTTCATTGTTCTCTTCCAATACACAATCAGACAAAACATAAAACATAGAAACATAAAACATCTTTTCTGAAAGTTGCTTGATCCCGGGTTAAAACTCATTGTACAGACACCACTTCAAAGATCATGTTCCTTTTATATATCATTCCATATCTTATTACCATTTTCCATTTTCTATATAGCTTCTTCCTTCTTTTAACTCTCTTAGTTTTATTCTACTTATCTCATCTCAGTTCAAATCATAATACTTGTCATTCTTTGTATGTTCTCAACTATCAATTCCTCTTTTCTCTTTAAACAAAACTTCTGTACACCGATTGGAGTATGACGCCTTTAACTCTTTCCCCTAACCTAATAATACTTAATATCACACATAACTTGTATTGGGATTCTGTTTAGCACATCCTAAAATTACACAATGTATTATATTGAAAGAAAAAGGAAAAAAAAAGAAAGAACAACAACAACAAAAGAACAAGTTTGTAGATATATGATGTAGCTAGTACCCCTGTCAATACCATTTTAATCATACATATTAATATTCATTTATATCTTAAACATTTTATTCTAAAAATGCCTATAATAACACAATCTTATGTGCCTTACAGAATTCCTTTTTCAATTAGATTTACCCATTGTCTCTAAATGAATTTTGTTTCTTTAAATCTTGCTTCCCATCATTAAGACTTCTCACCCCTTCCTTTCTCCCTTGCTTATTCTTCTCCTTACCCTTTTTACCTCTTTGTCTCTCCACCTCCCTTTTCTTCTTCTGCTTTCCCCCTTTCTGTTGTTTTCTAACCTTATATCCACCTTTCAACTCATTTTTATCTTTTTTGGTTGTTTTTTTAGGTCTTAAAATCCCTTTTTTTCTTTTCCTCTTTCTTCTCCTCCCCAAATAGGATCACATGTTCATCAAAGATGGTTTCTTCTTTGTCCCAATTATCCTGCTGCGCAATCGATTCTCCATAAGTACGTACCGCCATTTCTAGAGATTGAAAAAGAATGCCCAAAGTATCTTTCCAATCTTGTTCTTCCTTTTTATATTTTTTATATTCAGTTTTGGATTCATCCAAGGATAATGCCATTATAAAGAGGAAAAGTTTTCCCCAAGACAACCACCCGAGTGTTTTTAAACACAGAAAAAAAAATTTCCCAAAAAATCCTAAGTCACCAAACAATCCAGATAAACTATTTCTTTTAGCACTTCTTCCCTTCTTCCATTTCTTTTTCTGGGGTTACTATTAAGTCACAAAGTTCCAATTAAAATATATCTTTTTGAAGTCTTATTAATGTTCAAATGGCTCTTTAAAATTCTAGGCAGTCTGCTCCTTATTTTCAAATTCTACTTCAATTTTTTTTCCCTCTCCCTTTCCACTCACAGCAAAAGAAGATTTTTTTCTTTAAATATTTAGAAATCCAAATCCCTTTGGTATTAGCATAGTCTTTAGCATTTAGCATACCTTCAATGCGGGTTTTCCGATTTCTCTCAAAGCTGTTCCGTTTGGAAGGAGAGTGAAAAGAAAAAACATTTTAAAGCTATTCCATTTGGAAGGAGAGTGAAAAGAAAAAAAGTTTTCCCTTTAATATCCATTCACCACTTACTCAGTCTGGGAACAATGTATCTTTAGTAAGTATTAAATATCAGGATACTTTCACTGTTACTTTGTCCCGGTCAGCAAAGATCACTTTCACTTCTTCTTCACAGGTCCTCCAGCACTTTCTTTTTCTGGCTGAGCTCTTCTATGTGGCGGCCATTACAGACCACCGCTCAGCTGCCTTCGGAGAGGGAGATTTAGCCGGCAAGGGAAGAGAGATGCGATGTCTCTCATCCCTGCCAGAGCCCCCCAGTCTTCACCACTTTCTGCAAAGGTGGCTTAGCCCCGAAGCCAAATGGCTCGGGGCACTCAGGCAGTGAACACAGGCAGGGACCACGCACAGTCGCGGATTCCTGACTGCACTGAAGCGCCGCAAACCGGAAGTCCGGAAAGACTATGTTTTTACTTATACCTATTATCTTGTAAGCAATTGACAAACCAAATAAAATAAATACAATTAAATTGCATATTACTGTGATTCTGTACATTTATGGGTTTTTTTTAATGTTGTAAGCCGCCAGAGTCACCTTATGGCAAGATGGACGGCTAACAAATACATAAATAGTGGCAGGAAGGTTGTCTCTTGCTCAGTGCTATGTTCTGTGTTCCCGCAATAATACTGTACCCTCCATTCCTCCAGAATCAAATTATCAGCATTTCTTTGAACATGCTTTGTCCACAGTCCAGCTCAGGTCATAATTATACAGCATTGCACCTGTTGGGGATAAGGAATTTGGAACTGAAATTAGTGTGTGAGTATGACTGTATTTCTTTGCTTTCTATTAATAGGGTGGAAGGAATGGCCGTACTGGCATCATATAATAACACCATCAGTGACTTCCTTTTCAGAGGTAAATCTTTTATAGTTGAACACAAAAGATGAGAAATAGACTTATTAAAAGAAGGGGAGGGGAAGGAAGAAAACTAAGCAGGGCTTAAATGAAAACCTTGGGAGATCTGAAGGTACAACTTGTTCCATGTGCTGCTCTTTAATGTTTCACAGCATTATGATCAAACCCCCACACACGCACGCATGCAAAGGTCAAGTGGGAAAACAGACTCCAGAAAAGAAAACGGAGAGGCAGCCAAAATCACTTCAAAGCTAAGTGGAAAGCAAATTGCCAGAGAAAGGGGATGAGAAAGGAAGGTAGAAGAGAATACAAACTGTCAGCAATAAAACTGCTTTTGTACCGAGTACGAATATTATATTGCAAAGAGTCTACCTCATTCTCTCACTTTTCACTTCACTTTAGCAATGCACTCATTTTCATGGATCATCTTCCTCTGAAGAATTTAAAGAAACAAACAAAACCTTATACATTGGGCATGTTTGACTCAGATAGCTAGCTTTCTTACCTTAAAGCACCCAGCCTCCGTGTTTTAATAGCTGCATATCAAGTAGAAACTCAAAAGGTAAGTTTGTTTTTGTTTTTTGCTTAGAAAATATAGCCATGAAGAAAACTTTTGAGGAATTAGTCAAAGCATTGGTATCCTCCAAGAAAAACAAAAAGGAAGCAGCTGCCATTCTCACCTGTCAGAAATAGACTTGGCAGCCCCCCAAAAAACCACCCCAAAAACAAAAAAACCAAGTGGCAGATGAAGGCTTTTCCATCAAACTATTTGTTTGACTCATAGCTGGGGAAATTGTTCACTTCGGTTATTCAGGAAAGCTAGGAGATTTCTGTTTGAGCTACTAAATTACGTTTTGTGTGCATTGTCCTTCTGACTCAACAACTGTCTCCATCTGCTTTGTGCAGAAACAATTAGATACCCAATAGGTAAAGGCAGGTAACCTTCAAAGGTTTGTGAGCTAATGTAATGTTAAATTTATGTTTTAACAACCAAGAAATAAAGGGGAGACTAGTATAGATTTATTTCAAGTATAGATTTATTTCCATAGCTTTCTGGGATTTGAACCCACACTGCTTGCATATTAGATAAATGTATTAACTTCTAAGCCACAGGTTCTCCTCATTTCGTCAGGTATACCAGGGTCCCACCAGAGGAAAAAAAAATACTTGAGCTAATGTAATGTTATGTGTGAATTAGAGGTGGTATTCAGCAGGTTCTGACCACTTCTGGAGAACTGGTAGTGGAAATTTTGAGTCGTTCAGAGAACTGGCAAATCCCACTTCTGACTGGCCCCGCCCCCATCTATTCTCTGCCTCCCAAGTCCCAGCTGATTGGCTGGGTCTTCTTTGGTTGCCCTGCACAGGAGAATGGAGCTGGAAAACAGGTTAGCGGGGTGGGGCGGAAATGGGGATTTTGCAGTAACATTTCCCTGCCACACCCACCAAGTCACGCCCACCAAGCCACGCCACACACACCAAGCCATACCCATAGAACCAGTAGTAAAAAAAATTGAATCCCACCACTGCTGTGAATGACTTTGGGAGACAAGGGGGAAATCCACGGATTAGACAACAGGCGCATAAAAAGTATCTTGACCCACAGAAGGAGGGAAGAAAATTTCAGAAGGAACTCTTCCTAGTTTTCCAAAGAGGAAAAGGAATGGAGGGAAGAAATATTTTCAGTCTTGCAAGCTTCTGTTAATATACAATATAATAAAGATAGAATGAGAACTTGGTAGATAGATGGTCCAGAAAGGGGTTACAGTATTACAAGTGTGTCCTGGAATACTAAGTCCAGTTCTGGTCACCATGATGCCATAAAAATATATGCTGAGACTCTAGAAAGAGTGCAGAGAAGAGCTCTCTGCTCTCTGGTAAGAGGTCTGGAGGTTAAACTGTGTGGGTGAATGGTTAAGGGAACTTCTTATGTCTAGTCCAGGGGTGGGCAAACTTTTTGGCTCGGAGGCCTCATTGACTTTTAAAATTTGACAGACGGGCCACCACCTGGTGTCGAAATGCCTGTCATTACAAGTCAAAATCAAATGAATGCAACCATTCAATCATTCACATCAAACCTTAATTCTGTACCAATCTTCGGCGGGCCGGATTCAAAAGACCAACGGGCTGGATGTGGCCCACGGGCCGTAGTTTGCCCACCCCTGGTCTAGTCTAACCAAGAAAAGGACTGGAGTGACATTATAGCTCTGGTATTTAAGAGGCTGTTACAGAGAGGAGGGTGACAAATTACTCTCCGAACCACCTGAGCGGATGGCACAAGTAGGAGGTATTCACACTTGTGCATGTACAGTTCCACTTGCATAAGCAGTGGACATTTGTGCTTGTGCAAATGGAGTTGCGTGCATTCATTAATGCGCCTGCTGCTTGCATGGGATCATCTCCTGTCTGCCCCCACCAGTCTGCCAATAGCACTTATACACTGCTCCACAGTGTTTTACAACCCTCTCTAAGTGGTTTGCAGAGCAAGAATATTTCCCCCAACAATCTGTGTCCTCATTTTATCGACTTCGGAAGGATGGAAGGCTGAGTCAACCTTGAGCCAATCAGAATAGAACTGTCGAACTGCCGGCATTCGGCAGTCAGTAGAATTAGCCTGCAATACTGCATTCCAATCATTGCGCCACCAAGACTCAGCTAAGCCGGAAAGGTTAGGGACAGTAGTGGGATTCAATTTTTTTTTTACTACCAGTTCTGTGGGCGTGGTTTGGTGGGCATGGCAGGGGAAGGATACTGTAAAATCTCTGATCAAAAAGTGGTATTTGCCAGTTCTCCAAACTATTCAAAATTTCCGCTACCGGTTCTCCAAAACTGGTCAGAACTTGCTGAATACCACCTCTGGTTGGGGACCACTGCTTTACATCTTCCCTTCCAATCACACTGAAGCTCCATGAAACCAGAACTTCAGGGAATTTATCTTCAGGAAGAGGATTTCCAAATCAATTGGGATCCTCTAACAGTTGTGGTTGCAATTGGTGAATTTTTGAAATTGTTTTTTGTATTGCGGTTCATTGCTATCGGTGCAGAGGTAAAGACCTCACTGATCCTGCACCGACATTAAGAGGAGCAAGCAGAAGAAAACCTTGTATGAAATGTCAAGGGAATAGCATTTCACCAGAGAATGAAGAGGAATCTTACTGAGCTGTTCCACATGAGTTTCTCCAATTATAACTCTCCCTCCTCACAGTGTTACAAAGTGAATATCAGAGGTGGTATTCAGCAGGTTCTGACCAGTTCCGAGAACCGGTAGCAGAAATTTTGAGTAGTTCAGAGAACCGGCAAATAACACCTTTGACTGGCCCCGCCCCCATCTATTCTCTGCCTCCTGAGTCCCAGCTGATGGGCTGGGTCTCCTTTTGTTGCCCTGCACAGGAAGACAGAGCTGGAAAGCAGGTTAGTGGGGTGGGAAGAGAATGGGGATTTTACAGTATCCTTCTCCTGCCACGCCCACCAAGCCATGCCCACAGAACCGGTAGTAAAAAAATTTGAATCCCACCACTGGTGAATATGAATTGAAAATAATCCATCTTTGCTGTCATTGCTGAAAGCCAGTTTGGCGTAGTGGATAAGGCATCACGCTAGAAACCAGCACACTGGGTTCAGGGCTGGGCTGCTGGGGGTTCGGAAGGGTTCAGGAGAGCCCCTAGCTAAGATTCTGTGCAGTTCGGAGAACCCCCAAATCTCACTCCCGCCCACCCCGCCCCTCCCAGGAGCCCCTGCACTGCCCGTTTTGGATGCAGATAAGTGCAGGGTGTGTAGGGTAACTTGGAGAGGGTGAAAAATGGGCCTCCCGGAAGTTCGTGAAGGTCGGAAATGGGCCTGTTTCCAGCTTCCAGAGAGCCTCCGGAGCCCAGGGAGGCTGTTTTCTTCTCCCGCCGTGGTGCACGATGCCGACGAGGCCATGCCCACCATGGCCACACCCACCCTGCCGGAAATGACTCCAAATAACAAAATTGGATCCGGGAAAACACAGAGATTTTATTGTTAAGCTGTTTGCAAAGAGCGGTAGGATCTCAGCTGACCTCAATATGAAGTTTGAGCCAAGAACCACACCTTAAGATTTCCATGCATTTCATTTTATCGTTTTTCTATCCCAACGCCCCCCCCCATGCCCCTCCTACATCGACCCAGTGACCAAAATCAGGCAATCCGAAACGCCAGCATCATCTCTTCAACACCTTCCAATGACCACCCATCACATATTTTGCCAACATGGCTTTTTCTTATCTTACTTGGCATTAAGGACTGTCCCTTCAGCAGGGCCTCTTTCTAACTGTCTGAGAACAAAGAAGTATCTATTCCTAACGCCACACTTATTACATATTAATGTTACATTCAACACATCTTCTTTCTAGCCATCTTAAAACAACATAATGATTATATAAAATCACAATGTGCCAAGATTAAACTTAAGCAGATGCTTTGAAAAAACAAAATCTAACTTCAATTGTTCAAGGAAGTTAGGGTAATGTTTATCTTCTCCTATTGTCCTCCTAATTGATCACTTTGGCCTTTTGTTATGTATGTGTGAACTGCCTTGACAGCTTGAGATATGTACCAATTCCTGGAGGAAATAGGGGTGGCATTACTTGATGCAGGAAGATGTAATTGATTGCAGATACAAGTTTAACAATGAGTAAATGCATTAGAGAATATATTTACAAAAGGATTACATCAAGATAGCAAATGTCTATAGAGCAACTATCTTCTTAATGCTCTACTATATTATCCTCTTCACCTACATTTTATTTTTGAATTTTCTTATTTCTAACAACCCAGCAACCGGGTGGAGAACCCTTTGCTAAAATTTTTGAAGCCCACTCCTGACCGGGTTCTAATCCTGCCTTAGGTATAAACCCAACTGGATGACTTGGGCCAGTCACTTTCTCCAGCCCCAGGAAGGAGGCAATGACAAATCACTTCTGGAATCTTGCCCAGAGTCAGCACTGACTCAAAGGAACACATGCATAAACCCCCAACCACTGCTGTTATTCTATGTTGTGCCTTGGTATGTTTTGTTGTCACCAGCAGAATCTCAGCGAAGATTAGATCTTGCTAGACCCCAGGCTGACCCCCTTCTTCCCCTAAACTTTCTCCTGTTCTCTCCTTCCAGCATTCATCCTTCTCAAGGTGGTGTTTCTGTCTTACCTCTCTGGCCACCTGCTTGTTTACGGAAAGTCAACATAAGCAGAAGGGTGTGAAAAAGACACTTTCAGCATGCTTTGTTATGCCATAATCCCTGCTGGGAATGGGATAAAAGTTCTGAGCTATAACAGCAGACCTGCCATCTGAGCATCTCTTCTCAATCCAAAGGGAATTAAAACTGAAAAAGGAGAGAAATGGGTTGGAAAAGTGCAGTCAGGTGACCTAACACCTGTCAATGTTATACAGTAAGCTTTGAAATACAACCGAGGATAGTTTTTCCATCGTCAACATCAGAATGGTGCAGAAGGAGAGAGAACTAGTAGCTCTGAGTGAATTAATTCCTCAGACTAAAAAGAACTGATTGAAATTGTAATTATCAATGTAAACATAAAGAAACTACAGTACTTAAAGTTTTTTATATCAAGCCAATCTTGTCCTCAAAGAAATAGACTTTTTTTTTTAAAAAAAGGAGTTCTCTGAACTGTTTGTCAGCTTATGTTTTTTTTAAAAATTGCTTTCTTTCAAGCTCCTGAAGAAGAAATTTGATTAATTGAAGTAATGCTCTATGCATATGCAAGGGAAGGTACCTCAGTGAGAATAAATTCCAGGTAATGACTGGAAAATTCAGAAGGACTGCTATTTTATTAACAAAACATGAAAGAAAGAAAATAATGGTGCAAAATAAACCATTTGGGGAAAACAAAGAACCACCATTGTTTGAAATAAAGATCGGTTGTGACAGGACACAAAAATTCACTCTAGTCAAAAAGGGGAATTAATTCCTAGTAGTTTTAGCATGTGCAAGCTGTACAATAATTTAGTTTAGTTTACTTTATTATCATTGCACCTCGTACAACGAAATCAAACACCATCTTCAGTGTACATCATGACCATGAAAATGAACACAAACATACATCCTTCACCCTCCACACATTAAACCGAAAACCCCCAACACTGCACCAACACTGCACTATACAGCAGAATTCAAAAGAGCTACTGCCCTGGGATAGAAGCTGTTTTTCAGCCTTTTTGTCCTTGTTTTTATTATTCTGCACCATCTGCCAGATGGTAATAGTTAAAAAAAAAAGGGGGTTCCCAGGATGAGATGGATCTTTGAGAATGTTTTGAACTTTCTTAAGGCAGCAGGAGCTATAAAGCTCTTCCAAAGAGGGGAGAGGGCAACCAATGATCTTCTGGGCAATGATGTTAACCAATAGGAGTTCTTTATGGGTTCTGAGGCAACGTGGTTCATCCAATAGATCAGGGGTGTCAAACTCATGGCCCATGAGCCAGATGCATCACATGCTGGCCACACCCACTCCCATTTAGGAAAGAGGGAAAAAGTCATGTTATGTCATGTGACAACAATGGGATGCCGCAAGTTTGACATCCCTGCAGTAGATGATTGAAAATTCTGATCTGGACTCAACTTGCTGCTGTTCTCTTCTCTACTTCATAATATGTAGAATTCATATTATTTCAGCTGAAAGGAGAAACTAATTTACTCCTATTACGGAACATCACTTCTTTGAATTTCTCATGAGGAATGCTTCTAATTCACTGAAAAACATTTCCCAGGATACAGTATATTGTTTCCATTATTATTCCTGACTGCATAGCCTGAAAAGCTATAGCTTCATCTATTTTAAATCGACAATTTCTCACAGATACAAGCTCATGCACAGAATTCAGCACTTTTGAAGCAAATTCTTTTTGATGTTAAAGATATTGCATAGTCTACCTTTCCTCTAGCGTATCTACAGCAATAATTAAACCTGAATCTGGATTCTTGCTTAAGTTGTACATTACTTTGCTGGAGTAAGCTAAGCGGCAATAGATTGAAGGGCAACCATAAATTATACAATAGCGCATTAATAGGTTGGCGACTTCCTAATTTCCCCCCGGAATACTCATATTTCTCATGATGCATGGACAGAGTACCAGTGAAGTAATGTTGTTATTTCAGTGGTACTTGAAGAATTACCCAACCCAAATAAAAATAAATGCAACTGGGATAGATATAGAATTTTCATTCCTGGTAGAAAGTTTTGGGGGATGACAGAAAGTTAAGGCACAATTCAATGGTTTTGTCTCCTGCATTTGATAGGTTGGATTGTCGTCATATGACAACTATGACCTGGATAACTGAGAATCTCCATAGATGATAGGTTGGACTATTTTTTTCCTTTTGTGTAAAAATGATGGAAAGAAGGAATTACCTAGTTCTTCTTTTTCTCTGTTGCCCATCATTCTCTTGCCATCTTCTCCCATTAGTGCAGGGATCTGCAATCTGTGGCTCTGGAGCTGCATGCGGCTCTTTTGGCCCTCTGGCTGTGGCTTCCTGTTGGCTGATCCCACCACTGGCTGGCCCCTCCCCCCCGTCACTCCTTACCTGGTCTGAGAAAGTAAGCGTGATGGCAGGGAATGGAGACTCACTCCATATTCCAGAGCAGGAGGTGGCTGGGTGAGAGGGAATGGATGTCAAGTTGGCCACGCCCACCCAGTCACACCAATTGTTAAATTATTGGCTCCCAGTGTTTTCTTTTCTGTGGGAAACGAGTCCAAATGGCTCTCTGAGTGTTTAAGGTTGCAGACCCCTGCATTAGTGGATCTATCATTTCATTGACTATTCTTATTCCTTACATATTGAAAAACTGAGAGCATTTATTGCAAATCTTAGTTCATTCTGAGCCTTTATTTCCACACTGGAAGCCACCCTACCTGATTTCTGGTTCTTCACCTGCTGCATTCCTGAGGGCTGGAGGATGATTGACTCCAGAAATCTTCAGTATCAGGATTGGGATCAAAAGGATCTGCAACCCATCTTTCATTGCTAGTATTGGTGCTTGTTTGGAGGCGGGGCTGGTCTTCGTTGTTTTGGGATTGCAAAAATATCTGGCATTGATCCTCTTTTAAGGAAGATATTGCTACGCAATAACCTAACCCATATTAACAAGTGTGGGTCTACTACAACTTTCCACAGCCAACTTGCCACTGCCAACTGCCATGGCCGACTCACGTCAGCCAACTCATCACAGTCAACTTACTGTGGCCAACTCACCATAGAACAATTCACCATGGCCAACTTGCCAGGGACAAGTCACCGTAGGACAAGAGTTACAAAGTCAAAGAAATAGTGGAATAGAATCATTAAAGAAAGGATGCCAAATGAAATGTGAGTGACAAAAATTAAAATATTTTAAAAACTATTTTAAATAATTAAATTGATTTATTGAATTGTCCTGTAATGAGTTGTCCTGCAGTGAGTTGACTGTGGCAAGTTGGCTTCGGCAAATTGGCTGCAGAGACTTGTCCCATTTCAACAAGGGTAGTTTCTCTGCTCTTGTGTTCTTCTGAAGACCCATAGTACAGCATTGCTACAACTAGATCGTTAGGCAGGGATGCAATTCAACTGGTATAACAGCCGGTTCGGTGAGCGCACATGCACGTCAGTGGTGGGATTCAAATTTTTTTACTACCGGTTCTGTGGGCGTGGCTTGGTGGGCGTGGCAGGGGAAGGATACTGTAAAATTTCCAATCAGAGGTGGTGTTTGCCAGTTCTCTGAACTGCTCAAAATTTCCACTACCGGTTCTCCAGAACTGATCAGAACCTTCTGAATATCACCTCTGGTGCATGTGCTCCACGCTTAAAAAACCAAATACTTAGCTTCAGCTGCAGCTGAAGAAAAGAGCTGAGGTGCAGCAAACTGCTCTGCCGCGTGAATCAGCTGTGCTCCAGGGGCGGGATTCAATTTTTTAAAAAAACAGGTTTTGTGTGCGTGGCTTAGTTTGGTGGGCATTGCTTGGTGGTCATGTGACTGGGTGGACATGGCTTGGTGGTCATGTTATTGTCTGGGTGTGGCCAACTCAATATCTCTCACATCAAGGCACACATCTCCTCACCTGGCCTCTCATGACTGTGGGGATGCTGCAACAGTCGTAAGTGTGAAAAATGGTCATATGTCACTTTTTTCAGTGCCATTGTAACATTGAATGGTCACTCCACACAACCAAAGTACCAGCAAAGGAGGGGAAAAAAACTCCAAGTTTAGTCCTGCCAAGAATGTAATAAGGGTTAACGGAGAGGCAGTTTCTGTAAGCAACACCAGCATGTTTCCTTCCTGCCTTCCTTACAGGATTAGGCCAGTAATTTCTTCTAACAACCGGTTCTCCAAACTGCTTAGAATGTTAACAACCAGTTCTAGTGAATAGGTGCGAACTGGTAGAATCCCATCCCTGCTGTGCTCTAACAAAAGACAGGGAAGAGGAGAGGCAGGCAGGCCCACTTGCTCGTCGGAATGAGCTGGTTCAGAGCCAGCTGATCGTTGGAACAAGAGGTTCTTTCAAACTAGTCCGAACCATAGAATCTCACCTCTGTCTTTAGGATGACAGCAGTAGACAGGATTGGCTGGGAGAGAGCATGCCCACAACAACCCGAAACGCTCAAAAAGTACCTAACTTTTCTCACCACTGGACATCTGGATCTTTCACCTCTGATGTAAGTGGAACTGGGGTGGAAGAGATTTTGCTCATCTTACACCTCCGATCCTGCCTGTTTAAGGGCAAAGCACTTCTTTAACATTAGAACAGCTGAGGATGAATTAAACATGTCTCTCTTGGGCTGGCAAATGAAATAAAGGCAACTTCATGGGACACTGCAGAAAAAAAATATATTGTTATCCTTTAGTAATAAACAGCTGTCAGGGAAGAAATACTTTATAATGGAATATTTTTTTTATCTTTATTCTGAACAATTTTACTTTTCAGAAGAATGAAGCAGAAATGTTAATTGTACGGCATGCTTGGTGTCTTATGTTGTGCTTAAATATTAATGTCCTCCTTGTACAATATGTTATTAATAATGTATGGATATGCCATACGTTGCCATCATTTTTAAAGGTGACATGAAGAAAATGTTCAAAACCAGAAAATGTGTATTGACTTAATGTCTTTTTTTGTTTTGTTAACAGCTAAGTGAGTCAAACTTTCTCTTAGATCTTTTCTGGCAATTTTCATTAGACACTGATGTCAAACCAAGGAAATGTTAGAACAGAGAGGAAGAAGTGGACATGAAAGACAGATTCATTTTCTCTTTCCTCTGTTTGATCCTTAAAGATGTGAGGCCCAATCTTGCCAGCTGCCAGCTGCTATTAACTGAGTATTTGAACTTGACCCAGCATGAGTGTAACACGCAGCATTGATTGGATTGACATGGAACATGTCTCCACCAAGTCTCTGGATTGCATGTTACCCAACCCAGGACTGGCACCAAAGTGATTTGGGAAAAGTATTACTGATTACCTTGCCCCAAAGTACCATAAGGGACATGGTAGCTCAGTGGCTAAGATGCTGAGTTTGTCGATCAGAAAGTTCAGTGGTTCGAATCTCTAGTGCCACGTAACAAAGTGAACTCCCGTTACTTGTTCCAGCTTCTGCCAATCTAACAGTTCGAAAGCATGTAAAAATAAAAGTACAAAAATAGGGACCATTTTGGTGAGAAGGTAACAGCGTTCCATGTGCCTTTGGCGTTTAGTCATGCCGGCCACATGACCACAGAGACATCTTCGGACAGCGCTGACTCTTTGGCTTTGAAACGAAGATGAGCACTGCCCCCTAGAGCCGGAAACGACTAGCACAAATGTGTGAGGGGAACCTTTACCTTTAAAGTACCATAAATAATATATGCCCTGCAAAGGGAAGGTGTTCAATTTCAACTTAAATGCATAAGAACCATGAAAACATTTTGTAAATTGCATTGCTTAGGATAGCAATCCTAGTCCTAACTGCCATCACAAACCAAGGCTACCTGTATGAGTGCTCTAGATTCTTCCAGAAAACACCCAATCTTTATTAAATCACAACAACGGCAATGAGAACAGATTTTATATTAATTCAAATGAGGGTTACATGATGCTCTGAACATGTTATAATGGGGAGATACTTAGGAAATTAAAGAATATGCAATGCTTCTATCCAGCTAGTTTATGGCATTTCATTCTAGTTCCTTCCAATTTTTTATTCCCCTATTCTCTAGATCAGTGGGTGGGTGGGGGGCATACTCAAGGCTCATGGGGTAGATCTGGCCTGAGGGGTGTTTAGGTCCAACCCACGGGACTGGCCTGGAGACAGCGAAGGACCAGCCCATGGTGCCTCTGCCAGTGAAAACGAAGCTTGGGAAAGCTGTGTGTGGCTCTCCCAAGCTCCGTTTTGGCTGCAACAGCCTCCTGCAGCCCTCTGCAAGCAAAAATGGAACTCAGCAGGCCTCCTGGGCTCCGTTTTCACTGGCAGAGGGCTGCAGGAAGCTATCACAGCTGAAAACAGAGGCTGGGAGGGTCATGTGGACCACGGGACGTTGACCTGGCCATGTCCACCCTGGCCACCTCCACCCCCACCATGCCCACTCAGTTCCCTGAGGTCAAACACAAACCCTGATGTGGCCCTCAAAGAAATCAAGTTTGACACCCCTGCTCTAGACAGTGCCTAGCTTGTTCCACAAATCTATTTTTTTGTCCAAACTTTGAACTTCTTTCAAACCCGTTGATGTAATACTTTTATCATGGGAAAGAGATGATGCTATTTTGGCTGTGTAAGAATGGAGGCTCCCCTCTGAACTTCCAAGAGATTAAATAATTTTCCTTTCCTTCTTCTAATTGCATCAACTTATCTCAAAAAGCAACACAACACAAAATGTTGCGCTCAAATCAACCTTGCAACGGTTCAGCAAATCTCTTATTCAGTGCTGGGAGGCTGCTTGATAAGACACAGTATGAGTTCCTTGCTCTCTCTGCTTTTAGCATTAACAGTTACTGTATGATTAATATGATTCCTAAATTATAACTGCTCCTGCTCATTATGTGACCCTGACTGATTGCTTCCCAACTTATTAAGCAAACCTAGTGGGAAGAAAGTATAATAAAGATATCCTTTCCAATTACTAGAGTAGTATAAATGGTGAAATCCCTCACACATTCGGGTCCCCATGGAGGGCTACGTTAGAAAGAAAAAAATGATACTTAGCTTACCCTGTTAGATCCCCTCTTTTTTTTTTCCTCTATAAAAAACCCCAAATGATTCAGATTAACCCCATCACTGTTCATTTACCTTAACCATACAGAGCTGATTTCATGTAAACTTGACCAAATGATTTTTCTTTACTGTAGTAGCCTCTTTTTTATCTTTCTTTTTTCTTTTCCTGGGCAGGAAAAGAAACAGCCAGGCTTCCTCCTTTGAATACAGATTCATGAGGTCAATTGAACATGAGCCAGCGGTGTGCAGCCGCCGCCAAAATAGCTAATACAATCCTTGGCTGTATAAAGGGAGGCATAGAATCAAATTCATGTGAAGTATTAGTACTGCTTTATAAATTCTTAGTAAGGCCACACCTGGAATACCGCATCCAGTTTTGGTCACCACATTACAAAACAGATGTTGAGACTTTGGGAAAAGCGCAACTAGGATGATTTTAAAGCCTTGGAGACAAAAACATGAAGAACAGTTGCAAGAATTGGGTATGGCTAGACTAGAGAAAAGAAGGAGTAGGTTGACATCATAATAATATTCCAGTCTTTGAGGGGCTGCCACAAAGAATAGGGGGGTCAACTTATTTTCCAAAGCACCAGCAAGGCAAGGCAAGAAATAATGATGGAAACTAATCAAGGTGAGAAAGAACCACGAATTAAGAAGAAACTTCCTAATAGTGAGAACAATTAACCAGTGAAACAGCTTGCCATAAAAATTTTAGATACTTCATCACTGGACGTTTCTGAGACCAGACTGGACATCTCCCTGTCTGAAATGGCCTAGGGTCTTCTGTTTGAGCAGAAGAGCTTCAAGAACCCTTCCAGCTCTACTCTGATTATGATTCTGAGTTGTTATGCTGTCTTTAAATCCACCCTCCTCCTTCATCCTTTTTTATGGAGGCATATCAATGATTTTAGGGTGAATCTCTACAATTCCTGCTCTATCTGCTTAAATGTGCATCTGAATTCATGGTGTCTGTATCCTGATCTGGCCCTACTTCAATAGGCTAACCATTTCAAGCATAAGTGTACCAGCATGCCTACCGTCCCTGTCCTATTGCTTCTTTTATTTTTCTTATATGTACCCATTTCATGTATTCATAACTATGTATATACTTATGCCTATTATCTTGTGATTGACAAATCAAATTAATTAATTAATTAATTAAAATAAAAATCTTGATTCACGTCCAGTCAATATCAAAAGCTTTTCTGTTGAGTAACATGTAGAAAACAACTAATAGCCATAACATTTTAAAAAAAATAACAAAATGGGAGGACATTTTCAGGCAAAACTCTATGGAGATAATGTCTGTCAAGCTTCCAGAAGATGCACTGGTAAATGCAGAAGAAATTTTAAAACAAAAAGGAAGTCACATTTTTGTTTGATTGTTAGATTGACAGAAACAGGGAAATGTATTTTGAAAGATCAACTTAACATTCGATTTATGCTGATTTTGCCTTGGTCTGTCTTTGTTCAACAAACGGAACAGAAGTGACAAGATAGGCTCAAAGCTTAGAGACGCCTCACTGAGAAAGGGAATGATTGTGACCAGCTCAAAGGAGGGGAGATATGATTATATGCCTTAAAAAGACCAAAACAAACCTTCTCTGGATTCACAAATATCTCTTCTGGGGAAAAGATTGGGGCCTTTGAATAAAAAGCTGGTCTACAACTTCAATCCAGGTTTGGTCTAGGGCAGGGGTGTCAAACTCACGGATCCAGTCCATGGGGTACTTAGATCTGTCCCATGGGGCTGCCCTGGAAACAATGAAGGACCGGCCCACAGTGCTTCTACCAGCTAAAACAGGCTCCTGTGTGGTGGTCTCTCATGAAAAGAAGACACTACGCAAAGTTGTCTTGG
>NW_020769308.1:53076914-53095979 GCF_900518735.1 Pseudonaja textilis | reverse complement strand
AGCCAACTCATGATGGCCAACTCACCCTGACCAACTTGCCATGGGATAACTCTCTGTGGGATAAGATTTACTCTAATATTGAAGAAATAATAGAATAGAATCATTAAAGAAAGAATGCCAAAGGGGGGACAAAATGAAATGTGAATGACAAAAATTAAATCAATTTTTTAATTATTTTAAATAATTATATTGAAATTGTTGAGTTGTCCTATGTCCTATGTCTAGTCCTGTGGTGAGTTGGCCATGGCGAATTGTTCCAATCTGCCCTTATGCCCCCAAGGTGGTGGACCCTGATCTGCTTCTCTTTTGAGGTCATACAGATTGGGCCAATTCTAACTGGAAAATTATCAGGCTTTTATGGTGAGCCAGATCAGGAAACAAATCCCACAACAGACACTAGAAGTCTACTTGATTGATACAGTAACAGAGCTTTGAAAGCTTAGAAGTCATCCAAGTCATGGTTGTCCCAAAAGGTGCTTTTTTTCAAGAAGCAACTGGACTTTCTGGTTTTCTTTGAAGATATTTCGCTTCTCATTCAAAGAAGTTTCTGAAGAAGGTTCTTTGGATCAGAAGCGAAATGTCTTCAAAGGAAAAACAGAAAATCCTCTTGAAAAAAGCACCTTTGGGACTTTAGTTTCTTTCACACACTTTCTTGTTTTCCTGGTTTAGACTCATATTTTACTCATGCTCATCACATAACTTCCCCAAGGTCATCTCTACACAGGACCATAGTCTTGAAGATAATCTGATCCTGAGTCATAGAAGGATTTTGCATCTTTAAGGTATCTTTAGAATGGTACCCAGAAGCTGATTGCTAGCAAGCGAAGGCATCTAAGCACATAAGCTGCCTCTTCTGAGGAATCTACCATCTTTCCAACAAGCTGTGTGTAAAGCAAGAGTCTGCATTTGGCAGTTGGTATGGCAGAGAGTGCCAATGAAAACAAAGACAAGCCCTGAACACAACACTTTTCTAAACACAAACCTCTGCAATTACCACAAGATGCTCTTGGACTTGGATTGGAAACCCAGATCTGTATTTTGAGAGTGTTTTGTATTTGTTTCAAAAGAAAGGGCCAAGTCATGTTCAGCCAAATTACTATAACAAAAGAGAAACAGGCAAAATAATAGATAGGAGAGAAAACATTGGAATACACTTTCATTCATTAACAACAAAGCTCCCACTTCCTTTCTGATCGTCTTGCTATTTGTTTGTTTTCTCCCGATTCCAATCTTGACGCGTGAAGGCTGCATTTTGCACACATGCATTATATAAGCATTAGTAAGTTATGAGCAGTGGTGGGATTCAAACATTTTTTACTACCGGTTCTATGGGCGTGGCTTGGTGGGCATGGCTGGGAAAGAATACTGTAAAATCTCCATTCCCTCTATACTCCTGGGGGAAGGTTACTACAAAATCCCCATTCCCTCTCTATCCAACTAACCTGCTTTCCAGCTCCGTTCTCCTGTGCAGGGCAACAAAAGAAGACTCAGCCAATCAGCTGGGACTCGGGAGGCAGGAAAGAGATGGGGGCGGGGCCCGTCAGAGGCGGTATTTGCCGGTTCTCTGAACTACTCAAAATTTCCACTACCGGTTCTCCAGAATTAGTCAGAACCTGCTGAATACCACCTCTGGTTATGAGGTTTCAAGTGCAACTTTCCTCATCTGGGCCTTCTGGATTTTAATTCCCAGACTCCCCTACTCAGTACTGCAATTGCTGAGAATCCTGGGAGTATATAATCCATTGTATTATTTAACAGAATAAAAATCCATGTACGCTATGTCAGAATTCCTCAATGTTTCCGGGTTTATGGACCAGCGGGGAGGAAAGGGATAGTTAGCGCAAATGGCTGACAAATGCACACCCATGCACTCATCTGCTGCTCATGCAATTGAGGATGTGCATCTGATCCTGTGGCAAACCCCCCATGAGCCACAGCCATGGCCCAAAGGTTGGGGTTCCCTGTGCTATGTTATTTACCATGTAATGTAACCTGAATTTTAACCCTCTCAGTGAAAAAAGGCCTGGAAAAGAGAACTCCCCCAAATGTTTGAAGATATTGTTTGACAGTCTTCTCCCTTGGCCCCAAGGTGTATTTGACAACTAAGCATACCAACAATCCCCTGTTGCAGATCACGCTGTCAATTTTACCTTATCATATTGCAATATAATTCTTTTTGATCGGCCCAAAATTCTTGGTATCTGGATAAATTCCAAATGCTAGCTAAGGCACCTTTTACGCACAAATCTTAATTCAGAGTAAAAATCTCCACATTTGAAAGGACCCTCCAAGGTCAAACACAATCCTGATGAAGCCCTCAATGAAATCAAGTTTGATACCTCCCAGGTGCAGCATGTGAAACCAGCACCTGTTACACTTATCCTTTCTAGCGTGTAGCGCTTCCTCAAAGAGTTTTTCCAGGGTCATTGAGCTTCTCCACCATGGTTTGACTTCAATACCACCTGGATCTTCCACCAAACATGTCTCAACTGAGCCCTCCCAAAGACAGAAGCCAGCTGGTGCCACTTGTAAATACATTCTCTTTCCACCAAGAATACTATCCTCAAATCAACAATGTGTGTTACAGATATCTGTTTCCAAGTTGACGACTTTATTTCTGCACAGTTCATTTTGCAATATTTTTCCCATGAAGCCCAAAGCAATTGTTATTGTTGTTATGATTACTATTACAGACACAGACACAGACACAGACTTCAGAGAGTAATTAGGACTAATTAATTAAGTAAGTAATTAGCTGATACAAAAATCTGTCACCAGATAAAAACTGAATGCACTAATTATCACATTAAACAAGAGGGAAACCTTCTACACACAAATTCCACCTGTGCTTTCTACAATTTTGTAAACAACAAACTAAAAGACTCAAGGTCCATCCCACCCCTGATAGGACCTAATGGTAAAGACTGCAACGATGATACCATTAAAGCCAACATCTTTAACACATTCTTTGGCTCAGTATTTGTAAACAGCAATGGATCAAGCCCAGTACTTCCTAGTTGAACCACAGACAACTACAATGATCTAATATATATCGATGTTACAGAAGACATTGTTGACGAAGCACTATGCAATCTAAAGCCATCCCTATCTATTGGACCAGACAGAATATTGTGCCTACTTCTTAAAAAAGCTATCCACTGCCATAGCCGAACCTCAAAGCATATTCTTTGAAAAATCTTTCAGGACCAGCTCCTTGCCAAAACTATGGTCACAAGCCACAGTCATCCCCATCTTCAAAAAGGGAGACCCCAGCCTAATTGAAAATTATAGACCAATCTCCTTATGCTGCGTCACCCGTAAAGTCATGGAATCAATTATTAATCAATCCATTATCCTCCACTTAGAGACAAACAACCCACTCTCTAATAAACAATTTGGTTTCAGAAAAAAATCTATCCTGTAATCTGCAACTCTTACACTGCAAAAACATATGGACTACAGAACTGAATCAGGGCAAAGCAATAGATACAATCTACATAGACTTCTGTAAAGCCTTTGATTCAGTGGTACACGACAAACTACTCCTAAAACTAAAATCTTATGGTATCTCTGGACAACTGCATAACTAGATAGAAGCATTCCTGCCAAACAGACAACAAATGGTCAAAATTGGGAGTGTCCTATCAAATTCTGTACCTGTCAACAGTGGTGTCCCCAAGGCAGTGTTCTAGAGCCAACTCTCTTCATACTCTACATAAATGACCACTGTGATCATATTAAGAGCAACTGCGCTCTCTTCGCTGATGATGTAAAGCTATTCAACACCACAGACAATACTACTACCAAAAAGACCTCGACTATGTATCAGAATGGTCAATCAAATGGCAACTTCAAATCTCAACAAATAAATGCTCTGTCTTACATATTGGCAAAAAAAATCAGAAAATAAAATACAGGCTGAATAGTCAAGACCTTGTTGAGCAGTGGTCCCCAACCTTTTTTGTGCCACAGCCCGGTACTGGCATCACAAAATGATCCACGGCCTGGTACCAGCATCAGCACGCATGACCAAGGCAAGGCGAGCCGAGCGACCGGCCACCCAGCCATCCCCCGCTTCTCCCTGCCACCTTCAACTCCTCCTTTGTACCTTTTTTGTGCTTTCTTAATCTCCTCTTCCATCGGGATGGCTCTTCATTTGAAGCCTCCCCCCCCTTCGATGAAACTAAGGCGCAAGGATTCCTTCAGGACCCAAACACCGCTTTCCAACCGGAAAAGCTCACCCGTAAGCACTTTCTCATCGAAACAAGATGGCAGCACCCAGCAAACCAGCGCCCCGGGAGAAAATGATCCATGGACCGGTACCGGTCCGGGGCCCAGTGGTTGGGGACCACTATTTTTGAGGATCCAAACTTTGTCAAGGACCTTGGAGTACTCATCTCTAATGATCTAAGTGCTAGAGCCCACTGTAACGACATAGCCAAAAAGGCATTAAGAGTTGTCAATCTAATCCTACATAGCTTCTTCTCTGGTAATATCACACTACTAGTTAGAGCATACAAAACATTTGCTAGACCTATACTTGAATACAGCTCATCAGTCTGGAACCCATATCATGTATCTGATATTAACACAATTGAAAAAGTCCAGAAATATTTCACAAGAAGAGTTCTCTGCTCCTCTACTCATTGTAGAATACCTTATGCCACCAGAGTTGAAACTCTAGACCTAGAAAACCTAGAACTATTCTGCCTCCGGTCCAATCTAAATATAGTATATAAAATCATACGTTGCAATGTCCTACCTGCATATGAATTCTTCAGCTTCAATCATAACAATACAGGAGCACACAATAGATACAAACTCAGGATCAAACGAAACAAACTTGATTGCATAAAATACAACTTCAGCAACAGAGTGGTCAATGTTTGGAATACTCTACCTGACTCTGTGGTTTCTTCCCCAAACCCCAAAAACTTTAACCTTAGACTGTCTACTATTGACCTCATCCTCTTCCTAAGAGGCCTGTACGTGGCATGCATAAGCGCACCAATCGTGCCTACCGTCCCTGTCCTATTGTTTCTTTTTATTTTTCTTATCTATCTCATGTATTCAAAACTATGTTTATTCATATACCTGTATCTTGTAAGCCATTGACAAATCAAATAAATACTAGAAACAATTACTACCAACCTGCTTTCAATTGAGGACCTGTATACTGCATGAGTCAAAAAGAGGGCTATGAAAATATTTACAGACCCCTCACATCGCAGACATAAACTGTTTCAACTCCTTCCCTCAAAATGACACTATGGAGCACTGCACATCAGAACAACTAGACACAAGAACATATTTTTCCTGAACGCCACCACTCTGCTAAACAAATAATTCCCACAACACTGTCCAACTATTACAAAGTCTGCATTACTATTACTATTAATCTTCTTATCACTCCTTATCACCCATCCCCTCCCACTTGTGACTGTATGACTGTAACTTTGTCACTTGTATCCTTACAATTTATATTGCCTGTTTCCTAGTATGATTTGATTGCTTATTGTACCCTATGACTGTTATTAAGTGTTGTACCTTATGATTCTTGACTCTTGACGAATGTATCTTTTTTTTATGTACACTGAGCGCATTTGCACCAAGACAAATTCCTTTTGTGTCCAATCACACTTGGCCAAGAAAAAATTCTTTCTCTCTCTCCCTCCCTCCCTCCCTCCCTCCCTCCCTCCACCAACCCACCCACCCATCTATCTATCTATCTATCTATCTATCTATCTATCTATCTATCTATCTATCTATCTATCTATCTATCTATCCAAAAGTGGTATTCAGCAGGTTCTGACCAATTCTGGAGAAAAATTTTGAGTATTTTGAGAACCAGCAAATGCCACCTCTGACTGGAGATTTTACAGTATTCTTCCCCTGCCATGCCCACCAAGCCACGCCCACCAAGCCATGCCCACAGAACTGGTAGTAAAAAATTTTGAATCCCACCACTCTATCTATCTGTCTGTCTGTCTGTCTGTCTACCTATTAGTACTATTGGAGGCGGCCACTGGGTTCGCTAATGTCAAAGAGAGTTAGGCATGTTTACTTCCCTCCCCGGACTCAAGGGGAGCAGTTTCTAATACCAGTAGTCTTCAAAGGAGGAAAAAAAAAATCCTTTGCTTTTATTAAGGCCATAAGGATAATCGTTACACTGCAAAATTATTGGAATAATTGCAGCTCTTTCATCTAGTTCAGAGCCAATTATTAAAGGATCAGATTAGACAGGGGAGAACCTTTTATTTTTACAGTATTTTACATTTATATCTATTGACACTTGCACAAGTAATCAGTAAAATTACACAGTAAGCAATTAATTGAATATTCTATTTTATTTTATTTTTTAGTTGCATTTTGGCAATCATTTTCCTTTGCACGATGCCTGGGGCTGGGTGCTCAATCAGCCACAGAAACAATTTCTTCCTAAGAATAGCTACTGAGCCCTTCACGTCACGATGAAAGAGCCAGCAGATTGCAGTCAAGCTCCATCAGCATCTTCCAGAAGCCTCCTCCGCCTCTAAATGGAGATGAAGTAGCAAAAAACGGGGTTGGCTTTCAGAAAGCTCCTTTCGATATGTGCCCGATCTTAAAAGACACTTAATCCGTTTTTAAAAAAATATTAATTAAGCGAAAAGAAGCATCTGCTACAGGATGTTTCTGATTTTTTGTCCGTTAAATGGGGCTATCCATTTCTCCCCTCTGTCCACTTTTTGTTTCATACAAGCAGTCCTCGTTTAGTGGTAGTAAGAGATTAGTAAGTGACGTGGTCATCAACGCCACGTGACTGTGCTGACTTACAACAGAAATTCTGGCTGCTGTCATTAAGCGAATCCCACATGGTCGTTAAGCACGACACCCCACGGAGACCATTTGTGATTCCCTACTGGCTTCCCCAGTGACCTTGCTTTTTGGAGGTCAACAGCTAAAGTCACAAATGGTGATCATGTGATCACCGGAAGCTCCAACATTGTAACTGTAAGTCAGTTGACAAGTATCCAAATTGCAATCATATGATTAGTGGAGGCATTGCAAACAATTGTAACAGTGAGAGCCAGCAATAAATTTCCTTGTTCAGCACTGTTCCAATTTTGAATGGATGTTGAATGACCATCTGTATCTTTAAAAAAAAAAAAAACTGTTCCAAAGCAGTCCTTCCTTGGACAGTTTTAACAGTGTAAACTCAGATGGATGTATTTCATACAAGCTGCGAGAAAGCCGAAGAAGCTACTTGGATGAGAAGCAAAACTTCTTCAAAGAAAAGCCAAAAAGTCCAGTTGCTTCTTGGGAAAAAAAGAGCACATTTTGGACAACCATGACAGTGGTAGGATTCAATTTTTTTTACTACTGGTTCTGTGGGCGTGGCTTGGTGGGTATGGTGTGGTTTGGTGGGCGTGACAGGGGAAGGTTACTGCAAAATCCCCATTTCCTTCCCACCCCACTAACCTGCTCTCCAGCTCTGTTCTCCTGTGCAGGGCAACAAAAGAAAACCCAGCCAATCAGTCGGGACTCAATGGGAGGCAGAGAATAGATGAGGGCGGGGCCAGTCAAAGGTGGTATTTGCTGGTTCTCTGAACTACTCTAAATTTCCGCTACCAGTTCTCCAGAACTGATCAGAACCTGCTGAATACCACCCCTGCAGCAGTCAGCAAAAGTAGCATGCAATATTGCACTCTAACCACTGTGCCCCGCGGCTCATCCTTTCTCTGGTAATGTTGCACCTCTTTAGAACCTTTGGATGATTTGTCTTGTTACATCAGAGGTTTTATTTATCTCATCTTTTGACAATTCCCTTTCAGCTACATGGTATTATTTCACAGGCCTTTTAAGGAGAAAAGCGGCTTAACACAACAGCGCCAGGGACCGGTTCTGTGGAGAGAGGTTTTTTTCATGGACTGGAGGAGTTGTGGTTTTGCCTGCTGCCTGTATTCCACACGTATGGAGCTTCGGCCCGGTTTCTGACATGTCGTGGTCCAGTGCCAGTCCACAGAGCAGGGGTAGTTCTCTGCATAATCATTTAATGGATTAGTTTTTGTATAACCAGACACATACATACAATCTAAACCAGTGGTTCCCAACCTTTTTTTCGCCCCGCACCCCTGAAGAAATTTCACTCGAACCTCGCACCCCCTGAAATTTAGACTTTAGGAACGACTGAATGCGTTAAGTATATGGTAGGATTGAATCTTTTCAGCTACGTATGTGACGGCCACTAAATAACGATACTTCACCCTAAAATGAAAACAAAGTTAATCCATTGCATAATAAATAAAAATGCCAACATGTAGCCAATATCCTATTATTTACCTGGACTTTTCTCGCACCCCTTGGAATATCGTTTCGCACCCCCAGCGGGTGCAAGCACCCCAGGTTGGGAACCCCTGATCTAAACTAAGAACTCTGTTTTTGTGTATGTGTGAGTGTGCTAGATTCTAATTTCCTTTACTTTTTTATGGAGGGAATGAGAAGCGTGGAAGCACGGACACACACACACACTCTCTCTCTCTGAGAGAGGGAGAGAAGGAGAGAGAGAGAAAGGCTGCTCAAACTGATGCCTTCACTCCATCCTATAAAGTGCCAGAAAAATCAATGAGTAATAATTTATCAATGACTGGTATGGCTACATTTATGCCTGGCTTTTCAAGTGGTCTGATTGTCTGCAGAGATTCTCAGTCATCCAGGTCATGACTGTCTCAAAGGTGCTTTTTCAGGAGGTAACTGGACTTCCTTGTTTTGTTTTTTTCTTTTGAAGATGTTTCGCTTCTCATCCAAAAAGGTTCTTCAGCTCTGACAGGATGGAGGGGAATGGAAGGATTTATATTCCTTGCAGACAGCTGGTTATTTGTATCCTTTTAGAGGGTCATTGAAACACTTGGAGGTTTATTTCCTCTCTGTCTCTGGAAATCCATTCCTATTTCCACACCATTCAAAGGGTGTTCATCCCAATAGCTAAAGTCTGTAGAGTCAAAAAAACCAAGAAAGTCCAGTTGCCTCTTGAAAAAGTACCTTTGGGACTCTTCCTGTAATTCACAACAAGCTCAACTGGTGAGGAAGTGGAGGGTGTTAAGTCTGGTCGGTGGGTCCGATAGAGAGGCGAGGCACGAGTAGTGAACAACAGCTCTTTATTTAGCGAATAGATTCTGAGACAACAACCCCAGCCGCGACAGCTCTTTTTATAGAGCTGGCCGCGGCTAGGCAGCCAATGACAGACTTTTGAGCTTGCTGCGCTTGGTTTTACCCAATCGCGGCAAGCCCCTTACGAATCAATCACGAGTGCTTTATCTCATCCAATCACGGCCCGACTCTTCCAGACCAATAGGAATGCAGGTCTTCAAGCCTGCTAGTATGGAACAGAGGGCACCAGGCTGGAGGAGTCTGGAGAAGGGGAAAAGATTTTTTAAAAGTCCCCCATTAGTTGCCATATTATTTTTAATCCCGCAGGGCGACTGCATTTCAGTGGTATCCTGCTTGGGGACGGCACTTTCATGTCAATCTCGAGCAGCAGATCTGCAATTAACTTGTGTGATCCCACTGGTATAAGAGAGGGGCTTATAGCTGCATTAGTATCTTCTTGAAGAGCTGATGGGGCAGGGGGAGAACCCTAAAGCTACTTTGAAGTGGACATGTAGAGAGGGAAATATTCTTCGCCGTGGAATTGTAACCATTTCCCCTTTCGCAGGCATCTCTGTGTGTGTTTCTGTTCCTCCATGGTGTTCATCGCAATATTTAATCCAAATGAAGCTTGTTTTAATATTCCACTGAGGAGCGTTCCTGAAAGAAACACCTTTGTTTTATGCAACGTCAAGTGTATTGAAAAGAAATCGGTATCCTCGCTCTGAACTGATCTAAAGTCAAGGTTTTGAAGAGAGGTCTGAAAAGGCCATTTGGGGCTGACTCTCTGATAGGGTTTGCACATTGGCATTGATCCGTATTTGCATAATCATAGTTTGTTGTTCTGTCCTGTTCATGATGACAATCTCATTAAAATAAGCCAGAGAATGGTAAGAGAACAGCTAGATGAATTCAAATAACTGGGACCTTAAGGATTACATCCCAGAGTTCTGAAGGAGCTGGCAGATGTGATCTTGGAAACATTGAACCCAGAGGTGGGATTCAGCAGGTTCTGACCAGTTCTGGAGAACCGGTGGCAGTAATTTTGAGTAGTTTGGAGAACAGGCAAATACCACCTCTGACTGGCCCCGCCCCCATCTATTCTCTGCCTCCTGGGTCCCAGCTGATCGGCTGGGCCTTCTTTTGTTGCCCTGCACAGGACAATGGAGCTGGAAAGCAGGTTAGTGGGGGAGGGGAGGGAATGGAGATTTTGCAGTATCCTTCTCCTGCCATGCCCACAAACCATGCCCACCAAGCCACGCCCACAGAACCAATAGTACAAAAATTTGAATCCCACCACTGATTAAACCATATCTTTCAAAGACCCTGGAGAACCACGAAACTACAAGAGGACTGGAAAAGGGCTGATGTAGTTCCCATCTTAAAAAAAAAAAAAAGAGGGGGGACAGATCCAGGAAACTACAGTCCGATTAGCCTGATATCAATATCTGGGAAGATCCTGGAAAAGATCATAAAAAAACAGAACAGCTAGAAGCCAGGAAAGTTATAACCAAAAGCCAACACGGGCTTGTCCAAAACAGATCATGCCAAACAAATCTTATTTTATTCTTTGACATAGTGACTAAATTAGTGAACCAGCCAAATGCTGTGGACCTGGTATACTTGGATATCAGTAAGGCATTTGACAAAGAAGACCACAACTACTTCTTGGTAAGCTAAAAATTGTGGGATAGACAGCAACACCACCCAGATGGTTTTGTAATTGGTTGACAAACTGTACTCAACATGCAGTCCTTAATGGTACTTTATCTACATGGAGGGAAGTAAGCAGACGGATACCCCAAGGTTCTGTTTTAGGCCTAGTATTCTTCAATATCTCCATAAACAATCTAGATGAGGGAATATAAGGGGAACAGTGGTGGGATTCAAAAGAATTTGCTACTGGTTCTGTGGTTGTGGTTTGGTGGGTGTGGGAGGGAGGGAAAGGATACTGTAAAATCTCCTGTCAGAGGTGGTATTTTCTGGTTCTCCGAAATACTCAAAATTTCAGCTACTGATTGTCCAGAATTGGTCAGTATCTGCTGAATACCACGTCTGAAGGGGAACTCATCAAATTTGCAGGAGACACTAAGCTGTCAGGAATAACTAATACCCCAGAAGATAGGCTCAAGATCCAGAAGGCGCTCAACAGACTCAAACACTGGGCCTATCCAACAAAATGAAATTCAACAGACAAAAAAAAAATAAGGTTCTACACTTAGGTAAGAAAAACCAAATGTACAGGTTCAGATTAGGTAAATCTTGGCTCCACAATATTGATTGTCAGAGGGGTCTTGGAGTCCTACTGGATAATCACAACAGTCTGTGGCAGCAGCCAAGAAAGCCAATACAATCTTAAGCTGCATTAACAGAGGGACACATGAAGTATTAGTGCTGCTTTATAAAGCCTTAGTAAGAGCACACTTAGAATACTGCACCCAGTTTTGGTCACTATATTATAAAAAAGAGGTTGAGACTCTGGAAAGAGCGCAGAAACAAAAGCAGCAAAGATGATGAGAGGGCTGGAAGCTAAAACATATGAAGAGCAGTTGTAGGAATTGGGTTTGTGTAGTCTAGTGAAAAGGAGGACATGATAGCAGTATCCCAGTATTTGAGGGGCCACCACAAAGAAGACGGGATCAACTTATTTTCCAAAGCACCATAAGGCAAGACAAGAAACAATATATGGAAACTAATCAATGAGAGAGGCAACCTAGAACTAAGGAGAAATTTTCTAACAGTGAGAACAATTAACCATTGGAATAGATTGCCTTCAGAAGTTGTGGGTGCTGCATCACTGGAAGCTCTTAAGAGACTGGACAGCCACTTGTCTGGAATGTTGTAGGATCTCCTGCTAGATCAGGGGTTTGGACTAAAACAGGGGTGTCAAACTCACGCCCCACAGGCCAGATATGTCATGTGTTGGCCCCGCCCCCACCCAGTTTAGCGAAGGAGAAAAAAGTCCTGATATGTCATGTGACGCTGCCATGATGACGCAAATTTGACACCCCGGAATAGAAGACCTCCAAGTTGCATACTGAAAAAGGTGAAACTTCAATTGCATTTTAATGACCGACCTTGGAGGTGTATAAATAAAAATATTTTCAGTGTCATAGAAATAAAATCTTGCCTCTTTTGACCCGATTATTGAAAGTGAACAAGCAATTGAGTGTTGGTGTGGTTTTTATTTGCTTTTTAAAAAGTCTTGATTGAATTCATTTTATTAAAAGAAATTCATATCTTGCTGCTGTAGTTGGATGTTCAAAAGTCACAGTTCCCCGTAATATATTTACGGCAATCATTTTTAATATGATGTTTATGCAAGGAAGAAAGAAAAAAGAAAAGTACATACCCCCTAACCATCACATTCAAACTATTTAATTCCCCCTTATTTTTAATAAATAATTACCCTTTGGCCATAGAAAATAATATTCATCAGCCTTTTTATTATTTGGTAGTATACCAGTTCATAAATGCACACATTTTTTAAAGCATGATTATAAATCCATAATAAATTCTAATGCTGCTAGTTCTTATCCAACCCATCACACCCACAGTAATTAAGCACTTTAGTCATTGGTTCTATATTTAAGATTTTACATCCTTGTTGTTTTTCAATGGTCGTGTCATACCTCTCTAGTATGGATATACTTTTTTTTAATGTAGATTAGTCATATATATGTACATTGTTTAGAGATAATTCCACGGGGGTTGTCCTTTTTATCAAGTTGTCAATGTTGTAATGCAGCTGCATACTGAAATCCATTTCCATCTCTCAGCCATTGATTTTATTTGATCAGTTTGCAAAACTACTCTTTCAAAAATGTCTCAGGATGGCAAAGTTAAAGTAACAGAACACACTGAAAGTACGTCCACTGAAGGAAAACCAAAAAAGACAATCATATGAGATGGGATTATAAATGTTTCAGATTCAATGGTCAGGAGGAAAATGAGGTTGTTAAGGCCTTATAAAATACAAGCAATTCTCTACTCTGCTTTAAGAAAGACATAAAGCAGGCCTGTCAAAATGGCGGCCCACGGGCCAGATGTGCAGGCCACGCCCAATCTGGTTCCGCAAAGGCAAAAAAAGGTTGTGATATATCATGATACATCATGTGATGAGATTGAGTTTACACTGTGACATAAAGGAACTAGAGAACCCATGAGCCACTGAGTCATTGTTTCAGAGATATTTCCTTATCAGATTTCGCAATAGCAATAGCAATAGCACTTAGCATTATATACCACTCCATAATGCTTCACAGCACTCTATGAGCAGTTAACAGAGTCAGCTGAGTCAACATTGAGTAGTCAGGATCGAACTCAAGGCAGTGGGCAGAGTTAACCTGCAATACTTCATTCTAACCATTGCACCACCATGTAGCAATGACAGAAATTCTAATGTGCTGCCTTCACTGAAAAAGTTGGGATACATTCAGAGATATAGAATATCTGCCTTGAACTGGTTAGCACAATTAGCACAGGAAATGCTAATTTTCCAACATTTTGCAATATGTCACAAACTGTTTCGTCTACATTGAATTGTACAGCACAAATATCAGCACAGAAAAGCTTTTATGACATTTGTCATAAACTGTTTTATATTTATGTCATAAAGTGTTCTACAAAATTTGCCAAATTTCAATTCCACATGAAGCATGGGTTCTGGATTTTGGACATATTCTGTAAGTTGGTCCATTTGAGGTACTTTTTTTCCAAAACATTTTACCCTATGATGCACTGTTTCATCCAGTTAAAAGGTACACGAATCAGATATTAATATCTGTATAATAGTAATCATTTCTATGTCTTTCTGGTTGTCTTAACTTTCTAGACATCATGAAAACTCATGACCTCTAGGAGACTAAATTACTTTTCTCTAGGACCGATGTTGATGTTGTTATTGAAGAAATGCTTAACTGCCAACATTTCTCTATTTGACAGACACAGAGACCATTTATTTGTCTTGAGAATTTCCTCACTCTCTGCGAAGGAACATAAATCTATTGTTTGCAATGAGTGATGCATTTTAGAAGCAACCTTGGCATTTGGTCAAACTGGATCATTTAGATTGCAGGAAGAATTAATCTTTTTTTCCTTCTTCTTAAATTGTACTAAATGGTTTTTATGCTGGTTAGTTTGGGGAATCTGTCTTCTCCCTTCTAGAGACTCCACAACCAGGGCTGCCAACATCAATATTGATATAATGAGAAGCAGAGGTGGCATTCAGCAGGTTCTGACCAGTTCTGGAGAACCGGTAGTGGAAATTTTAAGTAGTTCAAAGAGCCAGCAAATATTGGTTCTCCAGAACTGGTCAGAACCTGCTGAGTACCACCTCTGATGCCAGTGTAGCTTCAGCTTCTGCCTTCTCACTGCTTTACAGAATAAAGCAACATGCCATCTTAACATGCTGAAAACACAAGTTTTATTTTTTCAGCCATTTACCCATCTTATAGTATAGAAGCCAATCTTATAAAGACAATTATATTTTTATGTTCACTGATAGTTGATTTTGAGCTCTTTGAAACAGTTCGGATGATACTCCCCAGTACCAGTTATATGTAGTTTCAAAGGGGCTTAGAAAAGAAAAGGCTGGATGACATCTGTGGGCCCCACATTTAATAATTTAGGGCAAGGGTGTCAAACTTGATTTCATTGAGGGCTGCATCAGGGTGGTATTTGACCTGGGTGTGTGTGTGGCTGGGGGGGAAGTGACCAGCTTGACATCACCCATGCTGGGGCATCTGTGGTGGCCCGAGCGATCTGCTGGCGAAAGCGGGCTCACACTCCATTTGTAGCTACAACAACCTCTCGCTGCCCTTGGCAAGTGAAAATAGAGCTTGGGGGATGCATGCGCCCCCAGACTCCATTTTTGGCCACAATGGCCTCCTGCTGCCCTCTGCCAGCAAAAACTGAACTTGGGGTCTGCATCCTCCTCTAAGCCCCATTTTTGTTGAAAACGGAGCCCAGGGAGGCCATGTGAACCAGATCTCCATTTTTGCTGGCAGAGGCACTGTGGGCCAATCCTTTGCTGTTTCTAGGATGGCACCATGGGCCAGATCTAAGCACCTCGTGGGCCAGATTTGGCCCGCAGGCCTTGAGTATGACACCTCTGATTTAGGAGCTTTCCTTCACGAAGATCATGAATTTTAGATTTGCTGGTTGAGATCCTGTGAGACAGATTGAAATCTCCCAAGCATGACCATCCTCACAATTTTTTTTTCACCACCTGGATTTTTATTTTTTTTTTAAGATAGGGGTGGGGAGAGGAGGTGGGAGCCAGCATTTGAAAAGTTCTCCTTTGTTCTTCTCTCTCTGCATATCAAATCTTTTGACCCTGAGTCCATTTTGCCATAGTACTGCTAATAAACCCCATGTTAACTAATAAACAAAATATATGACACCCTTGTCATTTCTGGGTTATAAATCACAAGGAAATGATGTTGAAAATCAATAATGAAATTATAATAAATTTTTAAAAATCGAAAAAACAAAACCATGACTTAAAAGATGGCCGAAAGGAACACTAGGCCAGATCCAACTGCCTAGCCACCAGTCTGCTAGTTTTTTAATCTACAAAAGCTTTGAAAAGGTTAAGCCTGTAAAATCAAGCAGAAGATTCCTTCTGTCACTTTCTGACCTAAACTTTGGCCTTCCATTTGAATTAGCCACTTCTTTACCCATTATCATTCTTTGAACCTAGTTGGAAATATAATTGAGCCATGATATTTATATGTTTAGAGTACCTTAGATTTTCCCCCTCTTGTCTAGGCAATTGACCTTTTTCCTTATGGAAACAGCTTCATTTTCTTCATGTTAACGTCTGTAACACTTATGATGATTATGATAGAAACAAGGTAGACGTAGTAAATAAATACAAGGAAAGGTAGCCAAAAAAAAAAAAAAAACCCCACCCCAAAGGAGCAATTTTCAAAAACTAACATCTTCTCTGAGTTGAGCTCAGTTTCTGGGAATTTGATAGGAAGGCCTGTGGATTTTTTTTTTTTTTTCTGGAGTGAATATAGAGGTGGATTGCCACTGTGACCTGTGATTCCCTGGAGAATTTTGGAGAAATTAATACCTCCTTCATACAGAATTTTCACTAAAGGATAATACTTAATTACCACTTAATTGTTAATCATGATTATTTGGCCAATCTGTTTTAAAATTTAAAATCAGAGGTTCAAACGGAAGAAGGCAGTTGTATTTGATTTGTGTCATTTTGAAATTGCATTTAATTAAGAGAGGGGCAATGGGATTTTTTTTCTTTATCACTTTTGTTCATCAAATCATTTTGTTCATTAATTTAGGTTAATTCAAAACAACAGAATCAAATCCTTACTGTTTTCCTCTTTTGTCAAAAAGAGAGAAACCGTAAGGAACCGATTCTGTTGTCTTAAATTAACCCTAAATTAAATTAACATGCCTATCCATCTATTAATCCAAGGGTCTTCAAACTTGGCAAATTTAAGACTTGTGGACTTCAACTCCCAGAATTCCTGAGCTAACATGATTGGAGGAGGAATTCTGGGAGCTGAAGTCCACAAGTCTTAAAGCTGTCAAGTTTGAAGGCCCCCTTATTGATCAATGAAGAGAGAGCTAGTTCAGTCAACAGTTAAGGCATTAGACTAGAAATTAGGAGACCATTAATTCTAGTTCTAACTAGACTACAAAGCCATTGGCCAGTTCTTCTCTCTCAGTCCTAGAAGAAGGCAATGGCAAACCACTTCTGAAACTACCAAAAAAAAAAAAAAACCCCTGCAGGGACTAGGAGTTAACATTAACTTGAAGGCTCACATACTTTCCATTGAGGAAATCCAAAACCTGGAAGAGAATTTCCTATTGATATGTGTGCAGTGGAGTGTGGAAGGTCTATGACCTTCCAGGTTATGCCCTTTTTCTTCCTCATAATACTTCCCAACATTAGGAATAATAGGGCGTGCCTGAAAGACCATAAGTTCTGATTCTCCATTAATAATTACAAATGCCCTGGAGAAAAGCTATAAATCAGCAGGACAACTACTTGGCATGGCTATGCTCCGGACATGGAACATTTCCAGAGGCATTATATGGATCTCAAGCATCTCTTAAACTGAGCTTACCTTGATAAGACATTACATGTCTTTCTCAACAGCTCAGTGGGGCTGAGAGTATGCCTGGCCCTAGTGAGCTTCTGTAACAGACAGTAAGCCTAAATTCCTAGTGTCAGTCCAATAGTTTGGTCACTATCTCATTGTTTTCCTGTGGATTGGTGGAAGTTGTGCATTCTTTTATACCAAGGTGTTTGAAATTTGACACTATGCCACATCTCACTCACTGATCAGAATTGTCATAATCACCAATGGCACGAAAAGGGCTTCTATAACAAGTTAAGTTCCTGATTAACCCGAATGGTGTCACATGTATATTAAGCACACATGAACTAGTTTTTCATTACTTCAGCAAAATATTCAATGTGTGGCCAAATTTCCAAAGAAGCAGATTATGGGAATAGGAACAACCTAAATGTTTGGCTACCTGAGGCAGTAAAACAACAACAACAACCAGTGACATATATTTATAATAATAAAAGGAATATGTAATCAAACAACCGTTGTTCTTTCCTAATGTCAGAATTAGCCAGTGGCATCGCTTGTCTTCTTGCTGTGAATTCCCAATTTGTCTTCCTAGCCATTGTTGGAAATAGACTTTTTAATGAAATGGACCTTTGGTCAAATCATGCACTTTGCAAATGTTCTGGGTAAGTTTTGAGCAAGAGCCACAGCTGAAAAAAAAAACACTTAGTTGGGGAACAAACAATACAGGGCATTCTGCTTGCAGCTGGACTATTTTTCATGTTCTTGGCATGTTGGTTCTTCAGGCTCGGTTGAGTTATGAGTAAAACAGCAAGAAACCAAGTCATCCTGATTGGCTGGTGGGGTTTTCTGAAGAGCGGTAGAGGTAAATCTAGACTAAACCTATAGGCCTCCATTTCACATAGTTGTTCTTTTCTGCACCAGGTGGAAACAATGGGGACGATACCATGGTATGCATTCTATACTATAGATTTCAACGGCAGCATATCCATTATACTGTCGGTTGTGCTAAATATTTTTTTTCCAAGGATGAGAAGTGTTTATGCATTCATGTGTGCAGGTAGAATAGAGGAAGGGAGTCAATTTGTGTGTGTGTGTGTATTTCTTAGAAGATATTATCCACAGGATGAATAGGTTCTTTATATAATGATTTGAGCACGGCGGGGGGAGAAGGAGAATGCCAAGACCGACAGAAAACACAATACCAGTGCCTTTGTTTGGCATTCACAGCCCACACAGAGTCCATGACATACAGATCTGCTAGATTTCTTTTTCAGAAGGATGACTAAAGGCCTTTGAGGCTGACCCAACCTCCAGAGCAGCAGGGGGTGCCCAGATCATAGTGATGGAAGGCAGCAACTATGTCACTATAATAAGAATGCAGCCCAGCAAAAGAAATGGCAAGAAGGAACATTTCCTTTTTCAGTCTTCAATGAGAGATTGTGGAGGAGGAGGTTCATATGTAGTATGACTCACCTTGCTTGATCCTTTTCCTCCACATTCAAAATGGCTTCTTCTTATTCAGAGAAAGCAGCAATGAGGGAAATCATATGAACTTGATGGAAAATGCTTGACTCTTGTGTGTGTTTTGATTTAGAAGGCAAAACTATCATTATGAACCAGACGGTTCAGAGGTTGAAATATTTTCCACACACCCAGTAAATACTCTATACAATCATTTAAGGCCATCATCTTCTTTTGAATAAATTTTGGTGCAGCAATGGCAGGAGCCTTTAATAGAAGAAAAGGTAACTGAAAATCTGTGGTCGGGTATGAAATGAAGAAAGTGAAAAAGCATTGGCTCCAATGTATTTAGAATAGAGTAGAGTAGAGTAGAGTAGAGTAGAGTAGAGTAGAGTAGAGTAGA
>NW_020769308.1:53019831-53076904 GCF_900518735.1 Pseudonaja textilis | reverse complement strand
GAGTAGAGTAGAGTAGAGTAGAGTAGAGTAGAGTAGAGTAGAGTAGAATAGAATAACAGAGTTGGAAGGGACCTTGGAGGTCTTCTAGTCCAACCCCCTGCCTAGGCAGAAAACCCTACACCACTTCAGACAAATGGTTATTCAATCTCTTTTTAACAACTTCCAGTGTTGGAGCATCCACAACTTCTGGAGGCAAGTTGTTCCATTGATTAATTGTTCTGTCAAGAAATTTCTCCTTAGTTCTAAGTTGCTTCTCTCCTTGATTAGTTTCCACCCATTGCTTCTTGTCCTGCCCTCAGGTGCTTTGGAGAATAGCTTGACTGTCTCTTTATTATCCCTATTTAATGTATTATCCCTATTTATTTTATCTTGTAAGAAAGTACAGAGTCTACACTTGGGATGGGAAGCTCGGATTCTTCAGATGTTCATTTACTTATTTATATATCATATTTCTAAACCACCCATCTTCCTCTAAGACTTGAAGGACTACTGCAAGCATCCCTCATTACTGTTCGTGCTGATTAGGATTGTGGGGAGACGCCGTTCAGAAACCTCTGAGGGCAAAAGCTCCTCACCCCTCCTTGGGCAACATCTTGAGGACTGTTATTTAAAAATCACTGCCTGACACAGTGAAATCTGTTTATTGATCTTTGAGGTTTGGAAAATTGCTATAAGTTGTTCTGGGAAAGGAATGGAAGGCATGCACAATCTTGAGGTTCTCTAAGTACATATTTATCAAACGCTAACGTACTCTAGTGTGGTGGGAACATAAGCACCTAGAAAGTAGCTGAACATTTGTAATACTTCACTAAATGGTGACATGGAGCAGTGGTTGCTTAGAAATCTGGAGAAGAAAAATGCTACTTCCCACATTAGCGAAAACGGCTAAAAATAAGAGCTCATTAGCTAAATATTGTAACTCTCTTCTTTCTTTCCAACAGACACATCCCCGTCACTTATGTTGAAACCACTAGTATATTGTGAGCTGCAAAAAAAAAGTAGCATCAGATTGCTGGTGGTTTTGGCTCCATAGACTTAACACAGTTCATTTCCTATTCTGATCTGATAATTAGTGGCCAATGTCAAAACTCACACATCAAGCTTTGAAACGAAACCCATCAATCTGTTGATGTGTGTACTTTCTAAAAGCAATCTTTTCCTATAAAACACCTGTATAAACTTGAAAACTGAACTGTCTTTGAATTTAGAAACCATTATAGACAGCTGAAGAATGGTGCAAAAAGAATCATCAAAAGAATAGGTTTTAGGAATGGCATTAGAATTTCACCAATTCTGCTGTTAAAAATCCCATGCAGAACATGTCAAATGCTTCCCAGTTATTTCAAACTATTGTGTTATTGCAGCGACTTTGTATCTACCATGTCATGGAACTTCAAATGTGGAAGAGAGGGAAGTAGAAAGATCATATGTAAAGTTCAGCTTAACTTTCTCACTTATTGGAATTTAATAGTGAAACCCATTTTTTCTTATAGAAGTTATACAAAGTGTAACAAAACAGCACACCAAACCTCAAGAAAGCATTCAGGGAACAGAATTTAAGTTATAGGAAGGCAAATTTTGACTTATGCAGGGAAGAAAATCTTTTCTAAAGGAAAGTGGAACCACTTATTTGGTGACATGAAGAGTTCCATTTTGCTAAATGCAGCATGTTGGCTGGGGAGTTCAGAGAATTCGACACAACTTAAAAGTTGTAAAGCTTGAGAAACACAAAATTTAGTAACCCTCTGCTTCTTCTAACTCTGTGGTTCTCTCTCCCACACATGGAATCTCCTCTCAGCAGTACATTGATTCATTTTCCATATTCCAGAGATCATTGCTTGAAGACATTATCTAATGGAGATCGGGTTCCATCTTTTTAATTTGCTTTCTATACAGGCATTAGAATTAAATTGGCATTCAAGGGAAAAAGGTTTTTTTTCCCCCCTGGAAGAGCACCTATTCTTCTTCCTTCTCCTTATAACCAGCTTCAGTGCTAGCAAAGAAGCCCACAAAGGCCAGCTTTTTCAAACACTGGGTCAATTCTTCTATAGTCTTGATTCTTTAGCACCAGCTATTTGGGGCTTCTGCTATTCCATGGCATTGTCTCCTTCTCTGCCTGAGCTTGGCAGGTATCAGAATTCAACCCCGAGCAAATCTTAATATAGTCACATTTGTATGTTTCCTCTTGAATAAATACACAGTCTATTTATTTGTTGATTTATTTCAGTTTTCATAGTTCCCAGAAGGAAAAGACCCTGGGAGGTTACACATATAAACACATTTCAAACAATGGTTAACATATCAGCTCATCCCCATGTTGAATGCAAATAACAAACTTGGGTTGAAGGCTTGGTGAAATTAAACTCTCTTCAGTGGTCTTCTAAAGGCCACGAGGGAAAAATGTACTTTTTACCTGGTGCCTTCAAATGCCAAAAGAAAACAGAAAAAGGAGCCTTCTCAAATGTCAGCACTATTTATTTATTTAGTTTTAGCATTTATACTCTCAACACTGAAGGCAATTCACCAGGGAGGGTGGAGGTGTCTTCCCTTATTTCATTCTCTTGGAGGTAAGTGTTGTGGCCCGCCAGCTGCCAGCAGAGCTGCCAGCAGATTCAGACGATGAGGAGGTTGGGGAAGGACTTGGGCCAGTTCTGGAGCCCGGGGAAGGCTCTGATGGATGCCCAGCGTCAGACACAGAGATAGAGCCAGGGCCGTCTGGCATTTCCCAACTGGAGAGGCAGCTGCCTTTGGAGTCAGAGATGAGTGAGGAGGAGGAACAGCTGGGGCCTATTCCAGATCTGCACATGCGCAGAGCAGATAGGAGAGATGAACAACGGAGGACAGTGAACCAGCTTGGGAAGCAAAACAATATGGATGCTGGACTGGCCCTTCCTTGGCTGGGGAATAAATAGGAGGAAAAGGGAGTGGTTTGGTTGTCACAGACAACAACCACATTTCTGGAAAGTTTGCTCCGGTGACAAAAGCCTGCTTTGCCAGAAATGAGGGTTGTCTATTTCTCTGTTTGAACTGACTTAATTTGCAGCCTCCCAGCTGGGAGCTCACAACCTTCCATTTATCATAATGAGCTAATAAGGACTATTGTTTCAGTGAACTTCTTGCAGGACTATCTGTTGGTGAATGCAGTTAATTCCCAATGTGTAAATAAAGAGGGGTTTTTCTTTGTGGGGAATCTGTTTCTTGCTTCTGCGAAGGCCAGGTCAGAACAGTAAGATGGGCTGAAAAGGAATGGCTCTTAATTGTTCCTAAACTCGCTGGTCAAGTGGAGACTTAAACTTGAGCCTCCTCAAAGTTCAACTTCTTAACCACAGCAGAATAACCTTTTATTTTCATCTGATACACTTTGGATGTATTAGATTACATTTCCCAGAATCCTCAACCAAAGAAAACTTAGTATCGACATACCAAAACCTAGGGAAGCAGAAAAAGATTAATCTCAGAACATTGCTGGATTCAATTTACAGCATAAATTTACAACATTTTGCTTTTCACTGGGATCATCCAGAAAGCTCCAAGACACTTAAAGCATACAATGGTCATTATGGCTAATCACCATCAACTGACTTCTGAGCCATGAAGATACTTGTTTTTTAAAAAAAAAAATCAAACCTTTGTGGTAGCAATTCTCATATGTGACGCTTACCCTAGGTAATGAAGGCAGTGTAATGCCATGCAAAACATATCAAGAGAAAGGTCTAGGGAACTGCCAATTTCGCAACGCAATCAGAGCGGACAATTTGAGTCTCGGGTTGTTGGAAGAGCCTAAGTTCCTTATAAGCACTTTGCACCAAAGTGGGAGTGTTTGCTGCTAGAGATGATGGGAAAGTACATGAACCTTGTAGCTTAAATCCTGTAACATAATTTCTCTTCCTCAAAGCATAAGAAAACTGAGCCCTTCTATGTGTGAGGAATAGCCATGCTCACTTTGCATCACTGCCGACTTACCTTTCCCCCTTCTTAAACGTTAAGTGGAACATCTGGTTTCCATAAAACTACATCTCCTTGACTTCAACTGTTGGCCTTTATCCTTAGAATCAAGAATCCTTATGTGCTGACAGCAGTTTTCTACATGGCAGATTGGCATTACCCGTAGACTCTTAGAGGAGTCATCCTGATCCAAGGTATGTGAATCCAGTAATATCCATTTAGATGGCCCAAAGCCATGTGCATAACTCACAATTTACCCTTCTGATTTATTGTGGCATAACTGCTGCAACGGAATTATTTTATATCTTTGGGAAGTTTTATCTCACAAAAACACTCAGGGCTGCAATAAAAATCAATTTTGCTCAAGCATTCATGGAATTTGGGAAGGGAGATAGCTGATCCTTTCTTTTGGAGGAATATGCCAATGTTGAATATTAATCTACATCCTTGTAAGTCATCAAGTCTTCTCTCAAATAATTTAATTGCCATTGTCAGTGAGAGACTTTCTGTTTTTAGGATTCTGAAGATGTTTCTTATCTTGTTCTTAAAATAAACCTTTTTTTTAAAAAAAAAAAGAAGTGCACTATTATTTTTCTCTCACAGGCTAGAAAAGTGACTCAGCTCTCTGAACTTCTGAAAATTTTGTCTAGCTGGGGAATTTCTCATCAGATAGTTGTCAGCTGTCATGGCATTAAGCACAGCAAATCGCTAGACAGTTAGCAAAGATCGGAGTGCGGCTTGTCGTTGTTACCAGGTGTAGAGTCTCTTTGGAAATCTAAGCCAGTTTCCATTTGAATTCCATTTTTCTTCACATGAGCAAGAAAGTGGAGGGCCGGGGGTGACTGAGCACGCACCTCCCTGGATGACTATTGGAGAGAGAAGGTTGGCAAGGGGATCGATGAAAGCAGGAGGCTCTATGGGCACCGCAGCGGTAACCTAAACAACACAGGTACCCCGAAACATTGAAAGACGTCCCAGTGTGGCAGTAGAGGTGGGGAGGAGGAAGAATGCAAGACAGGGAAAGGGGTGCATGCCTTCTCCCTCCTGCCATCGTGTGGCGTTCCTCTCCCCGCCGTCATCCCTGTGGGAACTGTGCATAAGCAACTCTGGGAACGCAGACAAGAACTTCCTTTCTGGCAGCCATCTGCTGCTGCCTCCCCCCCGCACATCCACGAAGGTCCTGATCCCACCACTTCCCCACAAGTGTCCCAGGCCCTTCCCGCCCTCTCTCCTGCACTGCCTTCTCTCCCGGTTTGCTTCAACTCCTGCTCTGACGCCCCAATAAGGCGAGATAGCTGGGCACACGGGTGCATCACAGGCACAGCTAATTTGCTTGCACAGGAAATCGGCCGTGGAGATTTGTCCCACAGCACCACTAGGCAGTGGGGGGGGGGGGGGGGGGGGAATAATAGTGGCAGAGAAGCACCAGGAGAGGGCCAGTCAGGGATGAACACTCATGGTGGGTCAACCTAGGTGGGGTGGGGGCTGGGGTGAAGTGGGCACAACCAATTGTCCCATTCCCCACTCCACCCTGAGGCACCACATGCTCTACTTAACAACCTGTATATTTGTTTAATAAATGCACTGGAGACAGCAGAGATGGCCATTTGTTAATTGAGGTAGTTCATTTATTTGTCCTAACCTCCAATCCTAATGGGCGGCATCCCTTACAGTCATTACTTGAGGTCCACAGCAATAGAATTAGTAATATATGTAATCCATCTGGTCCTGGTATGTTGAACTCATCTAGACTACACAGATGTTCTCTTACCATTTTGTTGTCTATTTTAATTTGTATTCCTGTTTGTTTACAATTCTGTTTGTGGTAAGTTGGGCTATTTTTTCTCCTTTTGTGTGAAGACAGATGCAAAGAATGAATTAAGCAGCTCTGCTTTCTCCCTGCGGCCTGTCAATTCCTGGCTATCTCCTCCCATTAATGGACCGATTGATTCCTTAACTTTCTTCTTTTTTACATATTGGAAAAAAAAATTGTTTTAGCCTGGGATGGTTTGCATCTATCTTCAAATCACAGATCATCTTCAGATCACTACCCCCAGCAGTTTTGAGAAGCTGTGTTGAGAAGCTATGTTGAAAAATCTTACTCAAGCTTAGTACAATCATTTTGATCTCTTAAACTTAACTGTACAATATATGGTTAAGTCTTCTTTAATCATTGCTACCTGTTATAACTGCTTATGGAACTAACCAAAGATCTGCCGTTTTGTTCCCCTTCCCTGTGGCTTGGCTTGTCACATCTTTCATTTCAAATTCTAGAGTATATTTTCTATTTGGGTCATATATACTTACCACTAAGAATCTTTTTAAAAAGGGAATTAAAAAGCATTTCATTTTACTTTCTGTATCTCTTATGATCTATTGACCAGAGAAGGCTTTTATGATAATTCTAAATTTGGTCAAGAAGTGATAAAAATGAGCAACATTTTAGATTAGTGCTTTTCAAACTGCAATCTGGAAATTGGCAATGTCTTAAAGTTGCCAAGTTTGAAAAACACTGTTTTAGATTAACTGGATACAAGATTTCACATGAAATTAGATGCAATTTGGAGCAAGAAAGCTTTTATGAAATCAATTATGAAACAATTAATTATTCAAAGTGTAAGGAATAAATGGGAATGTTTGCAGCTTTTAGTTTACATTAACATTCAGCTCACCAGAGAAAAAAATTCTAATGGACACATTCAGAAATTGCCTTTTTTATTTCAATAGTAACACAACTGTAAAACAGAAAAAAATGGAATGTAAAGAAACTGTTTTGGGAAATTTCTTAAGAATAAGCAATAAGGAAACATTACTGCATTAGTTGTTATTTGGCAAATATAAATAAGAGAAATATTTAGTACTTAAGTGTTTGGCAACTTTCTTTTTTTTTTTAAAAAAACACTTTTTCACTGTCTGGTTTAATCAAAGAAGTTATGAGGTGTTTCAAAATTCTGAATATACCTATCCTAATAGTATCAAATTGTACCTAGGTTGGCAATTTCAACATTTGAAGTAGAAGTTACTATTTATAGTATTATTTAGGTACTCTGAATAAGTTGATTATTCCTCACACTATTCAGAGAAGTATTTTCCAATAAGATAGCATTTTAAGGACCTTTAATATATTTAAAAGTGTAAGATTTTGTATTACATAGGATTATATGCTATTGATGCTATATGTATTTGCTTTTCCAGAAGAAATCCCTTTCATGCTTTAAAAACGCACCTTAATTTCATGTTATTCAGTGTAACATATATAATATTAAAGAAAGTACCAAACAGGTTATGTGTCAAAAAAGAGCGCTACACATTACAAGGCAATTACACATTTTTGACAGAAAAGTAAAAGGCAATTCACAATCATTTCCAAGATATCTGTGAGATTTAAGGCCATTTGTTCTACTGTAAAATTTTGACACAAATACCCAGAAAAATGTGAATTTCTTGTAAAAACTGTACATGCAAAAACACTGGATAATTGAGATAAGAACAGGCATATCATAAAACACTTGAGTAGTTCTATACACAAAGTTGTGCACAAAACAATACAATTGTGCAGTTTTAATCAAGTTAAATAAGATTCACGACTTATTGTGCCCTCCATAGCAATATGACGGTGTCTTAGCCAACTCAAAATGAGCCAGCCCCACTTTTGAATAGCCAAGCTAGACAAACCTCATAGCAACTGTCAATCATAGTAAAATATTCACCTTCAGAAAGCAATATAACGCCAAAGGTCTATTGTTATTCAATGCAAGATACTTTACAGATTTCACACCTTACATGAGGAAACACAGGGCTCAAAAGTTCTTAGAAGTGCATGATACGGTTGTTATCATTTATTATGCCAGCATAATCAATCTTAAAAAATGTAAACACAAGTTATTTTAGGATTAGAGTATCTTGCAAAAATACATTTTCTTACACTATTCACATCTTGGAAGCTTATTCTCAGATATATCAGGTTGATACTTTGCTGAGCTATTCAATGAGGTGTTTCCATTATTGAGACCTATGAATGCATTTGTCCCCACTTTCTATTTTTAGCTTTGCACCTAATTCGTCTGGACAATCATTCAAAGAGATATTGCTTCTCTTGTGGATTTTTACTATTGCAAGATAGAAGACAAATGTTTAAGAATAACTACGTATAAAAAGTTGTTAAATTTCAAAAGTAAACAGTAACATGTAAACAGTGATACAGAGGATTTGCATTCACATTATATACATATACGTATTAGGTCAGAAAGACAAAGACTTTTGAATGGAACCCGTGGTCTTGTGCTTTCTCCAATCGTGCCTCCCCGCCCCATATTAATAGGCATTTTCTGTTAGAAACAGTAACACTTACTTAGAAACAACTTCACCATTTTGCTTCTTGTAAATAAAAGCTGTTCAGTTGCACGTGCAACAAGTTTGAACATTTTGGTATACAAAGTTAACTTTTTTTTTTTTTCCTTCTCCCAAGCCCACGAGGAAATTCTACTTACTGCATACAAAGAGCTTGCTGGCTCTTAAAGTGCATCACTGTACTGGAAAACTCTTTCTTGGCAGCACTGTCTAATTTTGAAAAGTATTCAATATTCAAAGTGCTCATATCTGAGTCTGTACCACGTGAATAGGTGGTGTGTACGGAGGTGGTGCCGGAGATGGCTTGATTCCTCTGACCCTCATGTAGGAAAGAAACTGGTCCGGGATCTCAGCTAAGACATCTCTTGCAAGTCGGGCCATACTTAATATGTGGTTTCCAGTTCTGTCAATATAATCCCGAAATGGTACAAACTGAAATGAAACAGGGGGTGGGGAAGCTTAAGTGTTGCTTTTGTGGTGTCATACAGAATGAAGTCTAAAGCAGGAAATAAGATACTTTGAGACGAATGCAGGGAAAAGCAACATGAAACAAAATCATCGTCATCAAAACCACAGTAATAATGTACTTTAAAAGACCATTTAGAAAAAGTTACTTCTCACCAAAGATCTGATCAAATACAAACACACAAATACCACCACCAGCAAAACAATATGGATCACAGATTTCACATGATGCCATAAAATAACCCAGGCTTGTTTCTCTACTTATCATGTTCACTTATCTGATTATGAGCCCAATAAAGTACTTTGTGGATGTGTGAAGATGTACTGTGGTTGGTGAAGTTGGAAGTTTCCCATTTTTTTTAACTTTCATTTGTGAGCCACCTATGGCGATTTTGCTTAAAGCAGTGGCTATAGAAATCTTTTAAATGAATCAATACATTAATATTTTTGTCTTACCTGTACTATATCTCTTTCTGCATAAACTCCTCTTGATGAAACTCTTATTTCATCACCATCCAATTCTTCCATGGCTTAAAAGAAAAAAAATATTCCCATTATTTCGCTGTCTGAAATTAATCAATGCAGCCAACCTGATATGAAATGTGTGGCTTTCCTATATAAATAATCTATATAGTGCAATTGCTAAACTGGGCATGGGCGTGGCCAGCGCATGACACATTCTACCTGTGGGCGGGGACTTTGACAGCCCTGGTCTAAATAATCCATTTCATCCAGGAACCTCTGGAGCTGTTGCAGGGGAGCATTAATCACACCAGGACCCACCAGCATGTCACGTACTGGGAAGCTTTCCAAAACCAGGAAGGGCATGGATCTAAAACACAGGGGTGTGTCTGCTAGTATTCTCTAAAGTTCCTGTTAACTTCCTCAGGAGCAGCAGGCCAAACCGTTCCCAGATAACAGGGCAAGGACCTGCCCCTGATGCCTCCACTGAACCAACAACCATGCTGGCATCTAAATCATTTATGAAGATGCTAAAGAGTACTGGGCCTAAGACAGAAACTTGGGATATCCCACTGCATACTTGCTTCCAGGTAGATATAGTTCCATTAAGCAGTACAGATTGGATGTAGTTGCTAAGTCATTTGTGAAGCCGTCTGGTGGTGATATCTAACCTACATTTTTGTATCTTATCAAGTAAAAGGTTGTGGTCTACTTTGTAAAATGCCTCAGTGAAGTACAAAAGTATTATGTTCACAGCATTTTTTCTGGTCCACTAACTAATCACTTTGTCAAATAATTTATTATATGAAAGATATAACAAACTATTAAACAAAAAAGCACAGAATTTGTCCCACTGATTTGTGTAAAACTTCTCTTTAGATAACAGGAACTGTATTAAGTGAGGTCCTCACCATCAAATTCTGCAGGTCCAACACCCACTATTATTATTGACATTGGGAGTTTTGCAGCCTTCAAAAGAAAAACAAATGAAAAGTTACATCATTTTCAGGTATTGCAGGAAAATATTTTAAATATACATTTTTATCCCTTAATATTAAAAAAAAACATTCGTGAAATAGCTAAATAAAATATTTGTTTTATTTTCATCAAACTTTATTTACTTTTGAATCCAATAACCAACCTGGAATGTATTTTCAAGTTTTCATCAGGAAATGAAACAATAGTTTCAAGCATACATGAAAACTAAATTACTTAAAAGTATGGAGGAAAATTAGAACCTCAATCTTCTCTTGTTGCTTCCTATCATCCATGTTTTCAAAGATAAAAATATAAAAACTCGTACAGTATATTTCAAAGGCCAGTTAGTTCTTGAAACAGCAAAATGTGGTTGCTTCTATGACATTTATAATTTTTCTGTTGATCTCTGATATTTTAAAGATTCAACCTACATCATTTAAAAACGGTATCTTACATGTTATTTAACTTAAATTTTCAATATGTGGAAGACAGCCTCATTGTAATCTGTGAGGGTACTTCCTTCCCATTTTCTTTTCCTCTCTTGGAAAAGGAGACAGCCAAATTGGCCAGATCCTGCCTGTGCTCCAGCTCAATGCATAGGAGATGGGGAACACAGCTGAGCACATCAAATGATTTCCAGAACAAAGCCAACTTGGTAAGCATGCAGGACCAGAGCCAATATCCAGAGGGTGAAACTGGAGGCATGATGAGATGGGAGTTTTTTCAGAGGGCATGCCGTCAAGAGGGGTAGGAACTATTGACTAACTAACATATACAGCAGGCGGCTAGAGCTGTAGCACAGTTCCACACCCAGTCAGGAACTGAAAAGATGCTAAAGTCATAGGAACAGCTCCGGATAGAGGCAAAGTATAATTGTCCAAAAACCCTACAAAATGTCAGCCGGTCAGCTAAGCCTGCGATGACTAAAGTGGGGTGAGATCTAAGGCTGAATAGGGAATAAAGTTACTCCACAATCCACACTTGGGAGAGAGGCTAAGGACAGGGCTAACTAAGCCCTAATAATTAATACAGGCATGGGCAATTTAAGCAAGCCTGTAAAAGAGGGAGTGGGGGAATTTTTTTAAATAGAAACTTATCAAAATAATAAATATAGAGAAAGACACCCATAGAATTAGATACAAGTAATTAAGATTTAGGAACTGACATACAGAGACATAAGATTTAGAAAACAGAAGGATCTACTCCATTTTGTTTGGGAAAAAAATTGATTACTTTAGTACGATAAATCTTCCCCTTTCACAAAGGAAGAGAAAATTTGCTTCTTGTTTGTGGTCTGTACCATTTTCCCAAAAAGAGTTTGTCACAAAACATAACTTACATTCACTATGGACTCCTTTGTCTGAGCCATATCAGAAATGACTCCATCTGTAACAATGAGAAGAACAAAATACTGGGAGCCATCTTTTATTGAGGCAGCATATCTAAAAAACAAAAAAGAAGTCTTCACATTTTAATACTAAACACTATTTGGAATGCTTTTAAATCTGAATCTAATTAACACTAAAACAAGTGATAAACACCCAATTATTTTAAAAACAAAAACCAAAAACCTTTGAGTATTCAAATTGTATTCCTAGTCTATGGTTATGTTTTTGGTGGGTTGGACTGCATTATCTTTTTGCGTGAAGACAGGCGCAAATAATGAATTAAGTACCTCTGCTTTCTCTGTACTGCCCATTACTTCCTTGTCATCTTTTTTCATTGGTGGACCAATTGTTTCCTTGACTTTTTTCTTGTTTTTTATGTGGTGAAAGAAACTTTTAAACTTATTTTTGACATCTGTTGCAAGTCTTACTTTATTCTGAGTCTTTGTCTTCCTGATCATTTTTGCAAGTTTGGGCTATTTGTTGGTATTCTACCTTAGCTATGCATCTCTTTTTCCATTTTTTGTACTTCTTCTTTTTGTCTTTCAGTTTATCAGAGTTCTTTGTGTAACCAAGCTGGTTTTTTCCTGGATTTCTTGTTTCTCTTTTTCAGTGGTATTGATCTGGACTGGGTCATTATCCATATTTTTCGGAGTTTCCTTGACTTTTTTCTTATTTTTCACGTGTTGAAAAGAACTTTTAACATTATTTTTGACAATTTTTGCAAGTCTTGGTTTATTTGGAGCCTTAACCTTCCAGACTTCATCTCTGCAGATTTTTCCAATATGCTGGTATTCTGCCTTAGTTATATGTCCCTCTTTCCATTTTTATACTGATCCTTTATATTTATAAAATAGAAAATTAGCAATTCTCAAGGCAGATTTGGCAGTCATGTAGAACACTCAACAAATGACTCAGCTTCAAGGCCATCCAGTGCTGGGGAGAGATGGCTAATTTATATGAAGAAAAAGCTATGGGTCTGAACCACTCTCGCTTTATGAGGAGGCCCTTGTATCTCACAGTGGCAGTGGGCAATGAATTGCTGCATTAGATTTATTCCTGTTTTCTAATTGAACTGAACTGAGTCTACTAGTATTCCGGTCTTGGAAAAGCTTAATTGTCTAAAGATAGGATATTTGTGATTTACGTTGGTAATAATATATAGCTGTGATGGCGAACCTATGGCACGCGTGTCAGAGGTGGCACGCAGAACCATTTGTGCCGGCACATGAGCCACAGGCAAGCTTACCTCACTGTGCAAGTACATGCCTTACAGCTGATTTTTGGGCTGTTTGAGGCCTTTTTCGGCCGCCCAGAAACTTGAGAAAAGCCTTTGCAGGCCAAACAATAGGCCCATTTTGTCACTTCCTGTATTTCCAGAAATACCAGAAGTGATAAAACGGGCCCATTTTTTGGCATGCAAAGGCTGCAGAAGTTTTCCTCAAGCCTCTGGGAGGCTGAAAAAGGCCTCAAACAGGCCAAAAATCAGCTAGAAGGTGTAGTGTAGATAAGGGGGCGGCCACGGGGGGATTGCACACGCATGCGCAGGGGGAATGGGGGGCATATGCATTGCCTTCTGGGTGCTGGCATGTGAGCATGCGCACAATTTTTTGCACAGGAGCCCAAAAAGGTTAGCCACCACTGACATATAGTATGATGGATATAGAGCAAAACACTGTGAAGTCTTGCTTCATTCTGTTTATACTGTGAAAATAAGCTAATAGTTGTTGAAATGAAGTTATAATTGCAAATGAGTCTATGGATGCACAAAAAGTTTATTCTGTACACAGTAGCGCTCTAGATGTTTTGAGCAAAAGTGTATTGTTTTGGGGTGGTGTAAAAATAGCAAAAAAACCAACAACCCAAGAACACTGGCATTTGCAGATGTGGAGAGACAGGCAGAATGGGAAAAGTCTTGATAACTGAAGGGACAGACAACTGATAGAATGTGAGAGAAGAGACAGCATACTCCTATACCACTTATCCATAAAATCACTCCACAGGTGAAACTTGAAAAATTAGAATATGTGCAAAAGTTCATTTATTTCACTAATGCAACTTAAAAGGTGAAACTAATATATGAGATAGACTCATTACATGCAAAGCAAGATAGTTCAAGCCGTGATTTGTCATAATTGTAATGATGATGGCTTACAGCTCATGAAAACCCTAAATCCACAATCTCAGAAAATTAGAATATTACATGCAATCAATAAAACAAGGATTGTACATAGAAAATATCGGACCTCTGAAAAGTATAAGCATGCATATGTACTCAGTACTTGGTTTGGGCCCCTTTTGCAGAAATTACTGCCTCAGTGCAGCGTGGCATGGAAGCTATCAGCCTGTGGCACTGCTGAGGTGTTATGGAAGATCAGGATGCTTCAATAGCGGCCTTCAGCTCTTCTGCATTGTTCGGTCTCATGTCTCTCATCTTTCTCTTGGCAATGCCCCATAGATTCTCTATGGGATTCGGGTCAGGTGAATTTGCTGGCCAATCAAGCACAGTAACCCCACGGTCATTGAACCAGGTTTTGGTGCTTTTGGCAGTGTGGGCAGGTGCCAAGTCCTGCTGGAAAATGAAGTCGGCATCCCCATAAAGCTCGTCTGCGGAAGGAAGCATGAAGTGCTTCAAAATCTCCTGGTAGACAGCTGTGTTGACCCTGGACTCAATGAAGCACAGTGGACCAACACCAGCAGATGATATGGCTCCCCAAATCAACACAGACCGTGGAAACTTCACACTGGACTCCAAGCATCTTGCAGTGTGTGCCTCTCCATTCTTCCACCTGACTCTGGGTCCTTGGTTTCCAAATGAGATGCACAAGTTGCTCTCATCAGAAAAGAGGACTTTGGACCACTGAGCAACAGACCAGTTCTGTTTTTCTTTAGCCCAGGTAAGACGCTTCTGACATTGTTTGTTGTTCAGGAGCGGCTTGACAAGAGGAATACGACATTTGAAGCCCATGTCCAGGATCCATCTGTGTGTGATGGCTCTTGATGCACTGGCTCCAGCCTCGGTCCACTCCTTTTGAAAGTTCCCAACACTTTTGAATGGCCTTTTCCTGACAATCCTCTTCAGGCTGCGGTCATCCCTGCTGCTTGTGCACCTTTTTCTTCTACACTTTTCCCTTCCACATAACCTTCTATTAATGTGCTTTGATACAGCACTTTGGGAACATCCAACTTCTTTTGCAATTACCTTTTGAGGCTTTCCCTCCTTATGGAGGGTGTCAATGATGGTTTTCTGCACAACTGTCAGGTCAGCAGTCTTTCCCATGATTGTGATTCCTCCTGAACCAGACTGTGAGACCATTTAAAGGCTCAGGAACCCTTTGCAGATGTTATGGCTTAATTAGCTGATTAGAGTGGGATACTTTGAGCCTAGAATATTGAACCTTTTCACAATATTCTAATTTTCTGAGATTGTGGATTTGGGGTTTTCATGAGCTGTAAGCCATAATCATCTCAATTATGGCAAATCACAGCATGAACTATCTTGCTTTGCATGTAATGAGTCTATCTCACATATTAGTTTCACCTTTTTAAGTTGCATTACTGAAATAAATGAACTTTTCCACGATATTCTAATTTTTTGAGTTTCACCTGTATAATCCTTGAAGGTTATTTTAAGCCAAATCCAGAATAACAAAATATTTGAAATTTTATTTTTGTTTAACCACAGCTGGTCTGAAAGGCAGAATGCCTCTATGTTCTATGAGGTGTTAAAAAAAACAATGCCTCCCCAAAACAGTTTGTTTCCTATGCACCCCAAACGATTCCCTTGCCTAAATATTCATGAATTAAAAACACAAATGAACTTTCACATTAAAAGAGACAAGAGGGATAAATGAAGTCTAAAATAAGTACACTATGTAATAATGGCATAATATTCTAATGCAAATAATGCATAATGCAGTTCTTTTCATTTTAATGAAAACTACATTAAAAATCTTAAATATTATTATATAAAGTTTCAGTTCTGGATATTAGACCTATTCATTACCTTGCTACATGATTAATAACAGGAGCAAAGTTGGTTGGTCCATAAAGTTGCACAGATTTTAAACTCATATAGTATGCTTCCATTACACCATCAATTCCATTGCAGTAAGGATTTTGTGGATTTCCATTCTGTAAATTAAAACCAGGAAAATATATTAATTACTGAGAATGTGATTTATAAAATAGTATTATGACTGATAAAAGTCACCAAGCATTGTATGAGCTGACTAAGACTTTTAAAAAAGTAGGAAAACTGTATTTTAAGGTAGATTTCCGGGGTTTTAAGGGATGAAGTAAGTAACTGCAAAGCTTAAGTCGTCCATTTTGCCCATTATCCACTCAAAATCTCCAAATCTGGGTAAGGGAGGTGAGGCCACAAGATTCTGGAAACGATGATAAGAATCCCGATCATACATCCTTCACTCTGGCCTTTTTCTTTTTAAGTTCACTTAGTTATCCCAAGACTATTCCCAAAGACAACCTGCAATTACAAGACTGTAAATCCTAATTTTTCCCTACTTCACCAGAGTGCTTATTTTAGTAACTTGTGAGGCATTTCATATAGGAAAGTAAAGTAAATAAAGTAAATATAATTCAGCATCTTCTATTAGAGTGGCCATGTAATTTTGTCTCTGGAAGGAATTGCTGTTTTAAGTTAGGAGGGATGTTTGCTTTTGAGTCATGATAATGAGAACGACATTGATGAATCAGGGACGTGCCTTTAGCAACCGAAGTAGATGTTCAATTCCAAAAATTAAAAGCTACACTTTTACCAGAGGCTTGGGAGGAGGAGAGCAACGTAGCCACAAACAAACAAATTTCTTACCAAGGCAAACTCATGAGATATTCTTCCATCTGGGGGCAGTTTTGCACCAAAACCTAGAGCTGGAAACATTTTGTCAGTATCATAATCTTGAATGATTTCACCTACTGCCCTTAATGCCATTCCATATGCATTCAGTTGGTATGGATTCATGTAGTGAAGTGATGTTGGATGTGCAGGGTTACCTGTTTTTAAAAAAATATATGTAGAGGATGTTTAGTAGATGTGACTTTACATGTAAAGTACATATATGGTTATATGGTTCTCTATACAGTGCTACCTTGGTACTCATTATTAACTGGTTCCAGGAGGCAGGACGAATCACAAAAATGATAAATACCAAACAATTTTTTTTCCCATAAGGAATATTAGCAATAGCACTTAGACTTCTATACCGCTTCAGTGTTTTCCAGCCCTCTCTAGGCAGTTTACAGTCAGCCTATTGCTCCCAACAATCTGTGTCCTCATTTTACCCACCTCAGAAGGATGGAAGGCTGAGTCAACCTTGAGCCTGGTGAGATTCGATCTGCCAAACGGCTGGCAGCTGGTGATCAGCAGAAGTAGCCTGCAGTACTGCACTCTAACCACTGCGCCACCACAGCTCATAATGTAAGTAAATTGAATGTGTTCCCAAACTAAGGACAACGCACACTTTTAAGGCAATATGTAAAAAGTGGTATAGAGCTGTATATCATTAATTTATATAAAAAATAAACCTAAACATAAATATTTAGATTAAATAAAATAAAATTTCACTTTACTTGTACTAGTGACAAAAAAAGTGCAAAGATACACAAAATGACCACAAGCTAAGACCAGGCCACAAGGGGATGTGCACAGGGCAAGAGCTATCGCGTGACTAATGCATGACCCTCTGGAAAGGGTAGCGAGTCATGAAGCAACCATCACTGACAAGTTCTAGTTTGCATGTTGAGTACCAAACAAACAAGACTACCGAGACAAAATATGTTAGAGTACCAAATTCGATGAGTTTCAAAGCAGTCAAGGACCAAGATATGAGTGTAGGAGCAAAAATCTCTCTAACTGCTACTTTCTTAACAGATATAATTTGTACTGTCAATATATATTTCTGATTATCTCTGCCCTCAACTATATTACCTTCCTCCCACAGGGAACTGAAATCCCTATTATTTCATCAAAGGCTGCCTTCTTTTCCATGTGAATAAAACAGACTTAAACAATAAATGTGTTAGTGATAAAAAAGCTACCCAACTTTTCCAAAATGTGGACAGCAAAGTTAAGTATTTCTTCAGGTATATTTTTACTATATTCAATTTAAGAATTTATTGGGCCAAATGGGCACAGAGCAGGGATGGGATCTGACCGATATAACTACCAGTTCTGTTGCTCTGCGTCATGCGTGCATGTGCACGCGCAACTTGCCCGAGTGCAATTTACAGCCTGCTGAGCTGCCCGGATGGCTGAGCAGCGCTGCGTGCAAGTGCGCAGTGGTTGGAAAAGCCCTTTTTTCCTGCTTTTTCAACCACAGCTGTGTCGCGCAAAGCAGCTGTGGTTGAAAATGCAGGAAATAATGGTCAGGTAAGAGCCCAGGCGGGCGGGTGGGCCAAAACAGCAGCAGACTTAGAACCGGTTCTATGTATGATCTCTGTTATTGCTGCTCTTCAGAGCAACCGGTTCTACAGAAGTGGACAGAACCAGTAGAATCCCACCCCTGGTACAGAGGTATATTGCTTTGCTCATTTTTAAAATTATGCTCAATCATGGCAATTTTAATTTTGCTAAATTTGAAAATTGTGCAACAACAGTTCGATCCAGAGGTTAGATAGTCTAGTATTGTCACTAAAATGGAGAAATGGAGATTGAGAGACTAACTTATCTCTAAATCAAAGGCTTCAGATAAACCTGCTTCAGGTTCTAAAAATAAATAAAAAAACCTTTTAAAAATGTCTCTATGAAAAGTATCTAAAATTTTACATAATCACATCCAAAACAGATGCCCATATTTCACTGTAAGCATTAGAGCCTGTGGGATGATTTTGAACCTCCTAAGATTATGTGAAGAATTGTACAATCACAGGGCTGGAAGGGACCTTGGAGGTCTTCTATAGCCCAATCACTTGGTTTCTTTAATTTTCTGCTAGGCTTCATGAGCTCATTTGACTTTGAAAACAAAAACAAGCAACAAAAGCTGCCTCCAAGTTAATTAAAAATAATTAAAATTGAGCAGAGTTAGTATTTCATAATATATGGCAAGTGTAATTAATAAAACTATTCCTTCCAGCAATATTGATAGAAAGAAGGGAAGGAGGCATCATCATGCGATTCATATCTTTTTTAATCATATAAAACCATACGTTTCTGGTTTTATAAAACAAGCCTAAACAGCCATCTCTGTGTTTGTATATATAAATTATTACCATAAATTGCATACAAATATAACCATATTCTACAGATATATGCAAACTTGCATTTAGACTTGATTTTTTTTTACTGTAAATAACAATGATTATAAGCATACAATGCCAAAAACAAATAGCATTTTAATAGCCCTCATGAGTAAGGTAATTAAAAGCTTTCAGAAACGCAAGGCTTCTCATCTTTTTCTAATAATATATCAGAAAGGAATTTAGGCAGTCAATGCTAGATTACTGAAATACAGCACAGCATTTTTCACAGCAAACAAAACAAAGAACTCTCTCTCGAGTGCTTAATAATGCATTCTCAGTTTGAATGTACTGGCTTAGATCCACATTTCTATAGACAGAAATGTCTCTGATAAAAGGACTTTATTTCCTCCCTTCTTGCTTCATCATTCAGTGCCTCCTGAAGCAACACTTATTAAGATTGGGAAATCCTTAGCATAATGTGAGAATATGCAGAATGAAGTTGTTAGCACTTTTCTATTTAGGTAAGGTACTTTTGCTTCCAAACCGCTGTAATTTATTTGCATTAAGCTTTTGGAATATGGTATGCCAAAATGAAAGCATATAACCTCAAAATATTTCCCACAATTGAAATGTTTAGAAAGCTGAATAGTATGTCCAACTTAAGTGAATAAACTACACAATTCTTACCATTTGAAGCTGTAAAATCAATAGCCACGGTGAAATTGATTTGAGTCCTATTCAAAGAAAGCATAAATGATGCAAATTGTTTAAGATTGAGGTTTAATATATAAGAAATATAATAAGAAAAAATCAATAAAATATACTTAATTATAAATGTTCCTATATATAAATTACAAGCTGCATTATTCAAAAATTAAAGTTATACTGAATATATTATCTTTTAGAAAGTAGAACCAAACTTTCATTATGAAAATGGCATTCAGAGTATGAACTTATACAAGACAGTCATATATTTGGAGCATTCCTTATTTTTAAGTATGTGTATAAATTTAGGCAGGATCACAATTAAAAGTGTAATCCCCTCACAAAGGATTAATCCATGTGACAAGACAAATATATTGTAACTTTAATACAGCTACTAAAAATAATTTATAAGTGAAAAGTACATCATTTCACTAAAAAATGTAGAGGCCTATGACAGATAAATCCTCACCTGGATAGTACATGTATTAAGACAAACCATATACTAAATAACAAATACCTTTAATTTAAATGTCAGAAAGCAAAAACAGGCTTTCATGTTTCAAAAACTGTCTTTAAGTCAAATGCTAAACAATCATGCAAAAGAAACCAAAACAAAACAACTTAATGTAACAATCCTAGTAGTTTGTAATTTCTGAAAGGTTTAAAATGACATGAACAACCAGATCCACATGTGAAGAGTTCAATTAGGACATAATAGCATGTCCGCAAAATGATAAGCTATGCTTTACTATGGTATTACTAACTTATTACTTAATATTACTTATTATAAATTAATTTTGAGACCTTGGCCTTTTTAAAGTTTTTTTGCTACATATTTTTATTTGGGTGGATGTTTTAACATTTAAATCTATCCGGTGGTTGATAATTTATTGATTTAGTTGCATTTCTGAACTGTGTTCTCCCGTACTAATATAATTTAAAAAAACCCACTCCCTTCTAGCACTGATGACGTTACCTTGTTTGGTAATGGAACATCTACAGGAAAACAACCACAGCATCACACAGCATATATTATTTATTTACTATTCTTAATAATATTTATAGTAAAATAAATACAATATAATAAAATATTTATAATAACAATCCAAACTCCTAAGTTGTGATATTCTTTTATACTGTTTGAAAGTTAGGTCTCACATGATTGGAAGACTGGTACCTACATCAGGCTGGTACCACAAGTAATTGCTTTTAGCCTTTATATAAAGAGCAGCAGGAGAAAGAGGCACAAGAAATTTGAATACTCATTGTAGTATAAATAGAATTTGCATTTGATACAGAAGGCACTGGATTTTTTTATAATGGCTTTATAGTTTTGCTATAATAAATCTATTATTTCTGATTTTTCGTGTCCTAATAAACATATTTTAGTAGTATTATGTCTTTGCATTTGATAGAGGCCTGACAACCATACCTAAAACAATGTGTCTATAAGAAATTAGTACAAAGAAGAGCTATTTATGCTCCTATTTTATTCTTAATGGAAGTAAAATCTTGTTTTTAATCAGTTTTCTGGAGTATTTACTTACCCTCCTTTAATATAGTCGAGAAATGAAACTTCTGTTTCCACTAGGAAGGAAAGTAATGTTACCTGAGAAAAAATAATATGTAAGAAGTAATGAACATTAATTTTCAAAACAGCCATATAAAGAACATCTATTTTTAGAATACTGAAATATTGTTTTAAATTAGAAAAGTTTATATTTATTTAAAACTTTTCATTATACAATAAAGTGAAAATTTTTGATCCTGTTATGTATCAGTAACAACTTTTTTCTCCACTTTACAAAATTCACAACTATTGAGAAAAGTCCTGTCATTTTCCTATTGACAGCTCTGTTTGGAGGATTTCTCCTATCAATTCCTGTAATGCAAGCAAGTGGACTCAGACTATATGCCTCTGATCCATGTAATCTCAGCAAACTACCTCAAACTTCCTGGGAAATAGTGATCCAAAAGAAACGGAGTCTCTATGGTTTCTCCAATGATGCCATATTAACCTTAGAGTCAGATCAAACTAGATCAATAGGATGGCAAAGGATGTTACCTAGATACAGAAGGTCAACAGAAATTGCTACTTTCTTTAATAATATAATTGCAAATAACCCAATGTGTGCCTAAACCAACCTCATATTTACATCAATAACTGTTTCCAAATTGAGATGAGCCTTATTTTAACTTGATTTAATGCTCTCCACACAGCTGTCTTGAAAGGGAAATATAGGAAAATCCCATTTGAAACACAGTATTGCCTCTATAATATGGATACCAAAGAAACCACAGCCCATGTTATTGCCAAGTTCTACAGAGACAATCACAGGTTATCCTTCTATTATTTAAAATTTCAGGGTACACAATCTTTTGTTTGCACTATTAAACAATTTAAAAAAATTGTTTCTCTAAAAGTAGCAACAATTTACTATATTTATGTGTAAGCTTTGCCCACAAAAGGTTACTAATAGTTCTTGTTAGGGTATACTTTTTATATTGTTCATTTTAATGAATGTAATTTTATTGGTCAATGACTGAAATAAAGCTTCTGTCCGTCCAACTGCGTGCATGCACTTTTGTTTTCAGAGATCACCGGCATTACCTCTTAAATTAATGTTTTAAAACTACTGCTTGATCTAGCATTAATGATTGCCAACTGTGTAAACAGCAAAACAAAACATGGAGAGACAAAATGTTCAAAGTTCAAGGTTATTATTCCTAGTTTCACTTTATATGTGTGAATAAGAACAGTAGTACAGTTATCTGCTTTTGTTTCCCCAGAATAACTGAGCCATTTGTATTTAATTTCTGAAATGTTTTGGAAGAACTTATTGGCTTTTGCTAAATGACACATTTATTAAAAGATCTTCACTACCAACATATGAATTTTATTACTGACAATTTAATCACTATTTCCTAGGACAGAAAATTATTCAGGCTTTATATTGATCTCTATGCCTTTTAACCAGACTATGTTAAGTCTTAAGTGAAAATCTCAAAATTGTACCAGACCAAGTCTTACTCACTATTTTTAATATTTCCAGCAATCTTAAACTCAGTGATGATAAATTTTGGAGGATCCTTATGCAAATTCTTCCAGAATTTAACTGCAGTAATTTTAATGTGATTTTATATATTTATGCTTTCATTATAATGTTGTAACTGTCCTGAGTCACCTTATGGCAGGAGTGGGTGGCAAATCAATTTAATAAATAATAATATTGACAAATTCACCACCAGCCAATTGCTCAGAACACCTTACATCCTGCAACAATAACACCGCAAAACATTCACATCTGCCTATCTCAGGTCCCTGGGAAGAACTTGTTAGATAGACAAAAATGCGAAATTCAATTTGAACATCTGGCTGACTGTGCAATGAACCATAACTTACTTCAGCATAATACAAAGCATGGAAATGAAGTAATAAAAACAGACACTTAACTGTTCCTGAATTAACATACTTTTTCTTTTTTGCTTTTTTCTTTGGATTTATTACCTAGGAAGATAAGTAAATAAAGTATATTCAATATTAATGCAAGTTTTTTCTTGTTTCATACACCTTTAGAATTCAACTGTATCCCTTTAGCATCCACTACACACAAACAACTAACTTTTCCAAAGCAAATATGAATTTGCATGGGCTCCCTTGGCTGCTACTGTATCTTTTTCTTTGGAGTTAATTGTGGAAGGATGGAAAAGTAAGAATTGTAGGTTTTTCTAAGTTTCTAAAGTAGTAAGGGAGAATCCCTTTGTCTGTCAAGTGGACTGTCAATAAAACAATGAGGCTTGCAATAAGGTTGGCTTTAACTAACTTTGGACTCATCCTGATTGTGAGGTAATGGGAATAAAATTAACTAAACAGTAATGATGAAAAAGAAATGATTAATTCCTGTCATTCATCTGGATGATATAGTGCAGGGGTGTCAAAAACTCAAGGCTGCCCTGGAAAGGTGAAGGACTTGGCCTGCGGTGCCACAGCCAGTGAAAGGAGCTTGTTTTTCACTAGCAGAGGGTTGGTTGCAGGAGGCCGTCACAGCCCAAAATGGAGCTCGGGAGTGTGTTTTCGCTGGCAGAATGCTCAGGCCGCCACAGGCACCCCCGATACGAGTGATGTTGAACTGGTCATGCACCCCCTGGCCATGACCTCTGCCACCCCCAATGCAGCCCTCAATGAAATTCGAGTTTGATACCCCTGATGTAGTGCAAAAGGTCTGGATGTGAAGTGAGAGGACAGTCGACAGAAGAAAACTGGCCACCAATGCACTGCACAGAGCAGAGCTATAACATGTTATCCTAGGGGAATACGTAACTTCCAATGTTTCAGTGATTGTGTCACATTGAAAAGTACTATCAAAATATTCTGAGCATGTTGTCATGGAAAACCCTGACCGTTATAGGGAATAATGACCCTCTAAATAACTCTAGAATGTAGAACATCATCAGAGTTGCAAAGGACCTCGGGGACCTTCTAGTCCAACTCCCTGCTCAAGGAGACCCTGTACCATTTTAGACAAATGGCTGTCTAGTGTCTTCTTAAAAACCTCCAGTGATGGAACACTCACAATCTCTGAAGGCAAGATGTTCCACTGATTGTTCTCATTGTTAGGAAATTTCTCCTTAGTTCTAGGCTGCTCCTCTCCTTTTACTCCTTTTACTTTCCATCCATAGCTTCTTCTGGTGCTTCTGGTAAATAAGCTGTTCCCCTCCTTTTTTGTGGCATCCTCTCAAATATTGGAACACTACTATCAAGTCACCTCTAATCTTTCTCTTCACCCAGTTGCAGGAACTTTTCTAGTAAACACACCCGGTTCCTGCAACTTTTCTTATGTTTTAGCCTCCATCCATCTGGATATTGAGCCTATCTTCTGGGGTTTTGGCTATTTTTGTCAGCTTGTCATCATCTACAAATTTAATCAATTCCCCTTTTATTCCCTCATCTAAACAGCTTACAAAGATATTGAAGAGCATTGGGCCTAAGACAGAACTTGGGGTACTCTACTGCTTACTTCCCTCCATGTAGATGTAGTTCCATTCAGGACTACATGTTGAGTGTGTTTTGTTAGCCTGTTAAATATCCACCTGGTGCTGATACTGTCTATCCCACATTTTTCTAGCTTACCAGGAAGTAGAGTGTGTTTTATTTTGTCAAATGTCTTACTGAAATCCAAATATATTATCTCTGCAGCATTTTCCTTGCCCACTAATTCAGTCACTTTGTCAAAGAATGCAACTAATAAGATTTGTTGCATGATCTGTTTTTGACTCTGTGCTATCTCCTATTTTAATCCTAGTACTATGCAAATAGGTTGACTAGTAACTCATAGTGGCACAACAGCAAGATTCATCTAAACTTCTTGGATAAGAAGAAAAATGTTTTCAAAGGAAAAAAAATCAAGAAAATCCAGTTGCTTTTTGGAAAAAAGCACTTTTGGGGCATTTTTGTGGAGTGCATCTATAGATTTTCATCCCTTGATAATTATTAAGACAGATGCTAAGAGTAATTCCAAGACAAAAAGGGATGTTTTCCCAATTATTTCTCTCAAACATATAGACCAGGGGTCCTCAACTCCTTCAACACATTGACCTCTTCAAGAAGTTTTAGATCATTCACCAACTCCAAATGTTTATTATGTAAAAATAATTTAATAAATAGTGTTTAACTAATAACACTACAAAGAATAATAACAAACCAAGAATGTATAGCCCCATTGTCCTTGGGGCTGATAATGACCACTTCGGGAAACTCTGGTTTAGACTTTTAAAAGTGCTTGTTATGTTTAACATTACAGCTATATATAATACTGTATTTAAGAGATTCTTACGTTTTTAAGTTAAGTATCTAATACATCATACTTTAAATAATAAGTCTTAATTGGTGTGGTGTAAAGGGTTTAAAAAGAAATTAATTTCAATTCTATAAAATCCTGAATAAGTTTATCTTTGTAGTTAAACTAATATGCCTGAGTAATGGGAGAAGAAAAGAGTAGACAGGTTCCAAAGACTGTTTTTACCTTTTCTCAATTTCTCTAATAAGCTTTAAGTAAAGATTTGAGGTGATGAGTATTAATTTCTTAAAATAAGGAAAGATGGGGGAGGGGGGGAATCAATTTAACTCATTACCTCATATACATTAAACTGTGACTGTCCTCTAGACAATTCCCTATAGCTTGTGGTGAATTCTCCAATAAAATCATGACTAGAAAAAACAAAGAAATATTCACATTAATAGAATCAAGCATTACAATACAATGACACATATATTTGCCCAAGGTTTTTTTTTAATTAATTGTTCACAATTTTGGAGACTATTGATTTCAATATTTCAAATCTCTATAAACTAATAATAACAGCAAGCTCTCTGCAATGTTCATATTCTCAATAGTATGCATTTGGCCACTAGTTGATCTTCTATAACACCATACTGTTATTAACAGAAATTAAAGATTCAGAAAGGCAGTGCTAATGTCTAAAGTAGCAAATTTTAGAGATCTGCTGGCCAAGAAACAATTAGGGCAGTGATCCATAAAATACTTAGCTTGGGGGGGGATAGCCAACTCATTGGATAGGGAGGCAAAGTAGTTAATGGTGCTGCGGAGTGCATATATATTTAAAAGAAGGAGCCAAATGTTTGGTTGTTAAGTCACTATTTTTTCTTTAAAGAAGGGTCAAAAGCATCAAAAAATAAGAGTTTGATTCTTGATAAAAATATCACATCAGCCACTTTTCAAAAATTAACTTTTCTTTGTTTACTAAAACAGGGGTCTCCAACCCCCAGGTCCATAGCCAACTAGAAACTGGGCCACACAGCTGGAGGTAAGCAATGAGTGAGTGAGCAAAACCAAAATTATCCTCCCCCTCCCCCTGATCTGTGGAAAAATTGTCTTCCATGAAACTGGTCCCTGGTGCCTAAATGGTTGGGGTTCTATGTGATAAAAGAAATACAAATTCAAAGCATGTCTCTCAAAAGTGAAGAGGCAAATGCATTTTATCAGAATTTTTTCCACACACCAGTATGCTCAGTGTAGAAGTACGGTGTATGTACATATATGTTTGTATTTGTGTATGTGTGTATAAATGAGAGCAGAAGTAAGGAAATGGCAAGCAGTAAGAGTTGCTAAGATTCATGTCTTTTCTCTTAATAAGCATATTCCAATCTTAAATATTTCAGTAAAATTAATTGATAAATGCACCTTCATAACACCCCAAATAGCTAGCATTAAAAATATAAGTAACACTATATCTTCTGTACATTAGTGGTGCATATAATAATTACCTTCCATCTCTATCCCAGTCATACACTTCTATCTTAATTGTTCTGTAAAAAATAAAGAAAACATTCTAGAATAAAAAATACATTATTTGAACTGCACTATCACTGCCAATCATTTTGTTCAAATTTACAGGGCAATATAATTCATTTATAGAAGTCTCAAGATATCCTTTCAAGAGGTAAGTATTAAGATAATGTACTACTGAATCTAAGATCGTTATAAAAAATCTTTAAAATTCAACTAGTTACTCAAAAATGGAGCCGATTTTTCTTTCTTTGACTGAGAAAAATATATGTCTTATGCAACCTGTCTGCAACCTATTCCTTATGCAACCTATTCCAAAAGTGGGTATCCAAATATAAGGTTCCACAGGGGAGAAGATAGAGTAAAACCTCAATTTTGTAGTCTCCTCTTCAGCAGATTTCAGATAAAACAGACAGAATTTCAGATGAGATTTAATTTCAAAAAAATAAAATCCATTGTTCTCAAAACAATCTAAGCAACTGCTGTAATATATATGACATTTACATCTATTGATATCATTTATATAATTATGTAATTCACATAATTTCCATAAAATTATATACATAATACAAATGTTAAGAAATAAATGAAGTAAATTGATGCAAATAACATAAATTATATCAGTTGACTGGACTGATATAAATACAAGTTTAACAAACACTTGGCTTTAGCATAATTATTTCACCCAAACTGATCTATGTAACTTAATTTTATTGCAATGAAGGAATGAGCTAATGTAAATATTTCGTATTTTATTTTTTAAATAAACTGAAATACTAAACTTTTTAATTAAACAAATACATTAATACATGGTTAAGGAACAACCAAATCTTCAGTCATTGGCACAAAGCATTCAATATCATTTATTTGGTAACTTTTAGCAGTCATTCTATTATTTTTATGACTTAGGAAGAAACAAGCATGGGTAGAATGTAAAAGGATCTACAAGTATATAATGTAAAGAAATGGCAGATGATCAAAACTACATAAATGTAATGAACAAAATATTTTTAATCGAATTGTATAAATGAAAAAAATAATTAAGATTTTTCCCTACCTGAAAAACACATTTCTCTGAGGGTAGGTCCAATTATCCCAACTTCTCATTCCATAGATGACTGACAGGCAGATGTAACAATGAGGCAGATACTGCTGCTAGAGTATAAAACTATCTGTATGGTATTTAAGAATATGCTAAAAGAACACTCAGTTGGAATTATGTGGATTGTTGGATCTACTCTCAGAGAAATATTTCAGGGGGAACAAATTCTTCATTCACAAGAATGGATATCATACAACATTAACCATCTTGCTTAATGGGAAGCCACAGTTTTATAAATTATATTCATCTTGAAATACTAATAAAGATTTCAGCTTTGCAGATCTCCTCATAAGAGCCTATACTACTACTGCTGCTTTGATAAGATGAAGGAATGTTTCATTGAATTTGTGTCATGAATAAAGAAATCAATGATTTTTAAAACTGCTTTTACCTCTTTCTCATTTCCAAGTCAGATGAAGCCTATCAGCTTGTCCAGATTGGATTCTTAAACATCAATAGATCATTTTGAGTCACTTCGCCTTCCTCAGAATTTATGGAGGAAGGCAGTTCAGATATACAATAAATTAATGAAGCTGCTTCTGAGGAATTATGTCTAGATACTTTGAATCACTAATGTTAAATGTTGTCTATATATATGGTTAACCATATTTATTCATAAATTTAAAGTTCAAAGTAGTACAAATTAACGATGCAGAAAGCTACATATTTCAAACCACAGAATATATTAGCATTTTCTGTAAGAATACTCTTTCTAGTCCATGTCAATTTGAACTGTAGCCATAATTTTAATTGAACTGCCTGCTTTCAAAACGAAATATTTTAGTGCTTATTTCATGGCAAGTTAAATTGTATTTCTCAGGTTTTTTAAAAGTAATATATTAAGTCTATTAAGAACAATCATTGCTATCAGATCTCCAAAATCAATGACTTTATATTACAGACATGCCCATAACTTTTTTCAATTCTGTTTCAGCTGAAAATTGGTTGGGACTCACAACTAATTTCCATACAAAAACCAGACTATTTAAATAATATCATTTATAATCATTTGTACTAGTCTAGATAAATATTGATATAAGTATTACCTCATAAACTGCACACAAACAACTCATAGGATTTTTATGTGTGCACTAGATTAATATTTTGCATTCCATCAATGGATGGCACTCATAAAAAGCAAAGAAAACTGGCTAGTGAAAACACGATGTCTTTTTAAGAAAGCAGAAGTCTGGCATATTAATTGAAGATGCCAAGTGTCCAGAGACAAATATGTGAGACTGAACAAGTCTCCTAAATATTTGTTTGTTTTTTTTTAAAAAGATTAAGGTTAATGTACATAATTCAGCATTTCTGCATTGAAAATATATTATAATTAATTTATCTCTATGATCGGGGGGGGACTTTATTCTGACAATGAAATGAAGAAAAGGAAAGGCAGCAGATTTTCTATACAAACACGTAACTCATTTTGTCAACTGCAAATGCTACTTTTTCTTCACTTGGTTTAGTTCAGAATACCTTGACAGACTGCTCTGAAACTTTCCTCCTCCATTCTGTGGCTTATAATGTAGCCTGAAGTTTCACACTGAAGGTGGCAAAGGGGGAAGAGAAGATAGATCAGTTGAAGTAGCGATTGTATCAGTAATGTTGGCAATCACCTAAACTGAATTTATTTATCAGAAGCATTGAATGTAGTACTCAAGATTCATAACTCTTGATATGATAGATGTTATGAAATGAATGAGAGTACCATGTATTCTGTTGAAGCTTCTTAGCCTTATTTTTATCCAATCTATTTTAAGCAAGAAGACATTTCCATGAAATTTAATAGTTTGGCTTGAGGAAAGAATCCTCATCAATGTTTACTTTTTAATAACACAGAGCAGTAATTAATATCTTAGTGTACTAGCAGCAGTAATTTCTTGTTTCCTGACATTTTGCTTTTTATCTGCTTGTCAATCATCTGTAGAAAGAAAAGCACCTATTGTACTAAAAATGTTCTCTATTTCATTTAGGCTGTACTCTTATGAACAGTAACTTAACATTATATGGGATTATTGGATTTTACCTCTAAGTAAACATGTACATCAGACTGGGTTGGCGGACATTCACAACAGTAATAAAATAAGTAATAAAATATTAATATTTATTATGAATTCAAAATTTTTAAAAAGGATTTTAAAAGGTTTTTAAAAGGATTCAACTAAAATGAACAATCTTATAAGCATTTTGACACATTTAAACAAAAAATTGCTTCACTTACCGGTCATAATCTCCATTACAAAGTGCTCTGATGGATAACTTGAATGCCTGCCATACTGGATTTAAAGTGTTCTTTACAACTTCTGTCTTGTGGCAGATTGTGAAACTAAAACAAAATTTATTTTTTTTACTTTGTATTTATTATCTGCCATCAGGAAAAACTGTGAAAGATCTGATGCCTCATAGTTTGAATGAACATTTGTAAATTAAAAAAACATGATCAGTGCAGAAGAGAAAGATAATAGAAGTCAAAGCAAGCAGAGCAGAGGATTGTGATAATTTTGTTTTTATAGCCTTGGAGATGGTATCTAATTGTAACTGTTCCCTCTACCTAACATCACAAATCACTGGGGAATTACATGTTCTTTCATAATCAACAAGTTTAAATTACATAGAACATAGAATTATAAATTGTAAATGACCTCAGTGATCTTCTAATCCAACCCCTTGCACATCGCAAGAGATCCTATACAATTCTGGGCAAATGGTTGTCCATTCTAGTTTTGAAAATCTCCAGTGATAGAGCACCCACAACTCCAGGAAGCAAGCTATTTCACTGATTAATTGTTCTCACTGTCAAAAAATTTTAACCTTACTTCTATAGTTTGGATCTTCTCTTTAACAAGAATCTACCCATTACTTCTTGTTCTGCACTCTATTGCTTTGGTAAATAAGCCAATGCCCTCTTCATTATGAAAGCCCCCAACGTACTAGAAGACAGTTATAATGTCCCCCTAATCCTTCTCTTTGATAGGCTAGACATATTAACTACCTCAACCACTATCATTTGATTTAGCTTCTAGACAATTTATTATTTTTGTTGCTGTACTCTGCATACTTTCTAGAGTCTTAGCATCTTTTTTTGTATCATGATAATCAGAACTGGCTTTAATGTTTAATATAAAGTGGTATTGTAACTTCTCATGATCTTGATGCTCTACCCCTGTTGATGCAGCCCAGAACTGCATTGGCTTTTTGGGCAGCTGCAGCACACTGTTTGCTCATACTCAAGTGGTGGTCCGTTGGGACAACTAGATCTCTCTTACAGATACTACTGTTTTTACAGGGATATTTTAGATGGATATTGATCCATAAAAAAATGCTGATAACGCTATGAAAGTAAGGAGAAAACTTTTCATAGGTTATGAAGAGAATCCAGTAATCACTATTAAAGCTTATAAGACTGAATATTTAGCAGAACAAATGTGAATATCTACCTGCCATCTTCATTGCTACGAAAAAATACCAGGAAGGGATCAGATTTCCCAAAAAAGTCTTTCTTGTCTAATTTGTTTGCACAAAATTGCATCAAAACAGCTTCCTAAAAGAATAAAGGGATAACAGAAATATTAATTCTTAAATCACAGAGAACAATTTACATAAAATATGCACAATTTAATTTTTTAATATTCTAATAGATTAGAATAAAGTTAGAATAAAGAATAAAGGTAATGAAAGTCTTTAAAACATTTAGTAGTTGCCTGGATTTTTAATACTAAGATGGAATGATATTTTAAGCCCAGGGACTCATTTTAGGCCCAGGGTCTCTACCTGTCAAATATACATATACATACACATACACACACACACACACACACACACACACACACACACACTCCTGTGGTATTATCTAAGAATGGAAATAGATTTTAAGAGCATATACTAAATATAATAAAAAAATTGTAGCAGAAAAAATCAAGGTAGCGGCAAGGGGAAGTTTGAAAAGTATATCAGTCAGTGATTCTGGATTTATGGGTAGCTCAGGGGGGCAAGAGTGAATTTCAGAACTCTCTTTTGAGTAGCTGGGCAGATAACAAACTGAATCAGAATATTCTTTGTTCATTCTCAGAAATAAAGATCATTGAAGGAAAGCATCTGAGTGTTTTAATACTGGGAATGGAGTGAAAATGTTGCTACATTCCCTAAGAAAATTCCAATTTGAGAAAAACATCTGAGGTCAGCAACCTGCTTCACTGAAGTAGCCAGTGGCCATGCTACCATTACCACTGCCATTGCTAGAGGATCTATTGTTCCACCCACACTGAGGTGTCTGGTTAAGGCATCACCGAAAACATTCCCCCAGAGAGGCAGTGAGTGCTCTCTCCCTCTCTCTTGTGGGCTAGATAAATATATTTCTCTTTTTTTGGAACCATTGGCTGGGAAATTTCAGATAGCAAGTGACTTCTGCTTTTCCAATCACGATGCCTTCTTAATAGCAATATTGTGGATTTGTAGTAGCTCGTAATGCAATGACATAGGATTGTAATTCAGTAGTCATCTAGAAAATAATGCTGATATTCAGAAGAAGCTTCTTTTGTTTTGTGGATACTTTTCAAGATAAAGATTAAGAGTGAAAAGCACCATACAAGAGCTCCTAGGATCCATGCAATCACAGCAAGATGGGGCTAAGATTTGACCTTTTTTTTGCTTTTTGGGTTCTAGTGAGTCTCCTCTCTAGAATCTTTTCAACTTTAGAGAACCATCATCTTTTTAGGGAATTGGTTGCTACTGTAATGAATTATAGTCAAAGGGGAAAGTGTTTTTATTGATTCCAGTTAGAGAACACTTTCCTTTTTTCCTTCCCTCCCTCCCTTTCATCCATTAGCTCAAGGCACCGTGCACCATGCACCTTCTTTCTACTTTTCCCCACAACAATCCTGTATGTAAGGTTGAGCTGATAAAGAGAATGACTGGTCATGCTACACAGTGAACAAATTTTTTTTAATTTACCCGGCAACAGTTCAGTTCCTCTGCTGTCAGTATTATTGTGCCACATTTCCTCCCAGGAATTCCTCTGTTAAAAAAAAATTATATGGGTAACTGAAATATAAATGTAAAGAAAGTTTCCAAACAAATAGAACACTAGATAATTTCTATCAGATTTGTTTGCTCTTTCATATACGTTTCAATAGTACTAGCACATGCACTTTTTCCCTAGCTGAAAGGATAGGAAAGAAAACAGAAAAGCAATACACTAGTGACCTACAGTTCCTTGAATTAAATTTTTTTTTCCCCAGGTTCCAAAAAAGATTATTTGGAGCTAATCAACTAAGATAGGCTCACAGAGAAGTTGCAAGCAAACTTAATAGGATAGGTCCACATCTTATATGGCACAGCAATAATAGATGTTAATTTACCTTTTTTTTTCCTGCTTTCTGGGGCACAAAATGCCTTTTTTTTTAAGTGAAGATTTTTTTGAATTTTTTTCAACACAACACAACTAATTTTTAAAAAGTGGGAGGATGTATTGTAGGTTGAATACTATTCACAATGCATAGCACTTATACTGTGCTTAACATATCAGAAGTGCTTTGTTTATTTACATTCAAATTACTATGAAAGGATTTTTTTTAATTATTTTTTTTTAAAAAACTATAGTAATGATAATGTGATTTACAAAAACAGCCTTTCCTGTTCACAAAAGAGTCAGAGAAAATGTTCTTCAATTAAGGAAGAGTGCAAATATATAAATATAAATAATTTGTAGTGATGCACTTAATTCAGAGTAGATGTGAGAACCTTAATGACCATAACACATCCTTATACATAGCAGATGTGTGATACATTAAAAGTAAAGATAAATGAGTCCCTGCGGAGTTTACTCCACTAGTCGTGTAGAGGTGGTGCTCATCTCCGTTTCAAGGCCATTGAGCCAGTGCTGTCCAAAGACATTTCTATGAACATGTGGCCAGCATGATGTCACAGGGCACTTCCACCAATGTGGTATCTATTTATCTACTTGCATTTGTATGCTTTTGAACTGCTAGGTTGATAGGTGTTGGGGCAAGAATGGGAGCTCGCCCTGTTTGTATGGCACTCAGTCTTGAATGTGAGCTCCCCGCTTTCCAGCCAACAAGCTCAACATCTTACCTGCTGAGCCACTGCCCACCTCACCTCCATAAGATACATTATCTACAATAAATCACAACTTGCTATACTTCTGTTGGACAGTTTTGTGCCAGTGACAGCAAATTTATATTTAGAATCAATGTTTGATGTGCTAATGTTACTAACTTCACATTCCCCAGAACACCCTATAACGCAACTTTTAGGAAAAGCCAGTGAATCAATAAGATCTTAGGACTACAGGGTAGGGAAAACAGTACATAGTCACTTTTCTTCTACTATGATGGCCAAACTGCCTGACTCACTATATCTAAATCCTTGACTACTTCTTTATATTCATAATTTGTCCAAGTGCTTAAAACATAATTCAAGACCATTTTTTTGTTTGTTTCAATGATGGGAAGTTAAAGCTGAGAATATTTTCACTAACTCTGCCATATAATCTATTATCATAAAGGCTACAAGGCAACTGAATATAAGCAGAAGAGATATAAGCAGCACAAAGTGGTGCAAGCCAAAAATGGAAAATTAACACAAAGTCCAACCCTTATTTCAGACATATCCAAAAGCATGCAACAAGCAAAGCAAGTAAGAATAACAATAAAACAGAGAAGAACATCCTATGAAAATATACAAAGCAAAATTTAGCAGTATGCCCCAGGCAAATTAAGATTACGATGCAGCAGTAATCAAGGGAAAACAGCATTGGGATATGCATTATTATGTACACTGTGTATATGTTGTATATAAAAACACTGCAACATATGAAAACATACTGCATAAGAACAGCACTGTAGCATAGGAAATAAGGCTGTGTAGGAATGCAGTAAAGGCAAATACAGGTAGGCAGCAAAGACTTCCTACATGCTGACAACATGCAAGAGCTCAGTACATATAAGCATTAAACTTGGCATAATAATCTTCATTTAGCAACCACAATTGGGAGTGGCAAGTCAGTTATTAAGTGACTGTGCTTATAATCTTATAGATAATCCTGAATTTATTACTACAATTGGGACTGGAATCTCAGTTGTTGAGTGAGGTGGTTGTTAAATGAAACACCATGACTTCACTCAATAAACTCAATCCTAGCTCTCCCAGTTGCAGTCATTAAAGGATCATGCAGGGGCGCCTCAGGAGGTAAGGGAGACCTGGGAAGTCCAGCACTTACTGGTGTGTGGAAACTGGGCATGGGTTGGGAGGCCTTGGCTGACTACAGGACTCACCAGCATGCAGAAACCTGCTTCAGGCCAGGAGAACTGTGTCTTCTACCCATCTCACCATATCCAGGTCCACTTACATTTGTCTTTTTCTGCAGCTTCTAACAGGTACACCCAGCCCATGGGAGGTGTAGCTAGAAACCTAGTGAAAAAGTAGAAAGTGTTTTTCTAACCTTCACAAAGATCCCAACTGCTAGCCTTCTAGCCTTGCATTAGCTGAGCCTGCCTATCCACAGCTGCAGAAAAAAGTCCAAAGTAAGTGGAGCCAGGTGTGATTGGGTCGGGAGAGGGCCCAGGCCTCCAGGGCATGGTGGAGTGGGGCTGGGCTTCCCAGGCATGATGAGGTAGGAAGAAGTAGCCAGTGAGCAGGCTGAGGCCTCCAGGTACATAGTAACTTTATGCATGCTGGTGGGTGGCTGAGATGGGAAGAGATAAGCAGGTGGGGGTGAGTTGGAGCATGATTGAGTGGGGCACAAATGTTAAGTGCCCAAATTTTAATTACTTTACGATGGGGCTGTTGCAAAGGCTGTACCTTTGGACATAGGTTGTAACTCCCTTCATTCAGTGAACGAAGGGAGTTACAATCTACACCCAAAAGTACTAATGGTCATAAGTCCAGGACTACCTGTACTTCAGCTCTCCTTTGCTCTACAGATCTGCAAAGGTTATAAATATGAAGTCTGGCTGCAAAGTTACTTTTTGATTACCATTCCATTGGGCTCTAAATGAGGACTACCTGTACAGCACTTGAAAAGATACCCAGCCGCTAGAAATGACTATAAATTATAAGCATACATTGTAAGCAGCAATATGTACGAGAGTCACTTTGAAGAATGAGATGGGCAGCATATATAAATGTAATAAATAAAGAAAGGTATCCCACACAGTCCCACAGCAATGTTTAATGCCACACCAAAGCATATGTATGCAACAATACAGTCATTCCAAATGAAAGCAGCAGCTACTCTCCCTCCAACAACAAATACACACTTCTGCAGGCTACTTCGATCAGCCACTTTTGCTTTGACAACCAGGTTCCACCAGGGAAGTTTCGATCTGCCAAACAGATATCTTACTTTTACAATTCATGGACTTATATAAAACACTTATTTCATAGCAATAGGAATGTATTTTTATCTAGGGAGATACATTCATATCATGCTATATGCATGTAATATATGACAAAAAGAAAATATTTTTAAATGCTTGATTTTATTTAAGATATTTAAATTCTTCATGTCAGTGTATTTCAGGCAGCTCTATTTTACAATACAATTTTAAAAATCAATACAAAGGTATCATATATTCAAAATCAACTCAACAATTTAATTTAATTGGAGAAGAAACAATATGTTGGAAGAAAATTCTATTCCTACAGGCTTAGAAATGAAGAAGTCCCCTCTGTTTGAGTGAGAAAACAATTATCTCAAATAATGACCTTGTTGGGCTATAATGATTACCTGTAATTTCAGATCAGTGGAGTTCTTGGTGCTACCTGATTTTGGTTATTTTCAGTGCTGATGATGTTGCCTAGTTTGGTAATAAAACATCTGCAAGAAAACCATCAAAGTTCAGAGAGCACCAAGGACTCCACAGTTCAACCCTGAGCTACAAATATTCTCTTCTATCAGTTTCAGATCAGCATTGTGAGAACAAACAAAAATTATGAAAACAACATTGGGCTTGCAAAAACACAGCGCTACTAAATTTGTATCATTAAAAATGTGCTTACATAACTGGTTTTTCTAGTCTGCTTCCTTGTGACCCAACGATCTCTCCTAATGTACAGAACACTTGTCCCAAGAAATCCTGAAAATCACAAAAGACATTATTAGACATTATTCCATCTGCAGTACTCCATCCATATTCGCTACATTTATCAGCACAGGAAATACATTACTTATGAACAATTTAGTTATAAAATCATAATTAGGAATAATTAAATTAAGTCACTCTGGATCACTTCAAAAGTGAGATGGGCGATGTATAAATTTAATAAATAAATAAATAAATAAAGCAAATTGTGTCTGGATGCAAGAATTACAGTTTATGAGAACAGAATGACCTTAGGTAAGTCAAGAGCTCATTGTACATGCTCATTGCTCTCAATCCTTTTCAAAGATGTATATGAAATTTGCTACAGATATTACTAATCTGAATGGAACATATTATTACACTTTATCTAAAACCAAAATTGGTACAGCTATTTTTTTAAAAAGACCTATACAGTGATAAGCTTTAAACAAATACCTGCTCTAATATCTCACTTCATCCCCACCTTATAATCTTTCTTGTGAATTTCATTCCAGTTTTCATTCAGTACTGACTCCTGGAGACTGCCTGGGCAAGTTTTCTTGACAACATTTTGGGAAGTGGTTCTCCATTGCCTTCTTCCTACAGCTGAGAAAGGATGACTGACCTAAAGTCACCCAGATACCTTTGTGCTTAAGTTGAGACTAATTTCTACCCTGGTGCCGTGATCTCTATACTCAACTGGCTCTCAGATTCCCAATTAATATAAAATATTATATGGATAAATTTGTAACATTAAATTAAAGCACTTACATGCTTTGAAAGGTTTGGACTCTTAGAATCAACATCATACCTATAAAGAAATGATAGATTTAATTCATATTTTCTATCAAAAATATTCAAGGACATACTGGAGTTGTTTACTAAAGCTAGCATAGAGAGACAATGAACAAGATAAAACCTACTATGTGAGAAACCCGCTTTCCAGGTTTAACTTAATCTTGCACCCACATCTCCAAAATGGAAAACCAGCCAACAAACAAAAAGTGATGAACAACATGTATAGCACACATAGGAAATAAGAGGAAATCCCTGATTCTAACTGACATTCCATTGTATTTGACAGAACATAAATAGTGTAATTATGAAGGGTTTTTTTGTTTTCTGATTTGTACTCCACTAAGATCATAGTATCTATTTAGGCACTGCTTCACAACTTTATTACAAAGCCCACTGGAAATTCATTAAAAAAGATATAAGCTAAAAAAAAACTTGGGTGGGATTAGTATCTCAAGTTTTCAGATGTTTTAGCATTTTACAAGGGATAAAGTGTTGCCTTATAAATTTGTCTCTACAAATTTTATGCCACCCATTTTGCTCAGCTACCCCTTAAAAATGCCAAAACAAAAAATAAAAATTGTATTGAATTGGGAGAAAGGGCTGGTCTGTCTGTGTGTAAGAGGAGTAATCACTGGCCATATACCGCCCACAGGTGGTATTTATTGCACACCTGTATTGAAAAATACTTACAGCAAAAATACATATCACTCTGAAGGGTTTGTTACATATGTCAATTACAAATCATTGTTTATTTATAAGCCACACATCTTTTCGCGACTCTAGATAGTGTACAAGTTAAAAACCCCAAAGATATTAAAAATCCAGGGACTAAAACACTAATGCATAGATAAAATTCTTCCCCCTCACTGGGCACCTACTATTGGAAATAGCCAGGTTTTCAAGGCTGGATTAAAGAACAGGATGCTTGGAGCAATTTGAAACTCTGGGGGAATACTGTTCCAGATGGTGGGCACTATTAAAAAGACAACAACTACACGGTTCCCTCAAATAATACTTTTAAATGTTGGTAAACAGTACTTGGGTATCGTTATCCATTTATTTCTGTTTGTTTTTCTTAAATAATCAAGCAAAACAAATTATGATGTGGCATCAAACTTACATTCTTCATTTACTATATAAACAAAGATACATGACAGCAAAACCTGGTTTATGGTTTCACATTAAAATTTGTTGTTAGTTATTCTTATTTAAATGATGTAAAAAGGAATGTGCTGCAGGCAGCATGAACTAACAGCATTGACCACTGATAATCAGAATAAATCAGGAACTGTAAGATCCTTGCATGAGAATGCAAACATTGAGAAAAGTCTCTACTATAAGTAACATAGTAGTTTGAATTACCAATATGAACCAATATGATTGAGAATATCTTATGACAATAACTAATTCACATTTTGTTTGTTATTTTAGATTAGCAGCAGACCTGAAACTACTTTAATGTCAACAAAAGCTACTGGGATGAAAAGAGCTTTCAGGTCCAAGCAAAATCAATATGCCTAAACTGCCTTTTTAAGTTAAAAAAAAATCCAGTAAATTGTCTGCAGACAGAATGTGCATTTGAACATTTAAAACTAAGTTTCTCCTGGGTCATATTATCATATGTGGTGGACTTGAACAAAGGCAAAAAAATACTGGACAAAAATACATATGTGGTTGGCAAAAGAAACAACAGATTGTGGTAATATGATTTCATGTATTTATCTGCTACATTGTTCTGAGATATAAGAATTAATTTCTGCTGTTACTTAAGTTAATTCCTGATAAATTGATATATCCTGACCTGCCTGCAGCATAGGACAGTTTTTACACTGTCTTAATCTGAAAATATACTATAAAATAATGAAAACTATAATTTTAGAAAATGATTTTTCACATAAGATTTTTATTGCAGTTTGTTTTTAAAAAGCAGCACTTCATTACAATTTAAACTGCTATAATAAAATATGACTTATCTAATGCAAGTAGTTTACTGACAAAATAGCTATCCATACTATTACGATAGATCAATTCACTTATATCACCAAAATCCAAGTTTATTAGTAAACTTACAAATCAAATCGCAGATTCTGTCTCTCCTCAAAAAAGTAATCCATTATAAATTTTCTTACAAAATCTGGGTTCAAAGTATTGTCAATTACTTCTGTTCTTCCAAACTATAAAAGAATATTTTAAAGAAAATACATCAGTATACAAATATATTTCTGTATATGTACACCTCAAACAAAAATATCAAATAAAAAAATATGAACATATGTGAACAAATTGTGGACCAGTTTAAAGGAGATAAAGGAGGAAATGAGACACTTTAATTAAAATGAAATACTGGTACAGAAACTTTCAGTCCTTACAGAACTGATCTATGTACTATGTTAATATTATTCTTCTACTTAATACATCCAAAATTGACTACAAAGGATATAATAATAAGTCATAGTCCAATAGTCCCACAGCTTCAAATTATGCTTTTGTTAAATACTCAGATTTCATTCAGGAGCCATTTATCCCAGTCTGTCACTTTTTTATTATATAAGCCATGAGTAGGTAAGATGTTTGGCTCTGCAGTCACTTCAGATGTTTTGATATAGAGCATGTACACAAACAAAATCACTTCCTACACTCATATGTATAACATCATTTCCATAAATATCCTACTCTTCTTCTGGGAGACAAAAAAAAAGTCCTTTCTTTTGTCAGCAAAATTGGAAGGATTTTCAGCCCTTATCCAGAATGAAACAGGAAAGCGAAAAGTTTCCCTTTTTTCTTTCTAGGAAAGTCTAGTCTAACAAAGAGAAGGACTAAAGATGACGTGATAGAAATCTTTCAATATTTGTAGGGTGGTCACAGAGAATAGGAGGTCAAACTATTCTCCATAGAACCTGAGGGAGAGACAAGAAGTAATGGAATGGAAGCTTATCCAAGAAAAAATTATAATACCTAGAATTAAAGAGAAATTTTCTATCAGTAAGAACAATTAATCATTGGAATGGCTTGCCTCTACGGCTTGTGGGTGGTTCATCTCTACAGGTTTTCAAGAAGAGATTGGACAATCATTTTTCCAGAATAATATAGAATCTCCTACTTGAGCAAGAGGTTTGACTAGATGACCTCCAAGGTCCCTTCCAATTCTGTTATTCTGTAATTCTCCCAGCGAGTTAGTGCATCTTTATTGCTAATGACAACAAAGCATTAATTTATGCTCCATTAAGTTCCCATTTCTTTCCGGTGGAAAAAATAGTACTTCTTGGCCTGTTCACCTGACTGAAGGGAGCCTTCGACTATGTGAAACTGTTATATACCACCCTTTGGGTGTTCACTTATAACATACGCCATGATCATTTTTTCTTCTGTTGTAATCTCAAAAAAGAACTGATCCTAGTATATAAAAAGGCAATGCAATGCACCAATAACTGTATCTTAAGTATGCCTGAAATACAACACATGCATGCTTGTTTCCAATTTAAAGTTTTCAAAGGCTTTTTATAAATATCAGAACCAAAATCATTATTTGATTATATTTTTATTTAATTCCGCGCAATTAAAAAGAGGTAACAAACAATGAAGTATCATAACAAGTTTCTTATTTTTCATATACAACCACTTGTATCCTAGCAAGTAGTTTTACATGAAATATATATGTTCATATATATGTATATGTTCAAATATATATGTTCATATATATGTTCATATACATATTCAATGTGTATGGGACAAGACTAAGTTTCTGTATTACTTGATTTCAGAAGAACACACAAAAAAGGAATTGACAGTACAGGTAATCCTTGAAGAACAATTGGGATCAGAATTTCTGTTGCTAACCAGAGTTGGAAGGGATCTTGTAGGTCATCTAGTCCAACCCTCCGCCCAAGCGGGAGACCCTACACCATTTCTGACAAATGGCAGGCCAATCTCTTCTTGAAAAGTCTGAAGTGATGGCGCCCCCACAACTTTCAAGGGCAACTTCTGTTCCATTGGTTGATTGTTCTCACTGTCAAAAAGTTTCTCCTTATTTCCAGGTTAAATCTCTCCTTGTTCAGTTTCCAACCATTATTCCTTGTCTGGCCTACAGGAGCTTTAGAAAATAGGTTGACCGCTTCCTCCCTGTGGCAGCCCCTCAGATATTGGAAGACTGCTCTCCTGTCTCCCCTGGTCCTTCTCTTCCCTAGACTAGCCAGGTCCAGTTCCTGCAACCATTCATTGTATGTTTTAGCTTCCAGTTCCCTCATCATCCTGGTTACTCTTCTCTGTACTTTTTCTAGAATCTCAACATCTTTTTTATAATGTGGTAAACAAAACTGGATGCAATACTCTAGGTGTGGTCTTACTGAGGCTTTATAGAGTGGTATTAGTACCTCACTTGATCTTGGTGGTTGTTAAGTGAGTTGCTCCTGATTTTACAATATTTTTGCCATTAAGCAAATCTGGCTTGTTCCACTTAGTTTGCTTATTGGAAGCCAGCTGGGAAAGTCACGAATGTCAATCACAGTATCCCAGGGTCTTGCAACCCCTGTGAATATAAGCCAGTTGCTAAGTGCCTGAATATTGATCACATGACCTTGAGAATGTTGCAAGAATTGAAAGTGTGAGGAACTACCTATAACCAAATAAATGAACTGCAGATATATCAGTTTATATATATATGTGTGTATGTGTAGGCATGTGTGTATATAGCATATGTTTATGTGTGTTATGTATGTGTACGGGTTGATATATACTTTTCTTTGAGAACAGGCAACACAATTTCATTTTTAATGTGTGCCTGAGTGCTCACAGTAAAAAATGACAGTAAAGGTTATCTTATAACAGTTTTCTCAGTGGGCCAAAGAAACTGATATATCTGCAGTTCAGGATTTGGTTACAGGTAGTCCTTAATTAACAACCATTCATTTAGTGACCATCTGAAGTTTTATATTTATATATATATATATATAATATTTATATATTGAGCTTTGTTCGGGTATTTTCCCATGTCATTATAGTTGTGCTTTTAAAGTTGTAGCAACGTTTCGGCAGAATCTCATCTGCCATCATCAGGCTTCTGTATTGTGTTCGTCTGTGAGTCAGACTTTTACAGTTGTTTCAGATTTAAATTTGGGGCAGCCTATTGCTGTGCCAGAATGGTTTTTTCTTCATCCTGATTGGTTGGGAGTCTTGGTCTGTGTTTATTGGTCTTGGAGTTTGCTGTATTCTGCTTGATTGGTCTTTCTAATATCTTCTGTCTGTTTTGTGGCTTTTTTTGTGTGTCTTGATTTGCTGGCAACATTGTGTTCCTGTATTGGAGGCTTTAGTGCAGCTTGGCTCTGAGTAAATGGACAGCTATCTTTATTAGGAAGCTAGGTTTCATCTGGGTGCCTGGTTGGGGTATGTTTGAGCTGGAGGTATCAGGGGGGATCTGTTTGTGGCCAGGTGTTTGCCTGGCTAGTGTTGCGGAGATTTTTTGTTTGTGAGTACAGGCTTCCAAATAATTGACAGTCTGGTGGAATCCTCTCTTCTATTCATGCTTTCAGGTTTTGTTCAATCTCTATGGCTTCTGATAATTCTGTCACACACACACACACACACACACACACACACACACACATATACACATACATATACATACACACACACACATATATTTGTGTGTGTGTATACGTGTGTACAAATGTGGAATCTTGCTCTCCTTTGGGGAGGAGGGATACGAGCTTCCAGTGATACAATAGATATTTTTATACCTTTTCTAAAGCCTACCCCTGTTCCCCCCATCCTATATTTTCATTAGTCAAGATGAAGGATGGGTAAGGGTCTGTTTTTAATAATGTCCATCATACTTGTTATTCCCCTTCTAATTCCAGGAATATATATAATACTTGACATTATCTACATCCTTTGACATTATTTATTTCTAACTTAAAACTAATCATGGTGACCCTCCAAAAAGCCCATATGACCTGCCAGAAAGTCTTATATCCCCTGCCAAAATATGTTCTTGCAAAATTGAAAATAGAAAGTTTTCATGAAAATAGAAACTTTTATATAACTCCAACTTAGTTCATCTGAAGGGTAAATATGGAGTAGGCATTGCTATGTATTTTTAAAGGAATACTTATCTTACACATCATATTATACTAGGTGTGACATGATAGTTTTCTGGTACTTTAGGTTTGTCACAAAGAAAAGTTCAACTTATTCTCCAAAGCACCAGAGTGCAGGACAAGAAAGTAATTGGTGGAAACTTAAAGAGCGATACAGCTTAGAACTAAGGAGAAATTTCCTGACAGTGAGAGCAATTAACCAACTAAACAGCCTGCCACCTGGAGTTGTGCAGGTTTTTAATAATAGACTGGACAACTATTTGACTGGCATTGCTTCTCCTGCCTTCCTGCTCAAGTTCGACTAGAGGACCTCCAAGGTCACTTCCAATTCTATGATTCTATGTTCTATGGGCAGCTATTTCAAACAGCAAACCAATTGCCAGGACCACAAACTGCAGAGAGCATCATATCCTGGTGGGAATCCCGCTTAAAGTTTTGCCTGGACTCGGTAGCAGCTAGAAAAGGACCACACCACATTACAACTAATGCAAGAACATCTGGAACAAGGCAAAGGTTGTATGGTACTTGATAGATTTTTTGAGTCTTTTGTTTGAACTGAGTGTTAGAGACTGAGTATGAAGGATTCAAGACATTTACATGGCAACATCAACTTTCAAAACCTAGAAGGATAGAGTTTAACCCAAAGCAATTATTGGGGAAGTTGCATTTGTCTAGATTTGCTATGCTGGTCCTTGCCAGTTCTTGGAAAGCAAGAAATTATCATACCAGTACATATTACTTTTATATGACAGTACTCAACCGCTATACATAACTTACCTCTCTCCATTCTTTATTTCCCATCCCTTGGGTGTACAAAACACAAACTGTAGAAGAGAAAAAAAAACAGGCAATCAATATAAAAAATGTATGTAAATTAACATTCCATTAGACTAATATTTAATCTGTAATATTAGGCAGATTTTAAAACTATATAACACAAATTATATTTAAGAGTTAATGAACTGAAATTAATATCTGGAATTTGAATATATATTTGTATGTGGTGTTTTGTTTATTTTTAAAAAATATATAACAGATAATTGTATTTTTTAAAAATAGGCATTTGAGTCAGAGTTAAATGTACACTAAAAACACTCAAATTTACCAGAAATATCCATTCCTGTTAATTTACACCTGACTATACAACTCACAGGCTGTATGCCTCCCCAAGGAAGAGCCCACAGAGAGAACAAAGACCCCCTCCTCAGATTTCACAGAAAAAAGATTTATTTTAGAAAATTCAAAGTTCAACATTTGTCCATTGTACTAGGAGATAAAGGTGGAGAGGAATAATCTTTTTTTAATTTTATCCCTTCCACACCTCATATGACCAACTACAGTCAGCCATAAAAACTATTGCCAATCCCACCTTACATCACATTTTTAAAGTGTCATTTTAACTATAAAAATGTAATATATTTTATTGTACAACAGTAAAGGAAAGAGACTTAATTGGAAAACAGTGGGTATATTAATTTTAAGGCTGAGTGTAATAGAATTCATGCTTCTACTGAGATTTGTCCCTTGACAAGCTTGTCTTTTTTTAACATCTTGAATGTCATATATTAAAAATAAAAAAAATATTTAATAGCCACTTTATCAGTTTTTGGAAACAAAAGACAAAATAGGCCCTGGAAAAGCAGGCACAAAATATCTACATTTTTTTTCAAGCTTTCAGATCTCTAAACACAGCCTACTTCAAAACTGCATTCAAATAGGTGTTCAATTAATCAACATTTGGCTTTTAAATTCCTACACTAAAATCTCAATTCAACAGTACATTTGGTGGAAGGGGTATCTAAAATTATATCATTGTAATGTACATTATTTATGCAAATGTATATTATGTACATTATTTGCATAATTATGCAATTAATTTTAATGTAATTTTTATCAATGTGTTATTTGCACAACTGCATGATTATGCAAACATACATTGAAACAAATTACATAAATTATGTCAATTGTCTGAACTGCTTTGAAAATAACACTTTGCTCACTATGTGGGGTAAAGCCTGAGATACAGTTCTGCCCGTTACATGTGATGTCTCCTAAATAGAGTTTTACCTGCTTTATGAAGATGTTAGGTTTTTATATTCTCTTTCTAAAGCCTATCATGAAGAAGCTTTGCAAGATGCTATTTTTTTATATTATTATTATTATTATTATTATTATTATTATTATTATCATTATTATTATCATTATTATTATTATTATCATCATTTCTCTTCTTACCTGGAAGGACAATTTGAATTAGCTGCAGAGGAAACTCATATTTTATGCAAATAGTTTAATTTTTAAAAATCTATATTTTACTTGGGTCATGAGGTACAAAACAAAATTTGAATTGGGGTTTCATTACTTTGTTCTCTACCAATTCTTTTGAGTTTAGAAATAAGGACAAGAATATTTGTTGTATAGAATAAAGTTTTGTAGATATCTTTTTTTTTCTTTTTACAATATTAGGGAAAGGAGAAACTTGCAAAAGAAATAGTATATCTCATTTTCACTATTCTGGAGTACTACAGTATACATAAGAAAGGATCTTTAACTTTTTAGCCAGTTCCTTGAATACTCAAACTAAACAAAGAAAAGCTAAACTAGTAGCTAAAATGATGTTAGCAATATAGCGAGATATGATAAGGAAACAACGGTAAATTTACAATTTCATTTCTTCATTGTTTTATTCCAAAAGGGAAATATCAAAATAATACTTACTTGGATCAGATTTTGAAAACGTATCTCTATCCAAAAGGTTCCTATTAATAAAACGAAATAAAATTATATTTTTATTAAAAACATTTTACTCAAACTGCATAAGACTGGAGGCTTTTAAGGAGAGACTGGATAACCACTTATCAGAAATAGTATAAGTCTTCTGAGAGAGCAGGGGGTTGGCCTAGATCAGTGGTCCCCCACCTTTCTGGTTTGGTGGACCAGCAGTCAGGGAGAAGGGATGGTTCCATGTGAGTGGCAGTTGTGTCTGTGGCACTTGCAAAAGTGGAGCTGCAAGCGCGTGCTCAACCAACACTTGCATAGCCTGGTTCTGAACAGACCATGACCCGGAGGTTGGAAATGCTTGGACTAGATGACCTTCAAGGGACCTTCCAACTCTGTTACTATTACAAAGAAGAGCTGTTTTACATCCATATCCAGAGAAGTAGAATGGAAGTATCATGCCTGTAAGGGTTAAAATAAAGGCATAACACACTTAAATTGCAGCTACCATATGGCAGTTGGATAATGATGTGGCCTCTTGTTGAGAAAGTTTATGCTTGAGGCATACAGGAAAGTGAATACTCTTCTATTGTTGCTCCTATGAATTGAATAATGCACAACGGAATCATGGAAACTGATGCACTGTAGGAATTGAAATACTTGAAATGTGGTGAGATCACTCAGCGCATGTATAAATGCTATGAACCAATAATTTAGAAGAGATGCCAAATAAGTAGCTGGAGGTGGAAAAACAGAGCAATAGATGCCATACATTTATTTTAAACAACTTTGAAAAGACACACAGTTAGGCACTAAAGTGGTAAATGTATCTGAAATGAGGGAAGAGGCATCCTTGGGATAGAACCAGTCCCTTCAGTGAGGTTCTCCTATTCTGTGGTAACTTGCGGCTGTGGGTGAACAGCTATTAGCAAGTTAAGTCTCCTTGCTGCCCTCCCCTTCTGTTTTGCTATAAACCTTTCTTCTTTCCACACCAGTTATGTGGGGAAGCAGGAGAGGACAGAGGGGGAAACATCTCCCAATGGGGGTCTGGCTCAATCCAAAAACAAAACAAAACAAAACTGAAACAAAAACTTTGGGAGTTAGTTCAAGCAAGCTGAAATGGCTGATAGATACAAGGCAACAGATCAATCCCAGGATTGAGACAAAAATCAAGAGTATTAAAGATGTGGAAAAAAAAATAAGCTTACACCTTTTTAAATACAAAAAAATTCAAATGCAATTCTAAGTGTACTTAAATGCCTTTCTGTCTTACCTAATCCCATCATCCAAGACTCTAGGCAACTCTCACAAAAGACAGCTAAAATTCCTCTGGTCAAAATTGGACAGTGCATCTCCCCCTTTTTATTGGCTGTCAAAGGTCAGGTGACTTCCTCTGGGTATATTAAATTTGATTTAAAGTCCAGCTGCTGAACAGCACAGCATCCATTTACTGAAAAGTGGCAATACTTTCTGTGAAAGAACACACACGCACACACACTTTATATTTCAGTAGATGGATGCTGTAGTCTTCAGCAGCTGGATCTTTAAATCAAATTTAATGTGCTGCCCAGAGGAATATGCCTAGATGTGCCAGATGTGCCTAGAGAGAGTCAACGGACCTTTTACGACCAATAAAAAGGGGGGGAGGTGTTCTGTCAGATTTTGATGGGAGGAATATATATATTGGTTGCTTAACTCCAGTGGATTCTGGGTGTTGCAAAAACAGCAAGAAACATTAAATCAACAGACAGACCATAGTAAAATAGTGGTCATATACCTCATCACACTTTTCTGTCAGACCAGTGGCAGAATGCTCTTTAATTGGGGGGGGGGGAATACTGGTTTCTCCCATCATGCTCAGACCAGTGAGCCTCCAATTCTCTGGCACACACCCCCGGCACATCCCAGATGACTACTGGATCCAGCTTGGGATTGTCCTGGGAAATCTCATCAAAGCTTTGGTGCTCATTGAAATGGGAGAGGGGCTACAGCCTTGGATCAGATTGTACTTGAGTGGTCTCTCTGTGCACATGGTTCCCAATAATCCCCATGATATACAGAAGAGCTGAAGGAACTAAAGAGGGCTAAGAGATGCCTACAGTGCCACTGGCAAAGGATGAGGAATAAGACAACTGAACATGAACTAGAGCCACTATTAGAGTCTATCTTATGATGGTAAGGGCAGCAAAATGTGATTATTTCTGTGTCATTAATAAATCCACAAGGATTTGTCCAGCAAGCCTATTTGGGTGACTCAGTCCCATCTCGGGGAGAGTAAAATTGGGTTCTACATGCAGAGTTGGTGTTAGGAACATGCAGATTAAGTCTCTCATATTCACTCTAGTGCAGCTTTATGGAAATGCCCATAGAGATTAACGGGGTGAAGATTTGCAAGATTATCTGGGGAGAGTTTGATTGCATCGCACCTGAGGCCAGGTGCGGCCAGGGTTTCTTGTAGCTGCTAGCTCAGTCACCTCTGTTAGACCTATGTCCCTTCTAGCTGGTTAAAGCTGCCAGGGGTGGGGAAGGGGACACACATAATTGGGTCTGGGGAATGATTAATACTCCTTGAGGGAAGGAGTGGTTCCTCTTAAGGAGGCAGTAGTATGCCCTCTCCTGAAAGGACCATTACTTGACCCAATGAGTCTGGATAGCTTTCACCCAATCTCCAACCTCTCCATTTTGTGGAAAGTTGTGAAGAAGGTGGTCACACATGGCGCTGCAGCGGACTCTGGACCCTAAGCAGATTATCTTATCACACAGATAATATGTGCACAGGTACAATGCAGTCAAACTCTCCCCGGATAATTATAGTATTTTAGGTCAGGTTTCAGACTGGGTTATGGGAGTGAGACGGCACTGACTGTGCTCTTAGATGACGACTTCTGGCGAAAGTGGGATGGGAGTAGTGTGACCATCCTTACTATTCTTGAACTCTCAACTACTTTCGATATTGTTGATGATGCTATCCTACTAGACTGGTTTCAGGAGTTGGGGATGGGTGGCACTATGTTCTGCTGGCTCTCCTTCCTCAGGGACAGTTCCACTCAGTATGGAACGGGGGGAGGGAGGGATCTAGCCAACAACCCCTATTTCATGAGGCGCTTCAGGGCTCAATTTTCCTTCCTCTATTTAACACTTACACGATGCTGCTAGTGAGGTGACTGATAGTACGGGGAGAAGTATCATCAATATGCCAATACTACCCAGCTTTATACTCCACCCCGGTCTGCCTGAACAATGTCATGGATATCCCATCTTAGTGTCTGGAGGGTCTCAATGTTGTAAGGGTCTCAATGTTGCAATGGGCTCCAACTTAACCCAAACAAGGTACGAGTGGCTTTGTGCCAGCCATGTAGATGGACTTGATGTCTGGCAACCCTCACAGCTATAGAACAGTGTAGTCTTTAAAGTTGGTGGACTTTTATCAAGATTAATGGGATTATAGATTGCAGTTAAAGAAAATGAAGTTGTGAAATGAAACAGTTATTGCCTGTATACAGGCTAGCATGAAGTTCAGAACCCCCATACTAGGTGTTACCAGTATTATTCATCTGTCCTTTCTGAAGAGAAGGTCTTCAATTCTGGCCATAGCTTCCAGCTTAAATTCAGTGCAGTGAAGCAAGGCATAATGGCTCGGGGCAACGGAAGAAAACATAACCTTAACTGTCTAGTTAGCAATGCAATGAGTCTTAAAATCCTTAAATATATTATGGCAAGGATTAGAAATTAGTGCTGTTGTGTTTCAATTTAAAGGGCTGGGCTCAGCATATATTTATATATTGGGTGCAGATGAGCACTTGCACCATACTTTTCATGATTCTGTAAAATTATTTTTAGTCTCCCATCTTTTCAAATTTTCAGAGTACCTTTTCCAGGCTTGAAGAATGTGATTTTTTTTTCTATTTTTATCCCATAATTTCTCCAATAAATTTATGGTTGGCTTTGTGGATATTACCATTCTATTTTTTTTTTTACATCAACCTCAAACCTAGGCTTTAGGTGGTTATGACTGTGGAAGAATGAACTCACCATCTGGAGTATTTCCCCCCTTTTGGGGATCCAGAGTTTTGGTATTACCTGGAAGTAGGAGGGTTAAAACAGCCCCAAGCTCTCCTTAACTGGTGAGCTTGTTTTATAAAAAGGTAACTGAAAGAAAGCATGTGGCTGAGTATATCAATAAAGGAGTCAAGCCACCAAGAGAGCAGAGACTTGGGAATGAGAAACCTCCAACCCAAAGACAAGCAACTCAGAGTAGTTTTCAGGTAGGAAGAGAATTTCAAGGCTGTTGCGGGGCGGAGCTGAGACACAAGGGAGGAAAGGAGCCGAAATCAGAGTCCATAGCTAAGTTCCACCATGTGCAGTAGCTGTAAGAATCAGCTCCAGGCTGTAATTTCTTCCTACTGGGGAGGGAAGAAAAACCTCATTCACAAGCCTATACTGAAAAGGATTTTTGCATGCAAATGCACTGAGATTGGCTACTGGAAAAGAAGATCTGAGGAAAAGGGAAGATTTAAAAAGCTAAGAAATAGTTAATATAAGAAAACATAGTGCTACAAACATAGAAATAGGAATAGAGAAATAGAACATAGAGACAGAAATTTACAACTATTTCTATTTTTATTCAATCTATACCTTTCTATCTCTAGATTGAATAAAAATAGAAACAGTTGTAAATGTACAGTAATAGGAAGACAGTAAAATAAGATACAAGTTTAATTTTGTACAGTAAAACAATTTTTGGAGTGGGGTTGGGAAACAATGTTACTGTTGTGTTACTGTTCTGTATAATCTTAAAACCCTAACAATGATACAATAAAAAGTACAGGTAGTCCTCGACTTACAGCAGTTTGTTTAGTGACTGTTTGAAGTCACAAAGACACTGGGGAAAAAAATTATGATTGTATTTCACTCTTATGACCGTTGTAGCATCCCCATGGCCACAATTTAGATGCTTGGCAATTGATCGATATTTAAGATGGTTGCTGTGTCCCGGAGTCATGTCATCTGACAAGTAAAGTCGATGGGAAAGCCAGATTCATTTAACAGTCATGTTGCTAATTTAACAACTGCACTGATTCACTTAACAACTGTGGCAAGAAAGGTCATAAGATGGAGAAAAGCTCACTTAACAACTGTCTCACTTGGCAACAGAGATTTGGGGCTCAACTGTAGTTCTAAGTCATGGAAGTGAACATCCAGGATATAACCTAATAATAAACTATAATATTTGACATTAACAGAAACATAGAAACAGAATCATAGGGCTGGAAGTGACTTTGAAGTCCTCTAATCCAGCCCCATGTTCAAGGGACAAGACTTTAGACCATCCTGGACAAATGGATGTACAATTTTTTTTCTTGAAGCCCTCCAGCAACGGAGAACCCACAGTTCCGGGAGATGAGCTGTCCTATTAGTCAGTTGTTCCTACTGTCAGGAAATTTCTCCTTAATTCCCAATTGGATCCCTCTTTCCAAATTCCACCCATTACTTTTTGTTCTACCCTCAGGTGCTTTGAAAAACAAGTTGTTCCCTCTTCTCTGAGACCGCTCTACAAGTACTGGAAGACAGTATTCTTCCAGTATCATGTCATCCCTAAACCTTTTCTTCTTTAGGCTAGATATAACTAGTTCCCTTAACTGTTTATCATATGCTTTAGCCTCCAGAACATTTATCAACTTTGGGTTAGGGCACACTCCTTCTAGTATCTCAGCATCTTTTTTTTCTCTCCAATTGGATGAAAATTTATCAAAGAGATCCAACTTAGAACTAAGAAGAAATTTCCTGACAGTGAAAACAATTAATCAGGAGAACAAGTTCCTCCTGCTGGCAAGAGTAGGAGCTTACTTTTCTCATAACTCAACTGCATGTTGTTTGATAGGTGCAATGCTCAAGTCTGTTAAAATCCTTCTGAATCATGACTCTTTCAAAGCTTTAGCAATTCCCCTCAGGTTTATCCCCTCATCGAGATTTTTTGTATAAAGAAGTTGAATGGGGGGGCCAAGAAAGAACCTTGAGGTACCCCACTGCATGCTTCCCTCCTTGTAGATGTAGTTCGATTCACACTGTGAATCCATCTGGTGATGGTGCTGATATAGGCTGTGGTCTACTTTGACAAATGCCTTATTGAAGAGTCCATGCATTCTATATTCACCGCATTTCCTTGATTCAGTAATTTAGTCATTTGTCAAAGAAGGTAATAAGATTTGTTTAGCATGATCTGTTTTTAACAAATCCATTGCTAACTTCTAGTAATTGCCTTGTTCAAATCCTATGCTTGATTATCTTTTCCTGGATTTTCCCAGGTTTTAATGTCGAACTGATTGATCTGTGGTTTCCTGGTTCCACATGTTCTCCTTTTTTTAAAATTGGGGAATCACATCTGCTCATTTTGAGTCCTCTGTTAGTTCTCCCATGGTCCAGGACCACAGAAAGATTTTGTTCAGTGATTCAGAGATCACATCTGCCAGCTCCTTTAGAACCCTGAGATGTTAACCATCTGGTCCTGGAGATGGGAATTTGTCTAGAGTGGATAGATGTCCTCTTACTAATTAGTTTGCCTCTTTTGAACTGCAGTCCTGTTCTATGTCTGCTGCTTTTGATCACTGGACTTTTCCCCACCTTTGTGACAAATGCAAACAAGAAATTAAGTAGTTCCACTTTCTCCTTGCTGTCTGCTGCCATCTTATGATTTTCTCACATTAGTGAACTGATGATCATTTCCTTGAGTTTCTTCTTCTTATTTACATACTAAAAGAAACTTTTTTTGTTGTTTTTGGCATTTGTTGCAAGTCTAGGTTAATTCTGTGCCTTAGTTTTCCTGACATCATCCTTGTAGATTTGAGCTATTTGTTGGTATTCTGTTCTAGTTATGTGCCCCTCATTTTATTTTTTTTATGCTTGTTCTTTTTGTCCCTCAGTTTCTTAGACAGTTCTTTGTGCAACCATGCTGGTTTCATCTTGTGTCTCTTTTTTCCCCTCTGTGGTATCGTGTTTGACTGGTTTTTTTTTTACAATCTCATTTTCAGTGTCTCCCAAACATCCTGAATTGTTTACCCTTTACAATTTCCATCCTAATGTCTTAGTTTGTTGAAGTCAGCTTTCTTGAAATCTAAAACAATGGATTGATTTTGTTCAATTACCTGTGCCTACATTATGTTGAATTCTAATATGACATAGTGACTCTTCCCCCCAAGTTCCTACAACTTCTACCCCTTCAATCATTACATCCCTAATAGTAAAAATGAAGTCCAGGATAGCTGACCCTCTATTCCCTTCTCTACCTTTTGGTTGACAAAATTGTCAACTAGACATGTCAGGATCTTGTTTGATCTCCCAATTGGCGCAGAGTTTATCTCCCAGTAGATGTAGCTGTTGATGGGGCAGAAAATGTCCACTGATGGCCACTTCAAGATTCAAGCTTCCCTCTTGTGGACAGGGCATTCTAACATTTCCTTTAAGGATGATGATTCCCCTTTCTCAAAGAATTCACCACTTTCCCAATCAAATCTATATCTCCTTCTTGGCAATTTGATTAGGTTAAGAGACAAGAATCCAATTCATGTAAAATACTGCCCACTTCATCAGAATCCACAATTTCAAATAAATCTCACATTGGAAGATGTCCCCCTTAATTGAATTTTGACTAACCATCATCTAATTGATAAAATTATGAATGATTTTCCTTCCTGAAATATCTAGCAAAAAGGTCACAGAAGCTGGCCAATAATTCATTTTGTCACCATTCATCAATAGGGCTATTTCTCTTTAAACAGTATTACTGAATGGTATTTTGCAATCATGAAAAGAACATAAATATGGATGCTTGTCACTCTTACTGTCATAGTATATAGTCAAACCTGAGTTTTCTAACTTTTCTGTAACTTTTCCAGCTTTCCAGAAAGCCTTAAAAATCTGGTTCTTCGCCCTAAGAATTGAATGGGGTGAGTGGCTGCAAATGTTGATGTACTGGATGTTGTTTAAGAAGATGGGATTTTATTTATTTTATCTTGGACATTGGTTTTATTATTTTTCTTTGTTTTTTATTATAGTTTTTTGTGAGCTGCCCAGGGCTGTGGCCCATAAGATGGGCAGCCATTTAAAAAAATAAAAGTAAATATTGATTTATATCTATGCTTATCCATAATTATATTCACATCTTTTACTAGTATTGCTTTAGGTGTTTTGTGTCATTTATCTCCTACAGCAAGTAAATAAATTAAGTATAATACTTATATTAATGAAAAGGAGAGACTACTGGGAGTAAACCTGTCTAACGCTTTTTTCAACTTACATTTTGAACCAAAAGTCTTTTAACACAATACAATACAATTTTCTTCTAAGTAATTGTATTGTAATTTTTTGGTATTATCCTCTCAGGACTATCTCATGTGTCAAACATTTTAAGCAATAAAGATGTTTGGCTATTTATTCAACCTCTACAGCTACCCAACTTGCAAACCACCCTAGGCAGCTCACAAATTCAAAATACGTAAACTTAAAAATTACAAATTTAAAGTCAATCATAAAAACAATACTAATCAAAAGCAAATAACAGATTGATAGCTGAGGACACCAGCCAGCATACTATATACACACTGCTCATGGCAACAGATAGGTCTTTAGTGTCTTACAAAAGCCAATAGGCCAGGCACTACAGCAGACAATGCCTACTTCCAGGTTTCACACAATTTCTTATGTGCTGCATATACTAATAGCAAATTAACATGCAGCTTCAGAAAAAAAGTGCCAGGGATTTATAATGTAGGCTTTCATTTTTAACCACCTTTACTATTTACTCAGGATATTCTATCAAGAACAGAGACAGATAATGTGCCCATCAGTTCAATGAATATTTAAGAACTATTTGAGAAAATAATTTTCGTATCTACTTAAGAAAATTGTGCAAAAGAAAAACCCAGTTCCACTTAAATATGCAAGTCCTATTCAGAAATGTACTATGGCTGAGAATGACATTTGTGAGAAGCCTTCCTCTACTATCTGCATATTTCCATAATCAAGCTTTTGCTTTTTCTCTCAGTTCCCTGAGGCTGCTACACAACAGCTTAAGAAACAAAGAATACCACTAGGAAAAGGCTATTGCGTGAGGGTATTGTATGAATACATCCCATAAAACATTGGCATATATATGGAAATCCTTATTTTGTAATATAAAAATAATAGTCCACGATCATGCAAATGCTTTATAGTTACATGGGAATGAAAATCAGTAAGGTAAAATTTATTCAGTAAGGTAAAATTTATTCAAAGGACTGAAAATTCACCCACTGAGTTGAAATGATGGTCATTAAGAAGGCTAAATGACTACGTGATTAGAACTTGCAAAAGATGGGAAGGATTTAGATTAAAGGGCTAACAAATACATTCTACAAGTGGGAACCTGGCTTTACTAAAGAACACTTTTTCATAGATAACCTAAAAATTGTGTTGACTATATATTCAACAGCTATTCCACTTCAAGAGAGAGCTATCAAATTTATCCTGAGTAAAACTGCAATTTCGGTGAAATAGGAAAACTGACAAATATGCAATGGATATTCAGTCTAATGCATATAATCTGCAAGAAAGAAAAATAAGAAAAATAAAACCAGTTTTGATACAATAAAGACAAGATAAAATCTATGCCAAGGATTTCTCAGTGCCAGTTTGTGACTTCATGGTTTGTATGCCAACTAAGTATGTTATTCATGAGTCACATTTATTCACATTTAACTTCACAATGTGAAAAGTGATAGTGAATACAATAAAATGTATGGGAGTTGGGATGGGAAAAATGCTATTATTAATCCATTGTTATCCTAAACCACTTCGACCAGCAGCCAAGTTGTCCACCTGCTAAAGTAAGGGGTTAATTAAAATACTCTAAGAAACATAGAATTCACAAGATTACCAAATGCCTTGGGATAATTTTCAAAAGGACAGGCTGAGCAACTATAGTGAGGCTTATTCTTATCAAATGACAATGTAAAATGGATCCTTGATATTATCACTTCTGATTATTTTCATTAGGATTTCATTATTAAAGTTCAGAGGATCCATGAAGAATTAATCATAACTGGAGATGATTAGAATCCAACTACGAAATTCTATGTGAGGATGACTGAAAATAGCTTGGAATATTTTTAGTGTTTCTTTGCCAGTTAATACTGTACCTTTTAGTTGCTGCCCAGAAAAATTATCCTATGTGGTTTGGAAACTATTGCTGTAATATCATCCCCTATAAATGTTGGAACCCATATACAATTCCTGTGCTATGTTTACAGACCTTTAGTGAAGACACTATACCTATCTGGAGGCCTCTACTGATGTAGTTTGAATAACGTGTCTGTTTCTCATTTGCTCCACTTGGGCAAAATTAATTTCAGCCAACTTTATTGTTCCAGGCAATTGTCAAGAACCTTAAACTGGCTTGAATTCTTAGGAACTATTTGACAGTTACTATTACAGGAACTATTTGACAGTTACT
>NW_020769308.1:52982036-53012217 GCF_900518735.1 Pseudonaja textilis | reverse complement strand
AGAGGCAGTTCAACAGAACTATTCAACAGAAGGGAGTGCAATTACAGCAGGTTTCAGATGATACCCGTGGGCCCCAGCCAAACCCTCCCAGGGGAGGAGAAGTTACCTTGAGCCTTTCCATCCTCCATCCTGGTCTCCTGAGACTTTGGCAGTACAATACGATCCTCAGGATCTAAGCAGATCTGGGCCTTATTTCCAACAGGCTTCTGGGCCCTATGCTCCTCCCCCTCCCTCCAGGCCTCGAACCTCTTCTCAATCTAGGCCTGAAGCCACCTTCACTCCCACAACAGCGGGCCTTCAGCTTTCTGCCTCTACCTTTGAGCATAGACCAGGGGATATCCAAGATGTTGTTTCATTGGCCATTAGGCAGGGATTGGCTGAAGGCTTCAAGCAAATTCTTCGACCTCTGGAAAGGGCTCAGGCCCTTCTCCCTTCTCAATCTATAAGTTCCCTGCCTCATCACCCTGATTTAGGGCGAGACCTTTGACCAAAATCTTTCAGAGGAAGAGGACTCTCGCCCAGAGCAGACATCCTCTGCATTAGTCTTCAATCCTTCTCTCTTCAGGCCATTACTCAGCAAGGCCTTGGTCACTGCCAAGCTGTCGTCAGAGGAAGTGGCTCCCGAGCCACAAGGAAATCCCTCTAGCCAGGGAGACGCACTCTTCTCCAAGCCTGTAGTGCATGCAGGGGGTTTTCCTTCTCCCACTTTGCTCCTGGTCATGATCAAGGAACAGTGCGCTTCCCCTTCGGCAGGTCCTCGCCCATCTTCTCTGGATAAGCGTTTTTTCAACGTCAGTGCAGCCCTGGACAATGCCCTGGCAGTGCCTTCTGTTGACATTCCAGCGCTGCATGGGCTGTTCGGCCTTCAACAGCAGCATCCTTTTTCCACGAGGGCATCTATACGGTGGCTGCACCAGCTCCATATTAGATTGCCTATATCTGACCTTCGGTCTCACCAAGACCTTTATAAGATTATTGCAGCAGTGGAATTCACTGCAGATGCCACTCTCAATTCCGCCAAATTTGCATCCAGGGCCATGGCATCTTCAGTAGCAACAAGAAGACTGTTATGGCTCAGAAATTGGCAGGTGGAGTCACGCCATAAATGGAAGCTGGCTTCAGTTCCATTCGCGGGCGATAAGCTTTTTGGCGATGCTCTGGAACCTTATTGCATTGAAACCAGAGATAAACGTAAGATTCTCTCTTCCTCTGGGAAGAGAGCCGACTATCGCCCAGCTCCTTATCGCCCTCCTGCCTTTCAAGGGGAGACCTTTTCCCGTTTCCCCCAGTCTCAGAGTCCATACTCCCAATGCCAAGACCAACGTGCGGAAACATCTGGCAGGCGACAACCTTCTACTGGTAAACAGCCCTTTCGGGGGGGGGGCGTTCCTTCTGTCGCTCTAAGTAATCCCTCGTTCTCCCCACCCATCGGAGGTCGCCTAGCCTTCTTTGCATCCAAATGGGAGGAGTCAACGACGGAGGCCTGCGTGCTCTGCACTATTAGGTCAGGGTTAACAATTGAACTTCTTAATGCCACCCCCAAAAGGGGAAAAAAGAAAAAATATATTTTTTTTTTTGAGCTGGCCTGTCTCTCAGGACATTTCAAGGCAAGACCTCATGAAACAGGCCATTCAACACCTTCTTGAAATCCGAGCTATTCAACCTGTTCCCCCCTCTCAACGGGGACATGGGCTTTCCTCTCACCTTTTCATTGTTCCCAAAGCCTCGGGGGGGGTGGGGGTGGCAAACCATGCTGGATCTAAAAATCGTCAACCAATTGGTAAAATACAGACAAATTAAAATGCAGACTCTGCATTCTATTTTAGAGAGCATTCGGGAGGGCGATCTCCTCTCTTCCATTGATCTCATGGAGCCTTCCTCCACATCCTCTTTTGGCCTCATCATCGCCAATTTCTCCGTTTCTGTTATCAGAATACCCATTGCCAGCATTGAGCACTTCCCTTCGGCCTCTCATCGGCTTCAAGGGTCTTCACGAAGGTTCTGGCAGCATTGATGGCATCTCTGTGTTCTGTTCCAGTGAGGATCCAATGCTACTGGGACAACATTTTGATTGTCCTCCTGCATCCATGGAGCCCATCGGGATCTGCAAATTACCCTATCATATCTCCAGAGCCACGGATTTTTCCACTCCAATGGTTCCTGCTTCCCTACCAACGAACAGGAACTGGCCTCTCATCCATCAAGGTCCCGCTCCCACCACAAATCTGGAGATCTCTCAATTGGTGGTATTCCCCGTTAATCTAGAAGGGACTCCCTTTCAGGGTCTCAGACAGGCTAGTGATAACCACCGATGCCAGCCTCCTGGGTTGGGGGTCCCATATGCAGGGCCAGATAGCTCAGGACCTTGGTCCAGGTCAGAGCTGGCCCTTCCCATAAATTGGCTAAAGCTCAGAGCCGTTTTTCTAGCTCTCAAGCATTTCAGGCACTCAGTGACTGGCTCTCATGTTCTAGTCCTTATGGACAACATGGCCGCCATCGCTCATGTCAACCGGCAAGGGGGGACGAGGTCCAGAGCCCTCATGGGAGAGGCTCTACAGTTGGTGTTATGGGCAGAGAAACACCTGTTGTCAATCTTGGCGGACCACATCTCCGGGATCAACAATTCCCAGGCCGACTGGCTCAGCAGGAGCCTAGTCGACCAGGCAGAATGGTCCATTCCTCCATCTCTATTCAAGGACCTTTCCCTCAGATTCAGAATGCCAGAGGTGGATCTCTTCTCCAGTCCTCAAATCGCCCAGGTCACCAGATTCTTCACCAGGTTTCCTTGCCAGGGAGCTAAGGGGATCAATGCTCTTTGGTGCAGATGGCCCAAAAGTCGCCTCTATGCCTTTCCCCCACTTCCCATCATTCCGGCAGTAATTTGGAAGATGTTGGAGGAACGAGCGGAGGTCCTCCTCCTGACACCCTATTGGCCAAGGACGCCCTGGTTTGCAGACCTGGTCAACCTATCAGGGGCTTCTCCTTGGAGGATCCCAGCCCATCTAGCCTCCCTTCATCAGGGGATTCTGCTCCACCCGGAGCCCCTGTGGCTCAAGCTGACCATGTGGCGCTTGGGCGGCAGCAGCTAGGGGTGGCTGATCTTCCTGAAAAGGTCATCATCCTGGCATCTCGCAAACCTTCTACAAGGCGCTTCTATGATGCCACCTGGAAGGCCCTTCCCGAGGGTTCCTTAGGGAGGGTCTCTCTCCTGCTTCAGCCCAGTTGGCAGAGGTTCTTAGATTCCTTCAGCATGATCTGTAGAAAGGTTTGGCCCCCAACTCCTTACGCAGGCAGGTTGAGGCTCTCTCCTCGGTTCTTTCATGGGATTAGCTTCCTTCCTTATCCCATCACCCTTCAGTCAGGAAGTTTTTTTGAAAGGGGACTTCCAACCTGCACCCCCGGTGGTTCACAGGTATCCTTCCTGGGATCTTCATGAGGTCCTTAATGCCCTTACGAAGCCCCCTTTGAACCCGTTAGAACATTGTCTCTCCGTTTCCTGACTCTGAAGGTAGTGTTCCCCATTTCCATCACTTCAGCCAGGCGGGTATCCGAGCTTGCTGCTCTTTCCATCAGACAGGACCTTTGTTCCTTTCACGATGATAGGGTTGTCCTCAGTCTGGACCCCTCATTTCCTCAAAAGGTTAACACCTGTTCCACAGGTCCCAGGACATTATGTTGCCTGGCTTCTGCCCCCTCCCGCACCATGACTTAGAGCAGCAGTGGCACACGCTAGACGTAGGAAGGGCTCTTAGAATATACATTAAGCACACTTTCTCCTTCAGGAAGTCAAAAGCCATGTTTGTTTCCTTTTCCCTTCTCACTTGGGGCACAAGGCCTCTTCTCCTACTATTAGCAGGTGGGTCAGATCTTGCATTGAGCAGGCCTACAAAGCTGCGGCCCTTCCGGTTCCTCAAGGTCTGACAGCGCACTCTACCAAAAACACGGCCACTTTGGCTACCTGGGCAACCCAAGCACCCTTGGAGGAGATCTGTCATACGGCCATGTGGACATCTCCACCTCCTTTCATCACATACTACCATCTGGATGCCTTTGCCTCGGCAACTTCAGTCTTCAGCAGACGGATGCTTCAACGAGTGGTTCAACAGTCGGTGTGATAAGCCGGAGGAGGACCCACCCGTGGACATGCAAGCTTTGGTATATCCCATCCTGGGCTCTCGATGCAACATGGAGAATGGGCGTTGGTGGAAGTTACCCTGAACGCCCTTTCTATCTATGCTGCAAGAGAGCCCAGCCCCTCCCTTGATTCATCCGGAGAGGGTAAGACATATTTCTGTATTCATTTGTGCTTTCAGAGATACCTTTCAGTCTGTCAAGTATCTTCGCCAAAGCTGGGGTAACTTCCGGGGTCTGGCTTTTATATCTTAGTACAGACTCAGCTAAATGACCTCATCGGAAGGAGTCAACCCATCCTGGGCTCTCTCGCAGCATAGATAGAAAGAGCGTTCAGGGTAACTTCTAGTGTCCTATATTCCATGGATCATCAGCACCTAAAGATGAGCCCCAAACTCATCCCCAAACTCATTACTTATCTTATGTGCCATGGTGAATTGTTTTGAGTTGAACAACCCATAAATTAATTGATTTATAAATAAGTACATTTTGGTGGTGCAGTATGTGAGCATGAATTTAAAAATTAAGATGGCAATAGCAGGAGGAAGCCATGGCCTCCTATTCCCGCACTTAACTGATATTTTTCAATTAATCCCAGGGGTGTGTGGTTAGTGAGAGCAAAGACTACATATAAAACCTGATTAATCCCTTCACCTAATTAACTCCATCCAAAGTTTGAAGCAATCCCCACCAAAAAGGAGCTATGGATTGTTTTTTCAGATTTAGGGATGTTATGGACCGGAGTTTGTCTTTCAGTTTCCTGTGCTCATTTCCACTATGTAGATTTCCTCTCTGCAAAAGGTCAAAAATATTCTGCTACAGGTATTCCTTGACTTATAATCATTTGTTTAACGATTGTTCAAAGTTATATGGCATTGAAAAAAGTGACTTATGACCACTTATGACTGTGGCAACATCCCCAGTCACGTGACCAAACTTCAAGCGCTTGGCAACCGGCATGTACTTATGATATCTGTAGCATTGTGGGGCCCTAGGGAGCATCTGACAAGCAAAGTCAATGGGGGAAACTCTCTTAACGATCACATGATTCACTCTAGTGATTCACTTAACAACCATGGCACAAACATGCTAAAATGGGGCATAATTCACTTAACAACTGCCTTACTTATCAATGGAAATGTTGGGCTCAATTATTCTCAAGGACAACCTATATATTCTTTCCAATCAAGTTGCCACATTTTGCTATACAGAGAAGGAAGGGAATGGGGTATCACAGCATATATAAAATACTGATTCAATCCCTCATTTAGTAATTCTTTGGAACACCCCTCCCCCATAATACAGCAATTAGACAAAAACTTTCTAAACAGATTGGCAACTGGTTCATATTTATGACAACTGCAGTGTCCGGGGATCATGCATTCACTTTTTGTTAGGAAAAAAATGGGGTAAGCAGATTCACTTTACAACTGTTTTACTAATTTAACAAGTATAGTGATTCACTTAACAACTGTGCCACACAAGATCATAAAAAGGGGCAAAATTGAACTGTCTTGCTTAGCAACAGAAATTTTGGTCGTAAGATCAAGGACTATCTATATATGTATATCTTTTCTTGGAGGAAGGAATAGAAAAACCAAATAATAAAAATGAACAAGTAATGTTTTTAAAAGGGCATCATATTTTGATCCGAGAAGAAGGCTGCCATGAAAAACATCAGACAATATGCTGAATCTATCAAACATTATGGATCACATAATAATTTTTCTGCATCCTCCAAATTGGTATTGGTTTGCTACATCAGTCTATTCCTAATGCTCTTTTATTAACATGTGTTCCATCACGTTTTAAGTAATTGGAGCAACATTTATTATAGCCATTGACAATGAAATACCCCTTCAAATTATTCTGTACCAGTCTTTATGTATTAAAGGAAACTGTTTCCAATGTGGAAATACTATCATAATGAACAGCTTATTCAAAATCACATAGGCTTGAATATAAAATGTATGTATTGGTGTACTCTGTTGAATAGTCTTCTTCCATTTGTAGCTATCACAAATTCTTCCAAATAAAAACCATTTCCCAAAACAATTGGAGGAAGTTATCTATTTATAATGAAAGAATGGTCGGAAATTAACTGCTACAACAAATAAGGTCTGGCTTCAGAGCTTTTCCAAAATCTGGAATCACATTTTCTCATCATCACAAACTGGTTGCTGCATTCTCTTGCTTATACAAAAGAACCGAACCTGATTACTGATATTGCAAACAGCAGAAAAATGCCATTCTATGTGTCTAGTGCAAAATTAAACTAGTACATTTTTTTTTACAAATACTCAGAAATGAGAAAAGACAATTCAATTCCTATTTAATTTTATTCATTATAAAGGCCTCTGAAAACGAGGTAATCATACTGGCATAACATTTCAAAAGAAGCCAAGACATTCTGGAAAGAAAAATATGAAGGTCTTTTCTCTAAATTTCAAACAATAAGAAGTAACCATTTTCTTCCTTTAGCAGATAGCTTTAGTAGACATAAGTTGCAATTCTTTATTAGAACTCCAGAACACATATATCTAAAAATTCCTAATAAAATAAGGAAGGAAACGAACATTAAAGGCAATGGATACTGGTTTCATAATGCCCAATATCAATTTTAATTTTCTTGTCTCCTTAATCACCATGATAAAAAAAATCTATTTTCAAAAGTCCAATACTGGATTGCAGGAAGAAACAGAGTGAGTAGAATTGGAAAGAAAAAAATCAGATTTAATTACTCATTTCCTAGTTAACAGGATTTCAAACAATTCTCTTGGAGATGATTGATTGATCTCCAAAGGAAAATTGGAATATGCATTACTATTGGCATGTTTGCCCAGAGATAATAAAGTCAGTATTTTCCACTTGTTTGCATCCTGTAAGAAAAACAGTAACATGGGGCTTAGGATAAAGGGGGGTTTAATATCTTCTTTATTGTTTTACCAGGAAAAGGTTCACACAGACTGAGCTGAAAGGGGGATGAAAATCGGCATTTGTATCCGAAGTTGAAGAACTGCAGGAATTTAACAACTTTTCAAACAGGAGGAAATCAAACCCTTTGCTGGATGTCGCAATAGTAATCCTAAGCAAAGACTGACGCCAGAAACATTTCCTACTCTCAGTACCCGAATTTATACTCCTAAGCTCCATGTCATTTCCCCACCCCCGACCCCCTTTTCTCCACTCTCCCGTACTTTATTTTTTAGTGGCCTTGCGGTTCGTTTTGTCACTTGGAAGCCCAGAGCAACCTTCAAGCCACAAGTTCCTGCTGTGAACCGCCTGACGGGTGCGCGTCAACACACACACACACAAACACACACACACACCCTCCCTCTTCCCGGATTGCACGGCGCAGGAATTTCACAGCCCACGAACTTTCCCCAGGTTGTGTGGGGAAGCCAGAGGAGGAGGCGGGGGGGGGAGGCGAGGGAAGGAGGGGCCGGGGCCGATCGGAGCGTCACGGCGGGTCAGGAAAAGTCCGCGTCGAGGATCTCCCGCACCCAACCCACCGGGGTGGGGGGTGGGGGGTGGGGGACCGTTGCCGGCTCCCGTCTTGGCTGTCAGCCCGCGGGGTTGAGGGAAGCCCACACACGCCCCGCAAGGCTCTGAGGGGGGGGGGGAGAAAAACGACGCGACTCCGACGGAGGCGACCCTTCCAAGCGGCCAGCCAGGCAAAGCAAGGATATTCCGTTCACACGTTCCTTCATCCCTTCGCCCACCGCCTCACAGAAAGGCGCGGGTGGGTCCACTCCTCCCCTTTGGTCCCGTCCAGGAGCGGGAAGCTCCCTTTCGCCCCGAATCAAGAGAGACGCGCCCGCAACCGCCCCGCCTTTCCTCTTCCCTTCGCCTCACCTGCAAGACACGGAGATCTCCACCCGGGTGGCCGGGACGTTGGCGCTCACCGGGTTAAAATCCCCCACGGACGCCATATTCCCGTATGTCTCCAGCTTGGGCAGCTGCCCCAACAGCTTTTCCGGACCGAACATGTGGGGCCAAAGGCGGGGCGAGGCGGAGGGAAGAGGTGGCGCTAACGGAATTTAGCGCGCTGGCAGGCACGGAGCTCGAGCGCCGCGGGCAGGGGCGGGGTAGGGGTGGAGGAACGTCGGAGCGGCTGGCGAGGCGCGCGGGTCTGCGAACGCCGCCGAACGCGGACTGCTCGGAAGGGACAGCGGGCGCGAGGGTCGGAGTGGGTTTGTGACGTCACCGCCTTCAGGAGACGTGCGTGAACGTCCCCCCACTCCCTCCCCCTGGGTATGCGGACGGATTGGCGGGGGCGGGGGTGTCTCTCACTTGGCGTTTGGAATTTGGCGCGAAGCCCGAGATTTGCTCCCAGCTTTTTAAGGAGGCGGCGAGAAGCGGGACGGGCGGGGCCTGAGGAGGAATCTCCCGATGAGGTGAAGATGCGCGTTTCCCCGCAAAGTTCAAGTGTTGTTCTTACTACGTGGCAGACGAGACTCAGCGGGGCCCGTCTTGACACTTAGGGAAAGTTTAAAAATTTAAAAAAAAAAACTGCCCAAGAAACCAGCGGCGGGTTAACAAACCGGCCAACCCATTCCCCGCGTTGCGGTTTTCCTTAAGGCTACAAATCGAAATAATGAACGTTCGTTCGCCTGAGACGTCCCCGACCCGGATCAGCCAGCCGTTGTGGTTTAGCGCTCTGAGGCGAAGTCCACCCCGGTTGCGGCGATTAAGCCGTGTTTTTGGGTTTTTTTTCTTCTTTCCCCTAAAGATCCTGCTGGGTTTGGGCTTTCCTCAACCCTAAGTGCTGACAGCCCAGACTGGAGCCACCCGCGCCACGACACCCCCCCCCCCCCCGTGGGTTGGGTGCGGGAAATCCTCGACGCAGCCTTTTTCTTCCGTGCGTGTCAGTGGTTTTCCTGACCCGCCGTGACGCTCCGGTTGGCACCGGCCCCTCCTCTCCCCACGCAACCTGGCAAGAAGTTCGTGGGGTGTGAAATTCCCGTGTTTCACAATCCGGGAAAGAGGGTGGGGGTGTATATGACGCGCACCCCAGGCGGTTCACAGCAGGAAACGCGTGGCTTTAAAGGTTGCCTGGTGCTTGTATAAGTGATAAAACCGAACCAGTAGTAGTAACACCAGTTGAATCCCGCCCCCCGATAGATACCTAGCATTTACAAGACAGATACGCAAAGACATTTTGCATTATGGAATTGACTCCATATCATGTAATAAGAAACCTTGGAAGTGTTTTATTCTCTGAGAAATATTAAGTTTCCCAACGAATTTCAGCTTTTCTCAAACAAATTAGCCTTTCGTTTAACGATAAAACGACCACGAGTGAATCGGGTTTGCAACGTACTTTCCCGGGACTGGCGCATCGGAAGCTGCCATCCGAAGCAGCCCCGACGAAAATCCGCGGCGGCTGCCCGCTTCCGACCCCTCTCTCTCCCTTGCACGATTTGCTCGGGAAACATCCCTTTCTTCAACGCAGCCACAAGGGAGCTAAAGAAACGCGGGGTCTGAACTGTCGTCGCCCCCGGCAATAATAGATCCTTTCCAAAGCTCTCCTGCGAAAGGGCAACCAGCCTCTTTCTCCGGATCAGCGGAGTTGGGGGGGGGAGAGTTCCGCTTGGGGGAATTTTCTACTAAGGGGTCTTTTCTCTTTCCAAAAAAAAAAAAAAAAGGGTGGCGGCATTCCCCGGCGACACAAGAGGTCTATCCTGAAAAAGGAGGAACGACGACCGTTGCTGAGGAACGACCTTTCCACGCCTAACGTGGATGAGTCAGCTTAGGCTTACTCGACGAATGTAAAGTATATAAATAGTCCGTGAAATGTTATGAAGTATAAATACGCAACCGTCATCATGATCCTTACAGTTTTCTTTTTTAGCATCGCCGTTGGATTCACTTTCTTAATAAGAAGGGGAGAAAACCGTGTTTAAATTGTTAAAGAGAAGAACCTCACATTCTTGGCTCTGGATGGCAGCTTGGATGCCTTTGATGCAAACTCCCACAAAAATTCCCAAGTGTTGCCTGAGATGGCCAGACAAGAGTATGCTGCAATTTGTTCACTGATGAACCACAGATTCTTCTATTTCTTCCTAAAGAGGGAAAGTGCTGCAGGATTTCTCAAATGCATTGAAACAGAGCAACATGCTCTACTTAAATAGCTGATACACCTTTACACTAGTTGGAAAAACCTTCCAAGAACGCTATTAAGTCCTCCTGGGTTCACAGGGTGGCCTTTTTTTTCTTTCTGAAACAAACTAAACCACTTCAGTCCTCAAACACCAAAGGGGTCAAACTTCAGAGGTTCTCAAATTGAAGTTTGGAAAGGGGCAGCCTGCAGAGATCATAAAAAGTCATATTGACTTTTAAAGTTTAAAGTCTCGAGTGTAGCTTTAGCTTCTGCAGACTACAGTTTATTTCATCGGAGACATTGAATGTTAACTAAGAGAGAGAGTAGTGGAAAATATAAAAGGAGCCATGGAGAAAGATATAGATACCAGGGGTGGGATGCTACTGGTTCTGCCCAGCTCTATAGAATTGAAGAGCAGCAGACATTGAACCAGTTCTGTGTTTGCTGCTGTTTGGCCCACCCAGACTCTTACCTGTCCTTTATTTCCTGCTTTTTCAACCTCAGCTACTGTGCGACACAGTTGAGGTTGAAAAAGCAGGAAAAAAATGGCTTTTCAAATGCTGCGCACCTGCACGCAGCGCTTTTCAGCTGTCTGGGCAGCACAGCTTAAGGTTTTTTACACACACATGCATGCAAACGCACAACATAGTCACCAAACCAGTAGTAACACCAGTTGAATCCCACCCCTGATAGATACCTAGCATTTACAAAACAGATACGCAAAGACATTTTGCATTATTGAATTTACTCCATATAATGTAATAAGAAACCTTGGAAATGTTTTATTCTCTGAGAAATATTAAGTTTCCTAACAAATTTCAGCTTTTCTCAAACAAATTAGCCTTTATAGCCTCAGCAATCTGTAGATCAGTGATGGGTTTCCTAGATGATTCAGTACTTTCCTACTGGTTTTTGAATATTGATGGCAAAAAGCGGTCTATTACCCCCCTTTTTGTGTTTGTGTGCATTGGGTTGAAATGGCAGCACACATCCCATTAGCAAATGAGCAAGTTTATGAATATCTCATCATACAACTGACATTTGAACCTTTAATAACGTTGATGAAATAGGAATTGGAGAGGATAATACTGCTGCTCCTTGTGTACAGGAAAAATATAATATTTCTGTGCATTATTTCTTAGAAATAAGTCTCCTGATAGTATACTCCCCAGGAGCTATGTACAGTATATGATTGCTGTTTCAGTTCTCATCGCTTTAGAGTGAAACCTGTTCTCGTTCTTTTTGGAGTACATATGTGAGTGGATTTTTATGCAGCCAAAATAACGCTATCCATATACAAAAAGAAGCAGCATGAGGACTTGCAGAAATGTCCCACCTTCATCATTTTTCTTTATAACTCAAGAAACTGATCATACCTAACTTTCCTTCCTCCTATTTTCTCCCTGTGAGGTGGGATGGGCTGATAGAGACTGGCCCAGAGTTACCCAGCCAGTTTTCATGTCCACGGCAGGACTAAAACTGGCACTGTCATGAGTTAATATACTTCCTCTTTCAACATTTCAGTAGGGATTTAATGTAGTATTAAATGTAGATTTTTGTGGAAAAGAGAGAGAAAGGAGATAATAGATGAGGGGAGAAAAAAAATAAGGAACAGTGAAGGAAAATAAGGTCTATGGACTGTCTGGAACCTTGGAGATATGCCACATTACAAGGTTTTTATTGCAGATCATACCAATTGTCCTTAAAGCCCAGGCCATATTACTTGATAAATTCTAAATTGTAAATGCACTTCTGTGCATATTTTGGGTCCACATTAGCTTCCAGTGCTACAAAAAATCTGCAACAACAACATTCCATAGTTGCTACATTCTACTGAGATACCTATGTCTCCTTTCCTTGTCCAGCACTAACATTAGTAGTATGCAACTCCTGGTCCATTTATCTTTCTTTTCTATGTTTTCCTTCTTTCTTTTCTATGTTTTCCTTTACTGTATTTGATTGGCTTCCTTTAGGAACTATTTCTGAGGCACCTCCATGTCACTCTTGTCTCTCTTACCATGAGGTTATTCAGTTCATTTACTAGCTGTTCCTTGCTTCAGTTACTTACCTCCACATGCTAGCTGACAACCTCATTTCCCAGTATGCTTCCTTTTCCAGTGATATTGTCTGCTCCTTCATTGTTGTCTTTCCTTTCTCTCAATTTCCTTAAGTCCCACCCTTTTTCCTGTCCTAAGCCAACTCAATACAATATCTCCAACCTGACAGAAATGGAACTGCACACTGTTAATTCCTTCAGCACTTAAAACCAAGCCATCACATTAGATCAGCCCATCAGCACCATGAGATGCAATCAGCTGCACTCTTGTGCTTTTAAAACTTGAGTTAACATTCATTAATATTACATTCCAAATGAAACACCATTATTTTTCAATGCTTGTAAACCTAATGCTTTCTGTCTAGTATTTCATTTCACAAGAAGACCTTGCATGATTGTAAGTCAAAAAAAATTCTTGGGTAGCTAATTAGAATAAACAAATTCCTGCATGCGCTGGACTATAAAAAATATCTCATGAAACTATTATGTTAAATGGCATAATTAGGAATTATAGGACTCCCATTTATTCCAATGTCACTTTCAGGGTCTTAACCAGAGGTCTCCAAACTTGGCAACTTTAAGACTTGGACTTCAACTTTTAGAATTTCTCAGTAGGCTTTGCCAAGTTTGGGGACCTCTGGTCTTAACATACATAGAAGCCCCAAACTGAAGCGGCACTAGTTGTCAGAACTGCTACCAGAATTCAGGGCTTAGTTATAGCAATATTGATTTTTTTTCTTTACACACACAAATGCAGTCAACAATTGAAATAGTTCTGAAGCAAATGTTAAAATATAGAACATTTGGTGGGCCAAATCAGTACATTCTCCAAAGTCCACTCAGATCATAGCATCTCCAGCTGTCATTTCAAATTCATTTCAAAGCTACCTATTCTCCAGCTCTTTCCCATAATTACAACCATTGCATTTAATTGCAGCATGTTTCTTGGGTTTGGCAAGCCTAACGGGGCTGGAATTGCTCCCAATAATTGATGGATTTCAGTTGCAGGAGACAGTTGTTCTCTCTAATCATTAATAGTGGGAATTTGTCTGCAAAGATTTAATTTAAAAACGCTGAAATTAGATCAGTTCTAATGAGTGATCCATACCATTTGTTAATATTACATGCAGAAATATAGTCTCGTTTCAACTGTATTAAATCCAAAAATCAGTGCTTCCGGAAATGTTTAGCATTACGTATTTCAAATATCAATATTTTAAAAAGTGATAAAAAGTGTTCACAGTCACCAGAATGCTTAATTCTTTAGTTTTAGTTTGTTTTAACAATAGAAAACACAAAAGGAAATTGAAAATGCTGCAATTGTTTTATTGTTTAGATGCTTTTTCCTTTTGAACCTTTATTAATACATGACCCCTATTTAATGATGCATATTTTAAATACAAATGGGGAAAAACTTGATATAAACTTGATTAAAAACTTGAATACAATTTCATGAATATTTGAATAAAATCTAGGTATAGCCTTATGATTTGTTATAGGATAGAATAGAATTCTTTATTGGCCAAGTGTGACTGGACACCCAAGGAATTTGTCTTGGTGCAAATGCTGTCAGTGTACATAAAAGAAAAGATACATTTGCCAAGAGTCAAGAATCATAAGGTACAACACTTAATAATAGTCATAGGGTACAATAAACAATCGAATTATACTAGGAAACAGTCAATATAAATCATAAGGATACAAGTGACAAAGTTACAGTCACAAGTGGGAGGGAATGGGTGATAAGGAGTGATGAGAAGATTAATAGTAATAGTAGTGCAGACTTTGTAAATAGTTTGACAGTGTTGAAGGAATTATTTGTTTAGCAGAGTGATGGCGTTCAGGGAAAAACTGTTCTTGTGTCTAGTTGTTCTGGTGTGGAGTGCTCTATAGCGTCATTTTGAGGGTAGGAGTTGAAACAGTTTATGTCCAGGGTGTGAGGGGTCTGTAAATATTTTCACAGCCCTCTTTTTGACTGGTGCAGTATACAGGTACTCAATGGAAGGCAGGTTGGTAGCAATTGTTTTTTTCTGCAATCCTAATTACTCTCTGAAGTCTCTGTCTGCCCTTTTGGGTTTCAGAACCAAACCAGACAGTTATAGAGGTGAAAATGACAGACTCAATAATTCCTCTGCAGAACTGTATCAGCAGCTCCTTGGGCAGTTTGAGCTTTCTTTTTTTAAATTTGTTAAAAATTAAGAGCATATTTGTTACCCTATTATGCTCTGAAGATATATAAGATGGCAGTGGCCAGGCACATTCCCATTTTTACATTCCCTGCTGCCATTGCTGCCACTGCTACCGCCACACTGAGCTCAAGGCCATTTGGAGTTTGGGCCATTCGGTGGCAACAACAGGCAGGGCAGGTGCCCGGGTGCATGCAAGGGTTGGATTCCACCGGTATAACAACGGGTTTGGTGATCGTGCGCTCCACATTTTTAAAAAGCCAACAAAAAAGCTTCAACTGCAGCCTCTGTGATTCAAACAGCTGAGGAGCGGCAAACCGCTCTGGGGTGTGAATCAGCTGTGCTCTAAACAAAGGAAATAAAGGAGCGGGCGGGCCCAGATGCTCATTGCGACAAACCGGTTCTGAGACAGCTGATCATTGGAACAAGGGGTTTACCTGAACCACTCCAAAGTGGTAGAATCCCACCCCTGGGTGCATCCCATTTTCACACCCATGCTGCTGCCACCACACCAAGCTACTGGAGCTCCCAGAGCCCCTAGAGCTCAGTAGCAGTGGCAGGAGGTGAAAATGTGATGCGCCTCACTGCTACCTTTTCATCTCTGCCAAATGGTCCAAACTCTGAACAACCTGAAGCCTGGCATGGTAGCTGCAGTGAGGTGTGTGAAAACAGGAAGTGCCCGACCACTGCAGCCACTCTGAACTCTGCCCATCCACTTGCTCAACTGCCCATCCGCCCATCTGCCCTGCCACCCCTCTGGCTGCCTGGGGCAAGTTGTCTCCATATTGACTTGGCAACAGTGAGTTGGCAGAAGTGACTTGGCATTGGGTTTCTGGTGGTGGTAAGCCGGCTGCACCAAGTTGTCCTAGACCCTTGGTAGCAGAGGAAAGCTGAAGATCATAAACACAGTTGCAGTTTCACTTAGCGGCCACTTTGCTTAAAAACTGACTTGCTGGTCCCAGTTGTGTGCACTAAATAAGACCTATGGGTAATGCTATAAAAGGCATTATAAATCTTTATTAAATAAATAAAGCATTAAAAACATGACCATCATAAAATACAGAAGTTGATTATTTGAAAAACATAAATATCCACATCCTCATAACTTTGGACTACAATAGTAAAATATGATACTAACTTCTTGTTTTGCTGCACTGCTGTGATTGCAAAAGCTTGTGCAAAGCGCAAATTTATATTATCGAAAGAGAAACTGTAGAAGCAGTCTATGCTGCAGCTCCTCCTAACTAATATACCATGAGCTCATCCTACAAAGGAGAGCTGCCTGCAACGTGAAGCAATAGCAGTGGCACAACATAAGGAAAGGGCTTCCAGCCAAAAATGAAATGAGAAATGAGAGAGAGATATTTAACCTTCTGTTGAAACTTAAAGCATTCTTACTCATTATTAATCCAGTAGTACACACAAAGTTTAAGAAAAGGAACTTAATTCAATATAAATTAGAATGTAGAAAAATGAAATTTATAGCATTAAATAAATTATAATTAAATATTGGTACATTGAAGATTGAACCTGATTGCCACAGGATACAAACATTGGTCATTCTCTCTTTAACCATCTCTGGTTTTTTCCCCTTCTAGGTCAATAATTAATACATTTCAAGAAAAATAAAATGTACATGACTCAATCTTTGCACTCTCGATAGCTAAATAAATAAATATCCCCAAAACACTTATTTAATGAGAAGAGACATAGTATTAAAAAGGACGTTGTCACAGTATTTGGAGAATGCCTTTTCCATTATTTTATAAATTTGCTCTGCTTATCTCAAGTTTCCATCTCTATTAGAAAAATAATTTACTGTGGTAGCTTGATCACCAACAGATACCAACAAATGTTTTATCACCTATACCCCAATACTCTAAATCATGAAGGAATAAACTACAATAGCTTTGTACCATATAGTACCAATCTTGTAACTCTCAAGACTCTTTTTTCCAGTATTTAAAATGAACTGAGATAAATATATACATATTATACATGTGTATATATTGTATGTGTAATATAAGCATATATAGAGTATATGTGTATGTATATGTGTGCATGTATGTGCGTATAATTTTAGCCATTGTCTATTTGTGCAGGATGAAGGCCTCTTTCACATGAGCTTCCTTTTGCCAATTGGGCCCACAACATTTGCTGATGTCATTGTTCCATCTTATTTTGGATCTGTCATCAATCCATCTTGTTTTAGGTCTCTTTCGTGGACATGTTTTTATCTAATGGGATCCATTCTGTGACTGCCTTGGTCCACCTGCCATCAGTTCTTCTTGCTATGTGACCAGCGCATTTTCTTTTCCATTCTTTTACTCTCTTAATGATATTGTATAATTTGTTCTCTTATCCATGTGCAGGTCTTTCCATCTTGTCTTGTAATCCCGAGCATGCATTTTTCCATGGCTCTTTGCAACACTCGTAGCTTTTGCATCAATTGTGGGGATACTATCTATATCAGTTAGTTAGTTGGTTATATGTTTCTTATGAGAGCCTCTTAGCTCTACAGAAAAGATTGTTCCATTTTGGAAGCATCTTATTTCATTTTCCAAATATTAGACATGACATCCCTTTACCTTAGTAACAGTGGAAACGGTATAGAGATCACTATGATAGGCAACAATAGAAAAAGAATATAGTTTGCCTTAATCGGTGGGTTGAAAAACTCAGCTGTGAAGGTTCAGTTGTCAGTATTGCATATTACCACTGAAATTTGCATGTGATAATTACAACTGAAATGAAATTGCCAAGAATGAAAAAGAGTTCATAAATATGTCTATAATCCACATGGAAGTAAGCTGTTAGCTAAGTGAATGTTTCTATGGAAATACTCCTCTGCTAAGTAGATCTTTTATTTAAATGTTACCACTATCATATGTTTGGTTCGGCATGTTTAAGCACCCATATAATAAAAGACACAGAAAGATTTGCGGGTACACAACATATTTGCAGCCCATTATTCTTTAACTAGACAAAGTGGCCACAATCCTATTCAGATGCATTAAGTCCATTCGTTTTGGTGGGTTTAAGTGTGTCTAATTCAAGTGTTTAATATGTTCTATTGGAATTTGATTGATAAAGAGTGTTCAATTATATTTAACTGCATTGCCTTTCTGTGAACAGAGTATTTTATTGTGTTTGGGTGACTGATGGAATGAAAATGTATGACTAAAATGCCTAGCTGCATTTTTTTTAAAACAGTAATATTTTACCATGTGATAAATTAAAAATGGGAAAACATGTCTATTTTTAGTATTTCTCTGTAGTTTTTTTTCTTAATTCCTTTCTTAGTCACAAGCTTCTCATTACATATGACATAAGTTCAAAATCCTTATAACAAAAAGGTCTCCCTTTCACAGCTGCAAAATTGTTCTAAATTGGCTTTAATTGTCTCCTGATTGCTTAATCTCTCTTCTGGCTTGATGTGGGAAATGTGCTTGCTAAATCTACATACACACAGAGGGTGGGGGAGAACGAAAGAGCCCGTCCCTCCCTCTATGGAAGAAGGTAATGTTCTGTACTATTTATTTTGTCAAATAAATTAATTGAATATTGATGGTCATGAATAATAGAAAATATTCAATACTATATCAATAAGATAATGCTATTTTTATTGTTACTATTATTGATAATAATTGTGATAATTAAGAAAAATAAATAACAAATGCATGTCTATAATCTACTACATTATAATTTTCTCAGGAGTGGAAACCCAAAATTCAAGGTGCTTCAGATACGACTACAGTGAGGCAAATATCTTCTGGGGTTATTGGCTCTCATATCTTGTGTGGTATCCAGGGGTTATGTCTTTTTTCTATCTGTTTTTTTTTTTATGCGCAGAGCACACTGAGATATATAAAGAAGCCTGGCAAATGTTTGATCTTATTATCACAGCAACCATCTGGACTTTTTCCCCATATCCTATGGACACCCCTGTTGGATTCACTCCAAAGTTAAGACCATCGTTTAGTTTCATATGAACCACTATCACTGAATGTATCTTTTGCATGAGGATAGGTTTGCTAATACATGTCAAACACAATAACAGTCTTCATGACAAAACAACTACTCGTTAGATGACATGCCAAACTTGGCTTATATGATTTTGATAAAAAAAATTCAATATTTACATACATGGTGTGTTGTGAGTTAATTTTGTGAGTTTTCTTGCTAGCAAATTTTATGGGTTTGCTTGCAAGCAAATTTTATGTGACAGGCTCAGGTAGTCGATCTCACAGATCTCTGAATGAATCTGTGATTCTGTGAGCAACTCAATCTGCCTGCCTGCTTTGCCTGATTTTGGGTAAAAGTTGCTCTTTTTTATAAAAAATTGAATATTTATATAAATATTTATAATATTTACATACGAGCCTTGCCCAGCCAGTCACATGGCCAAGCCACGCCCACAAATTAGGCCACACCCACAGAACTGGTCATTAAAAAATTTGAATTCCACCCCTGCCTCTGTGTGTGTGTGAGAGAGAGAGAGAGGGAGGGAGGGAGGGAGAGAGAGAGAGGTTAGATCAGATCTCTCTCTCTCTCTCCCACCAATGTCAGCAAGCCACCGTTAGTCAACATTCATATTAGTGGTCCCTGGGATTTAAAATTATGAGTTTGGTGGTCCCTGAGCTCCAAAAGGTTGGCGACCCCTGCTATAAGTCATATATTATCTATTCAGAGTTTTGCAGTGTAAATTCAGTGCCAGAAGAGTAAATTTTACTTCTTCAAGTAAAATTTTTTACAATGCCAGTTGTAGATTTCTTCAACATTGAGCAAACTGAAACAGAAACATGTTGCAAGTACCTCAACTTCAGCAGCAAGCAAGTTAGTTTCTCTTTTACTTTAGTTCAGCAGGCAAGCAAGAGGAGAGAAGCGGTTTCATTTTCAATAGACAGACTCAGAGCTTCACAGAGCTGCAGAGCTTAATATAGAGCCACGCCTAGGCTACTTCTAGTTTCAGTTTCCAATCAGTCCTCATTGACTGACTTAGTTGCTGTGCCTATTCATTGGCTGACCTTGTGACCAAGCTCTATTCCAATTCATGAATATACTCTGACATTATCTTCCCTTAACCCAAAACAGAAAATGTTAGTATTAAGATTCTTGTCCCATATAGGCCAGGGCAACCAGTTGAGGAAAGACTCCTTACAAAGTCCTGGGTCATAGCTGGAGACTCAAAAAAAAAAAAAAAAAAACCCACACCCCAACGAAGTTGAAGTCTTTTCAGGGACATAGTCCAAAATCAGTCTGATGGTAAAGATTAGAGTCTCAGATAAAGTAAATCAAGTCGACGATATACAGAAGGGGTGTCAAACTCACGTCGTCATAGAGACGTCACGTGACGTATCAGGACTTCCACCCCCTTTTCTAAACTGGGCATGGGTGTGGCCAGCACGTGACACATCTGGCCCATGGGCTGTGAGTTTGACAGGCCTGACACACAGTGTTCAGACAGACAAACAAGCAAACACTCTGACCCGCTTTAAGATGTCTTGCTATGTAAGAGCTTCATACAGACCAGAGGCAGGCAGAAGTTCAACTCTGAAGTATCATCCATTTCTCAGTGATATGCCTCGCAGCAACAAGCTTTTTCAAAAGTTTTGTCAAGTGGCTCAGTTACCCTTAGCCCCCTGCTCTTACATGAAGTCCATGAAATCCTTTTCCTGCAACCATGAAATTTCCTTCGATCGGTTATTTTGAGGAAGGATGTGTGAATACAAAAACCGCACAACAAAGAGGAAAAACTCAAGGGGGGAGGGAATTCCAGTCTCACTGTATTGCTATTGGCTCAAATGTGGTCTTCTGGTTCCGCAAAAGCTTTTCTGTCTTAGTCCATCCCTGTTATATAGGATACCAGAATACTAACAGTCATATAAATCATAAAATTATAGGAGTTGGAAAATGACCTTGGAAGTGTTCTCGTCTAACTCCCTGCTCAAAGCAGGAATCCTTATATCATCCTGGACAAATGGATATCCAATCTTTTCTTGAAAAGCTCCCACAACTCTGGGAGGTAAGCTATTCCATTAGTTAATTGCTCTCACTGTTAGTTGAATTTATCCTTAGTTGCTGGTAGGGTCTCTCGTTGATGAGCTTCCACTGTTCCTTCTTGTTCCGCCTTCAGGCACTTTGGGGAATAATCAACCCCGCTTCCCTGTGACTGCCTAAAATATGCTAGAAAACAGCTATAATGTCAGCCCTAATCCTTCTCTTTGTTAGGCTAAACCGGGTGTCAGCAACCCATGACTCTGGAACTGCATGGGGCTCTTTGGGCCTTCTATTGTGGCTCCCTGTTGGGTGATCCCACTGTTGCAGCAGATCCTCTTTCCAAATCAGGACACAAGACCACGAAAGGTTGGAGAACACAGGTTTTTATTTGTGCACAAAGGTTCAGAGCATTAGCATGGCAAATTCTGAACCCCTGGCTCTTCCTGAGGCGTCACTTTTATACATGTCATGACCTCAGCTTAGCCCGGGGCGTTACTTTTATTAAACTATACCAATAAAGGAGAATAACATATATACCAAGAAAAGAGAAGCACATATAATTACTCATTTTATCTTACACCATCTGTTATTTTCCATAGCCACCCTCGTTTACTGTAATATGGTTAGTTCCTTGGTGCAGAAACCTTGAGGTTTTACACAACATTGTCCTTGGGGAACTGGGGGACCCTTGCCAAATACAAAAGTGCTTTATGTGTAATTTTCCCACTGCTACACCACCACTGGCTGGCTCCGCCCCTTGCTTTCCTTCCCAGTCATGCCTGGCCTGGCCTGAGAAGGTAAAACACATTAAACAGAAATGAGAGGGAGGGAGGGAGGAAGAGAGACCCATTTCCCACAGAAAACACTGGGAGCCACAAAACCTGGGTAGGCGTGGCAGGGGTGGGTCACGTGACCAGGTGGGAGTGATGTTGAGTTGGCCACACCTACCCAGGCTTTGAGGCTCCTGGTGTTTTCTTTGGGAAGTGGGTCCAAATGGCTCTTTGAGTGTTTAAAGTTGCAGACCCCTGGGCTAGACATACCTAGGTCCCTTAATCATTCATTGAACTGTTTAGCCTTCAGATCCCTTATCATCTTTGTTGCTCTTCTCTGCACTCTTTCTAGGGACTCAGTATCTTTTTTGTATTGTGGCAACTGGATGCAGTTCAGTGCTTTGGCCTCACTAGTGCAGTACAGGCACTACTATTACTTCTCATGAACTTGATGCTATCCCTCTATTGATGCAGCATAGGATTGCATTAGGATTTGTTTTTTGGCAGCATACTGCTGACTCATATTTAAGTGGTGATACACTAAGACACCAAGATCCCTTTCACAGTTACCACTATTGAGCCAGGTACTGCCTATTCCCATGATGGCGAACCTATGGCACGCATGCCACAGGTGGCACGCAGAGCCATTTGTACGGGCAGGCGAGCCCAAGACAAACTTACCTGCACTGCACATGCGTGCACCTCACAGCTAATTTTTGGCCCGTTTGAGGCCTTTTTTAGCCTTCCAGAGGCTTGAGGGAAGCCTCTGCAGCCTTTGCAGGCTGAAAAACAGGCCAGTTTCATCATTTCCTGTATTTCCGGAAATACCGGAAGTGATGCAATGGGCCCATTTTTCAGCCTCCAAAGGCTGCAGTGGCTTCCCTTGAGCCTCTGGGAGGCCGAAAAAGGCCTCAAAGTGGTCAAAAATCAGCTGGGAGGCGCGCAGTGCAGGTAAGGGAGCAGCGAGGGGAGGAATCATGCACACATATGCAGGAGGTGTGGGGTGGCATGCACATTGCCTTTTAGGTGCTGGCATGCGAGCACGTGGGTGCATGCACAGTTTTCGGCACAGGAGCACCAAAAGCTTAGTCACCACTGGCCTATTCTGTAACTGCATTTGGTTTTTCCTGCCTAAGTGCAGGATCTTACTTTTCTCACTGCTGAACTGCATCTGATTAGATAGGGTCCATTGCACTATTATGATCCTTCTGAATCTTTTATCTTCATTTTTGACTTTTTTTTTTTTTAGAAACATGGTAGCTTTCAGGTCACTTAGCATAGCTGAATTTTTGGAGCTGTGCAAAACTCTGAAAAAGAGCCTTTGCTTCAGTGATCTTTGGAGTGAAGGCTTCTGAAGGCAATTCACAAAACAGTGTGGCTCACGCTTCCCAACAGTAAAATGGCCAGGTTTCTTTGGATTCCTGTGTTTTTAGGCTGAACAATAGATGTCCATCAGCCTCTTCAGGGAAAGTTGTCACTGGAACACAGCATCTCAATGAAGTAATAACATGGCCTCCCTATCACAGAGCAATTTTGGCAGTTGTGCAGTGACCTGTTAGTTATGCTTCAAATGGGAAAAGACTTCATGCATTTTATAAATATGTGAATGTATGTTTACAGTCAACTATAAAAAAATGTAATTTGACAAGGTGGCAAGAGAAAAATATCAACAACTAAGTCAACTTATACAGAGCAGAGTATGCAATATACTTCTGAGACTCCCAGAAAGCAAAATCATGTATTTTTCTAGTTAGAAAGTTAATACGTTTTACATTTTAAGAAATACATTCTCCAGAAATAACTGTCAGGTTTTCTGTGGCAGCCCTTATCTGCTTCTATGAGATTTGTTCAAAAGAAATTTCTAGCCAATCTTTCTCTAAATGAACACGGCACGTTTAACACCACATTTAAAAATGTACTTGGGAAACGTAGAATACGCAATACAAGGGGTCGAAGTCTTCTTGGAAATACTTGGGTAAATATTTGAAGAAAAAGAAATGACTTTGCTATGGGTGTATATTATAGGCCACCCAACCAATGAGAGGAGATATATGAATTCTTTGTTAATAATTTAGCTCAGGGGTGTCAAACTCAAAGCCTGCGGCCCACATCCATCCCACGAGGTGCTTAGATCTGGCCCACAGGGCTGCCTTGGAAACAGTGAAGGACTGGCCCATGGTGCCTCTGCCAGAGAAAACAGAGCTCAGGAGGAGCACATGTGGCCCTCTTGGGCTCCATTTTCACTGGCAGAGAGCAGCCAAAAACAGAGCTCAGGTGGACAATGGATCCCCCCAGCCCTGCCTGGGCTACCACGGGTGCCCCTGACACAAGTGACAATGATCTGGCCGTGCCACTTGAGGTCAAACACAACTCTGATGTGGCCCCCAATGAAATTGAGTTTCACACCTCTGGTTTAGCTGATGTGTGCAGAACAAAGACCACTGTATTAATGGGGACTTTAACTACCCTAACTACTCTGACATCAACTAGGAAACAAACTCTGTAACAAGTGGAAGATCAAACAGGTTCTTGATGTGCCTACCTTATAACTTTATCATACAAAAGATAGAGGAGGGAAATAAAGGTTCAACTATACTGGACTTCATTCTTACCAATACAGATAAAATGGTTGAGGCAGTAGAAGATAGAGGAATTTGGGGGGAGAGTAACCATGTCATTCTTGAATTCATTATAATGTAACCAGGTAACAAAACCAAGTCAGACTAGTTCTAAAACGAAAAGCAATACAAGGCGCTTGAAAATGAGATAATGAAGGCCCAAACAAAAACAGTACAACAGAGGAAGAAAAACAAAAGACAGCAGACAAGACCTCTCTGATCAATTGAGGGACAAAAATGTCACATTAAAAAAATGGAAAGAACTAAAACAGAATACCAGCAAATAGCCCAAATCTGCAAGGATGGAATCCGGAAAGCTAAGGGCCAGAACCCACTGAGACTGGTAACTAATAACAAAATTAATTTTAAAAGTTTCTTTCAACATGTAAGAAACAAAAAGTTAAAGAAACAATAGGTCCAGTAGTGGGAGCAGATGGCAAGAAGGTAATGAGAAGCAAGGAGAAAGCAGAACTGCTGAATTTCTTCTTTGCATCTGTTTTTACACAAAAGGAAGAAATAGTCCAAGTTATCAAAAGCAGCACTGGGGGAGATAAAACAGAAATAGAAGTCAAACTAGGTAAGGATTTAGTAAGCAAATGCCTAGCCACTCTGGACAAGTACAAATCACTTGCAACAGATGGTTTACATTCCAGGGTTCTGAAGGAGCGGGCAGACATAATATCAGAGCCACTGAATGCAATCTTTCAAGAAAGATTGAAATATCAGAGATAATCAAATGGAGGATTTGTGAGTACCTAGAAATAAACAAGGTAATTTCTAGAAGCCAGCATGGGTTTGTTAAAAACAGATCATACCAGACAAACCTTATTGCCTTCTTTGAAAAAATTGAGTAAATTACTGGACCTGTAAAATGCCATGGACATTGTATACTTGGACTCCAGTAAGGCATTTGACAAAGTAGATCATAACCTATTTCTTGGTAAGATAGAACAATGTAGGATAGATAGAACTACCATCAGATGGATTTGCAACTGGCTGGCCACTGCACTTAGACATGATAAAAAGGCTAGAGGCTAAATTGTACGATGAACAATTGACAGAGAATAGTACATTTAGCCTACCAAAGAGAAGGATTATGGGGCATGATAACTGCCTTCCAGTATTTCAGGGACTATCACAAAGAAGAGAAGATTTGCTTATTGTCAAAGCAAAAAGAGGGCAGGGCAAGAAGCAACGGGTGGAAGCTTACTAAAGAAAGATACAACCTAGAAGTTGTGAGTGCTTCATCACTGGAGGTTTTCAAAAGTAGACTAACCATTTGACCAAGATGGTGTATGATTTCCTGCCTTAGGCAGGAGGCTGGACTAGAAAATCTTTGAGGTCCCCTCTAACCATATGATAATTCTATGTTCTACTTAGAAAATACAACTTCCCTTTGGTGTATTTAATACAAAGGATATTTTCGGTGACAAATTTTTGTCTGAAAGTCAACATATTCAAAGCCAAACATGGCCAGGTTCCAAGTCGAACAATAATTTATCCAAACCAGAGTAATCTACATACAGATGTATTTTCTTTGTGGCTTTCAAGCAAAATAGAGCAGGCAGATGCTGATATATAGTGTTTCAAGGAAGCTAAAATTTGATAGCGGCACAAAATCCACCCTTCAGTTTATTATCAGACAGGGCCAGGCAGCTGGCTCTGACAAGAAGATAAACAAGCAATCAACACAGCAGCCAAAGGACTGAGGCAAAACATTGGAAGTAACGGTTTCCTACAATATGGTGTCTGAAAAGCTTCTAAAAATGGGAGAATTAGAATTGTGATGTGAAACTGATAAAAGATGCACTTTGCCACATTATTGCAATGATGTACGTTGCCAGTTGGGGTGGCAGAAAGTGAATTTGCAGTACTGCACTCTTTTCTAATAATCTCATCAACAAAATATTTGCCAAACCACTAGAGTAGAAATTGACTTACATTGGCTATTATTAATTTTACTAACCATTATTGCAGGCTGCACTGGAAGGAGCAATAGAAGTCAGCAAGAACACCTCGATCTTAAGTGATAGGAGGTTTCTGTAAGGTTCTTTCTAACAATTCCCTGACCTCTGGCAGCTGTCATGCTAAATGGGTGCAGCTGAGGGAGAAATACTTGCCTGGTTCTATTGAGAGAAGATTATCAGGGGCTCCTTTGTCCTTGCACGCCTGCCACCCAGGAGAACAGAAACGCTCTTCCTCCCACTTCAACAATCCTTTTGATTGCAGTTCTTAAGAACTGATGTTCGTAGGCTTTACTGGAGCCTTTTAAACTAAAAAAAAAAGTAAGTATTATTATTTGCGTTCTTGCTGAGGAAGAAGCATTCCCTGTATCCCACAGATCTGTTGTTAGAGGATATTGTGAAAATGAACACTTTTTAAAGAACTTTCATCAGAGTGTTATAGATCTTTCATAGAACAGGTTGTAATGCTCATTTCTTTTGTGATGCCAGTCTTCTGATCTTTTTAATAACAATTTAAAGATTCTAATATATACAGTATAAATAATGAGTGAGATTTAATTAAGGCTGTCAGGTTGGATGCAGTGTATGTCATTCAACTCAAATACTTAAGAAGGTTCTTTCTTTGTGGGTTGCTATATATAACATATATAATGTACGACTGTAACTTTGTCGCTTGTATCCTTACAATTTATATTGACTGTTTCCTAGTATGATTTGATTGCTTATTGTACCCTATGACTATTATTAAGTGTTGTCCCTTATGATTCTTGACGAATGTATCTTTTCTTTAATGTATATTGAGGGCATATGCACCAAGACAAATTCCTTGTGTCCAATCACACTTGGCCAATAAAAAGAATTCTAATTCTAATAACAAATATTGCTGTATGAATGAAATCAAAGCCTAATGGTGATTTAGTACTGCCATATTTCTTGAATGTATTAATTTTGGTTGCCATCACTAAAAGGGAGGCCATTTTTCTAACATAATATCTATATGTTTGCCTATATCCTGCTTTCTGCAGACTTCTTTGAGAACCTTCCAGACTCAAATGTATATTTTTCCAACCATGTTAAAATACCTTCATAGAAAACATTATTGAATGGCACTAGGATCACTTGTTAAAAAATGTATGACTTCTCATTACTGTAGCTGGGTCTGGAAGTTTGGATCACAGTTGACAAAACTAATTATTAATATTTCTTGAGACATGGGGGGTAGATTTGTGAGAGTGTGATATCATATTAACAAAGGCCATTTATGTTTGCTAATATTTTGCTCTCTTAAGAAGAGCTGCTGCCTTCAGATATTCTTAGAATCATTTTTGCTAGATGACATCTGTAACAGCAGGTTCTAAGAATTGTGTATGCTACATTATGTGATAGGCATAGAGATTACTTCATGACTCATGCTATAATATTTCAACTGCTTGGGCTTGTCTAGTTTTCCTATTTTTCCGCTCAGAGAAAACAACAAAACTTCTGTTACATCAGATTAGTTGACAGGTAGGGTCCTTCCCATCATGTCCAAAATGCTACCTTTGTTGATTGCAACTCCCTAGTTTCAAGAGAGACAGTCATCTCTACATATTTAAGAGGCGTTGCTGGAGTTTTCCATTTCTACAAGCAAGAAGCAAAGAAACATATGGTAACTTTATTATTTAAGGTTGGCACATATTTTGCTTGAGATGCCAGGGGCTTATTTGTCTGCATTCCCCAATCTTGAAAAGCCTCAGGTGTGGCTTGGGAGAATGCACAATCCAGCCAACGCATGGATTCAAGGAGTCTTAATGGCAAGAAACAAGAGAAATTGGTATTTTAGTGAGACACATTAGCTCCCGGGAGAGCTTAAGAGGCCCAACTTCCTTGCTTTGAGATAATCCCATATTTCCAAGATTAGAGTCACAGAAGCACCATTTGTGTCCATGGCCACCTGACCAATCTGAGCATCCCTTATGGGAAGATATTGAGGAGGAATGTCATAGAAGCAGAGGTAGCCTATTGGACTCTTCTTATATTCTATAATATTCTACACAATATAGAGCTATATATAAATCTACTTCATTTCATCAAAAATAGTCATAAATTTATTAATATGCTATGCAGAGCAAGCTTTGCAAGGTAGCTTCTTATAGCATCTATTGAGTTTCACATTCAAGCTGTTTTTGCATTGCCTGCTGTTCAGCAGATTATCCTGTTCTATGCGCCTTTGAAATAAAGTGAGGAAGGTAAACATTAAGTAAATCACTCTTTCAAGAGAGGCTTGTTTGGGATCATTTTTATAATTCTTCAGTGCCAGCTGAAAAATATCTATCTCAAATTAAAATCCATGTTTTAATTGTCCCGTATTTTCCTATCATTTGCGTTCATTTACTGCATGTTGTTATTATCCATTTTTGTGAACTGTCCTGATAACGTTTGTCATAGAACAGCTTCAGAGAAAAAAATGCTTGTTTTCTGTCTTAACAGAAATAAAGTATTTTGTTATTCTATTCCATTCTGTTCCATCCCATCCCATCCCATCCTATCCTATCCTATCCTATCCTATCCTATCCAATTCACCTTGGAACAATGTAAAAAATACAATCAGCATTTTTATCAGGTGTGCAATATTGCAAAATATTCTGAAGTTTTCAGTGGTGATGTCCCTAACTGAGTTTGTATGAAACTAGATTTGATGCTTGATGGCATCAAATTGTCATCTGCACTGAAAGGCCCACCTACATCTTTACAGCTACAGGAATAATTTCAAAACTTTTTAGCATCTATTTTCTTCTGAGAATCCTGTTTCCTTACAATCAAGACAATAGCTGTGGAAAGAGGCAATAGATATGAAAGCACATTTTGCATTCATATATGCCAAAACAACAATGTACTGAACCAAATTAATGTTTAATGAGCAATATATGCACAAGGATTTCAAAGGCCTTAAGTCATTTTTCTGTGTTGATTAAAAACACCCTAAGCACAAATTGACATATCACATTTGTACGGTTTTAGGAAACCTATTTTCAATTTCTGTTATGAGGTTCAAGATGATAGGCTTTTTTTTAATCAGGCCTATTTCCATTCATGTGAAACAAATTAAGGCAGTTTAATTTTTTAAAAATACGAGATTGTTTAAGCAGGCGAAGTTTGTTCTGATAGGCTCTCTCGTTAAATGTAGAAATATTTTTTAGGTTTTGCAGACATTTTATTTCTTAATAGCTAGAGAGTTGATAAAACCAGTCTGATCCTTAAAGTGACCAACCAATTATGGAAAAATATATAATAAAAAAAAAACATTTGATAAGATGCCACTGATGGGCCATCTGCTAAAATAAAGCCAGGTCATGGCGCACACTTCAAAGTAAACCAGGAAGCCTGTAATTGTGGAGCCTTGTCTGGCAAGAACAAAGAATGCTTATCCACAGGAGATAGGCATGTGTAAATCTTGTAACAATCCTGGCTAATTGGAAAGCTGATAAAAGTAACACGGGTTAGCCAACTTGCAGGCCTCAGTTAACAGTTAGGGATAGAGATAGCCTGTAGCAAATCAAATGTGTATTAGATAACTCCTAGGGCATTCATTAGCCAAGGCTTAGAAATAGGGAACAAATTGTAGAATTATTACTAAAATGTTTATTAGATGGTATTTCTTATTTTCTCACTTTGTCCTACCTTCTTCTTTAGTGAAAATGTATGAAACTTGCTCAATCCTTTGTTCTTAGCTCTTGGCATTTTGTTCAGGAACCCTTTTCCTTGGAGTACTCCAATAAAAAGCAATCAGAAAACCTGCACCTCGTGTCTGGCATCTATCATTATCTTTGGCACCAGGCTCAGACCCAAACTGGGGACAACAACACCAATATATACCAAAAATCTATCAGCAGAGATGCTTCCTTTTGCCTAATGCTTGAATTTGTCCAACTTATGAATGCAATCCTGCACCATTGAATCAGCTCCATTAAATTTTGTAAGATATACTTTTGGGTACACTTATGACACTGCATTGTAAGAGAACTATTACATTTTTATTATAATGCAGATATTAAAGTTTTTAAAGTATTAAAGCTTTTTGGCTGCCTGGAGTCAATCAATTGAATAGAGGTAGTCCTCAATATATGACTGAGCCCAAAATTTAAGTTGCTAAGAGAGAAATTTGTTAAGTGAGTTTTGCAACCCCATTTTACAACTTTTTGTGCCACATTTGTTAAGTGAATCACTGCAGTTGTTCAATTAAATTTGCTTGTCAGAAAGTCAAAAAGGGGATCAGATGACCCTGGGACACTGCAACTATCATAAATATAGAATAGAATAGAATAGAATAGAATAGAATAGAATAGAATAGAATAGAATAGAATAGAATAGAAT
>NW_020769308.1:52960285-52982026 GCF_900518735.1 Pseudonaja textilis | reverse complement strand
ATAGAATAGAATAGAATAGAATAGAATAGAATAGAATAGAATAGAATTCTTTATTGGCTAAGTGTGGTTGAACACACAAGGAATTTGCCTTGGTGCAAATGCTCTCAGTGTATATAAAAGAAAAGATACATTCATCAAGAATCATAAGGTACAACACTTAATAATAGTCATAGAGTACAATAAGCAATCAAATCATACTAGGAAACAGGCAATATAAATCGTACGGATACAAGCAACAAAGTTTCAGTCATACAGTCACAAGTGGGAGGCGATGGGTGATAAGGAGTGATGAGAAGATTAACAGTAATAGTAGTGCAGACTTTGTAAATAGTTGGACAGTGTTGAGGGAATTATTTGTTTAGCAGAGTGATGGCATTCGGGGAAAAACTGTCCTTGTGTCTAGTTGTTCTGGTGTGCAGTGTTCTATAGTGTCGTTTTGAGGGAAGGAGTTGAAACTGTTTATGTCTGGGATGTGAGGGGTCCGTAAATATTTTCACAGCCCTCTTTTTGACTCGTGCAGTATACAGGTCCTCGACTGAAGGCAGGTTGGTAGTAATTGTTTAGCTGTTAAGCATATGAATGTAAATGGGGATGCTGCAATGGTTGTAAGTGTGAAAAATGGTCACAGCTCACTTTTTTCAGTGCTGTTGTAATTATGAACAGTCATTAAATGAACTGTTATAAGTCGAGGACTGTCTGTATAAAATATTATAGGAATCACCTGCTGATTTGATACAGTAGGAAAATGCGTATTTATTTATTCATATATTAACTGCTGCCAGAATTGTATCTGCACAAAATTGGAAGAGAGAAGAGATACCTACAGATGAGAATGTGATTAGGAAATACTAGAATGTGTGGAAATGAATAGATTAGCACTGGCAATTAAGGAGAAAGAGCAAACTGAATGTTTTATAGTATGGGATTTATTCTATCAATGGTTAAATAATAAAAATGGAAGTTAGAAATAGGGAAACAAAATAAAGACGATAGGTTAAAAGAGATAAGTTAATATGATGACTAACATGTTGACTATTACTATGTTAATATTGAATAATCGATAGGTGGACATTACTATGTTAAATGTTGCAGAATTAATATGTAATGAAGGATGTTGTAACTTTGATTATTTGACAAAGATGTTTTACCCAGACAAAACCCTGTTCAACTGAAGATGGAATGATTGTATTAAAAATAAAATAAAAATTAATTTAAATAAAAAAAGGAATCACCTGCTGAAGCAGTGAAAATATTGATAACGTTTTTAGAAAAGGATGGGCAAAACATAAATTTATGCTTTGGCCACTTCCCAAGTGATAATATGTAATATTGTAATATGGAAATAACAATATATGAAATATTTATTTGAGTTAAGACAGAGGTGTTTTGTTAGTCTTCTCCTCCACTGCTCTGAAGTCACTTGTGATCGTATATTCTGCAAACCTTTTTGGCCTGTGCCATTGCTTCCCTGTCTGCATGGCAATTATGAAAGATATATCTAATTACTCTTGCTCACTATCCATCTTTCTTTGCAACTACTGTACTCCTATCTTCCTTTAGCTTAGATCATGGGTGTCAAGCCCGGGTTATCAAGGTGTCACATGATGTGTCACGACTTTTTCCCCCTTTGCTAAACCGGGCATGGCCAGCACATGACACCCACGGGCCGCGAGTTTGACCCCCTGGTTTAGATTTTCCCTCTCAGCACTTTAATTATCTTTTAAACTAAACCTATGCCACCCACAAGATATAATCTCCTGCACCCAGAAGTTAGCACCTCAAGGAAACTTTCCTTTGTTCCTTGACTCCTTAGTTACTTCTCTACTTGACCATATAAAGCTAGATATTTTGGTATAAAGCAGTGATGGTGAACCTTTTTGTTGTGATGTGCCGAAAGCATGCATGCTACAATAGTGCACGCACATGCGTGCTGGCATCCACAAGGCAATGTGCCCCGCCCCCTGTGCATGCATGTACAACACTCCTACCCCACCCCCTTACCTGCACTGCACACGCACATGCCTCCCTGCTGATTTTCGGCCTGTTTAAGGCCGTTTTTGCCCTCACGGAGGCTCGAGGGAAGCCTCTGGAGCCTCTGGAGGCTGAAAATGGGCCCATTTAGTCACTTCTGATATTTTCAGAAGGCCCATTTTTCGGGCTTCCGTGGCTGCAGAGGTTTCTTTCGAGCCTCCAGGAGGGTGAAAATGGCCTCAAACGGGCCGAAAATCAGCTGGAAGGCGCGTGCATGCCCAGTGCAGGAAATTTGGCTGGGGCTCGCATGCCTGCACAAATGGGGTTCGCGTGCCCGCACGCGTGCCATAGGTTCTCCATTATGGGTATAGAGTATTTTAGAAGGAAAAGATGAGGGCAGGCTCCATTGAATTCTCTTTTTATCTTTGCACAGCATCTAGACTCATACTTATTACCCTCACCTACAGCAGGTCATTTCTGAGTTTGGTTAACAGTCAACAGAACCAACTGAAGAACCAAAGGATAGTAATGTGCACAATGCATTCTTCTGGCAAGGTAGATCCACAGGAAGGAGAAAACATCTTTCCAAGAAGTTTTTAATTTTATCAGTTGTTTAGCTGCTGGCAAAGCATTCTTTCCAGGTTGTAACTGACACTGTGTAATCCTGAAATGACTCCCAGACTTGCTATTGATTTTTTAAAATCGTTTTAACAGATCAATGTTGCTGCAAAATAAAAATAAAAATCCCAACCCTCCTGTCAATTTACTGTAAAGTGACATCACAAAAAATCTTGTTAAATTTTTAGATCATAATTTTAAAGTTTTGAAGGAGGAGGAATCCCACAAATTAAAAACACTGGCCGTTTTTAAAAGGAGATCAAACATTGGTCTGAAGTGGTATAAGGTTTCTTACTTGAACAGAGGTTTGGATTAGAAAACCTTGAAGCTGCCTTCCAACTCTATTATTCCATTATTTTGTTCTGAACTGCAAGTTGCATATCTGTGGGTTATAATTTTAATCTGACATTACATTAATAGACTCTTACCAGAGAGTTTTCCTATTTCATTTTGTCCCTATACTCACTATATTTGCTGCTGAAGATTCTGAACTCTTCCCAGTAAATTTAGAGAATATGGAAAGAGGAAAAAGAGAAAGGAAGTAGGCAAGACTACTACTACAGTAGGCTGTAATCCTATACTGTGTATTTACTTAATTAGGAGTAAATTCCATTGGACCCAGTTAGACTTTAATCATTCTCGAATATGTAAATTCAATATTTAACAAATCAACTAATAATAGTCATTTAGTTGACCTAAACGAAAAAGCATATGCATATATTAATCTAAGCAAAAGAGCTTATGCTTCTTGTATGCCACTTAGGAATCAAATGAATGAATGAAACACAGAAAAAAAATTAATATACTGTATGTAAAATGAAATTTTATTTTTCTTTAAAATAAAGGACACTTTCATGATTATGTCCAGATGCACTGTTCAAGAGGTTAAAATGCACATATGCCATTCATTTAGATGTGTTTTATACTTGGATATCTATGTATCTGGGAAGAATAACATGTTATAAGGATGGGTTCCAAAAAGCGAAATAAAATCCTTAAATCAAGTGAGCAACATTTGGACCAATCCTTTTATTCACTGAAGTCTGAACTTTATTTAAGAGCTTTTACCATAGGCACAGAGAAATAAAGAAGGAATATTCAATCTAATTGGTCTATCAAGGAGCCAATTGAATAATGCAATTAGTGCAACATAAATTAAAGTATATTGCACTGATGTTTGTTTTAAACAGGTAAATATATTTCTTCCTCTGATATTTTTTCCAGCAATGGAAGCACAAAAGAGAGTGGCTTTCAAACTCAATATTCTAACTGAATTGGGGAAATGCTATCCTTGACTGTAGAATGACATTAATAGTTAAGCCTGATCTGCTTGCCAAATAACTTCTATAGAGATTTGGATTGAGTGCTAATGTAAACAAACCATCATAAATCCCATCCTGTGTATAGTACTGCAATTATGAAATGATCTTTTGTTCTTGCTTTATAGAAAACTGGTTTAGGATATACCAGGTGAGGGAAAAAATTTATCAGAGCAACACTGCTTTGGTTAACATTACCAGTTTCCTCAAGGAAAAATCCAGATTACCAATAAGTGGCAGCAAAGAGAAGCAGAAAGCGATAACTCTTCATTACCATTTTATGATAATCTTAATTTTTATTTATTTATTCATTTCGCAATCCAGTTTTGGCAGATCTAGTTTAAGAGGCCTGCCACAAAATGGCACAAAAATGATATTATTCAGTGGCTTGTTCAACAACCTTAACATGCATAAGTTTGCTTGAAGGACAATACTCATCAGGAGTAATATCAGGAGTCATTGCAAAAACAATCCTACATGAATTAGGACACATTTCAAAGCTACACACCTAAATTTCGGCGCCACTATGTGGATGACACATTTGTTGTCATCAGAAGAAATGCTCTGGAAAACTTTCATACCCTACCATAGGGGTGTCAAACTCGATTTAATTGAGGGCTACATCAGGGTTTTGTTTGACCTTGGGGTGTGTGTGTGTGTTCACAGTGGAGGAAGAAACAGCTAAACAATTGCTGTCTTTAGATGTGCTTATCGACAGATGGGAAGATGGAAGCCTAGAAACCAGATATATCACAAGGTTACCAACACTCACACATTCTGAATTTCAACACTAACCATCCACTGTCACATAAAAATGGTTGCATCAGAACAGTATATAGCAGGATGAGAACACACTTAGTTCCCAGCAAGCAAAACAACTGGAGAGCAAGTACCTGCATGAACAATTTAATCAGAATAGGTATTCACAAGTGCTTATCACAAGATTCCTGCATAATATGCTGGAGAGAGAAAGGAAGAAGGAAGGAACAAAACTAACCACATGGCACACCCTGCCATATATTACAAAACATTTCAGAAGGATAGAACTTCCGTGATCTTCAAGTGGACATCACCCATCACAGAAAGACTGCCAAGCAAGGACAAATCATGCACTACAATGATCATTTGGAGGTGAGAGAAACTTTACATGTAATTTGCCAGATTCCTTGCATGGATTTCCCCTGCAAATACGTGAGACAGATGGAGAGGAAGCTAACCACAAGATTGTGAGAACATGAGCCAGCAGTTAGACAAGGAAATCTGAACTCATTGGTAGCCTCACGTTATAATGAAAAGGGACATGCATTCAATTTTACAGCTACTGTTGTTGTTGGCTGAGCAGGGACAAAAACAGCCAGAAAAATTATTGACGCCTGGCAAGTCAATAGAAGTGTTGATTTCCCCCAGCCTATCAGGTACCTAGGAGTCTAGGGCACCGAGAGAGAAGGAAACAATAATTAATGACTTCATAGCCAGCTATTACCATCCTAATTAACAACTAAAAGCCACAGACAACCAGGAACTATATAAGAGCAACATGTAGAACAGCCCACATATTCTGGAGAAAGAGAAGTTCCCTCATGATGGGCTCCAGTAGAAGCCCAAAAGCTTGGAAGAATAAACCTTTGACCCCAGTGACCAAATAATATCCTGCAATAGTCATCCTACATCACCTACTCTAGGCCAGCAGCTGATGCCCAATTTGAAAGCCAGGGCAAGGGTGAAGATCCCCCTTGATGCCTACCCAAATCATGCCAGATTGGCTGCCTCATCCATGATGAAATCAGTGGACAATGGCCATTGAGAATCCTGTGACCTGACCTTGCAGCTGAATCCTGAAGGCCTTCTTTTTAAGAGTTCTTTCACAATAGAATCATAGGGTTCGAATGGATCTTGGAGGTCTTCTAGTCCAATCCCTCCTTGAGCAGAAGACCTTATGCCAGTGGTGACTAAACTTTTTCAGCTCCCATGCTGAAAATTGGAAGGCAATGTGTGGGGGGGGGGGCACGCCCCCTGCGCATGCACATGTGATACCCCCATGCACCCCACACATCTCTGCACATGCAAGTGAGACCCCCTGCACACCCTGTGTGTTTCTGCGCATGTGCACGCGTCTCCCATGCCCCCCGCGCATGCGCACCAGATACCCGACAATAAGCTGTTGGGCAGGTAGTGCACACACATGAGCAGTGGGGCTCTTCCAGGCAACCTCTCACGTGCCAGCAGAAGTGACTCTGCATGTCATTTCCAACATGCGTGCCATAGGTTCGCTATCATGGCCTTATACCATTCTGGACAAGGGAGGGGCAAATCTTTTAGTGAAAACATCTAATCAAATTTGCAGATAACATAAAGCTTACTAACATTTTGGAAGATAGACTCAAGATTCAGAAGGATCTTGGCAGACTTGAGCATTAGTCCCTATCCAACGAGATGAAGTTCAGTAGTGAAAAAAGTAAAATCCTGCATTTAGGCAGGAAATACCAAATGCATTGGTACAGAATATGCAATACCTGGCTCAATAGTAGTAACTGTGAGTAACTGGATCTAGGTGTCCAGCTGACCATCATTTACATATGAGCCAATTGTTCTTGTTAATAGTACTTGTTTTCAGATGATCCTGAAATAATTCAGAAGAACACATTTAAGGATGCAATATGAATAGGGAATGAGGCAAATGTTATTATTTTTAGTTTTACAGTGACTCTTCCAGTATTGCTTTTCAATGCCAGCATAGTGCCATAATATGGAAATAAAGAGGAACAAACCTTTAAACAGATACATGAAGAACGTGCTGGTATATATATCATAGTGTCGAGTTTGAAGCATACTTTTGCTGTTCTAACTACTATCGATTCTCAGCTTGCCAATGAACCAGTGGCGAGGGAAGGGTAAAGTGGAATGTAGACTCCAGACATCAAGAAGACAAACCTTGAGAGCCAAGGACACTTTAGCAGGTGTCTGCCAAAACCAAAGACTTTTTCTCATAACAATACAGTGACATTCAATTGCATAATGTGACCTGCACTAATGGGTGGGTGGGTGGGTGGGTGGGAATCCTCTACTTTAATTATGTGGATTTGCTCAGGAATTAGCTAGATCTGATTTTGCCCTCCTCAGTGCTAAAATGCAGTACTCAATAAAATTTTGTATTCTGAGATTGGATCATCTCAGCCGTGCCTGTTTTGGTTGGGTTCATCAGTTGGAATATTGACACATAATATATTTGTCCAAGAGAGGGTTTCTTCACCCCCATCTACTATCTAACATAGCCGTGATCTGACAGTTTTATGATTCACATCACTAATTAATTTCCTTATGCCATCTTTCAAAATAAGCTGACAAAGCAGAACTGATCTAATTGTGATGGAGCATTGGAGTTTGCAGGTGATAGCTGGAAAAAAAAGATCGATGTGGCTGAATGTGTATATGTGTGTGTGTGAGAGAGAGAGCAATAACACACGGGGGAACATTCAATTCCTTTCCACCATCCTTTTCGAAAAATGACAATCATATTTGTTGCTCTATGGCACCAGGTTTAGTTTCTCTAGTGAACTTAATTCCAGCAAATGACATCTGAGCCATGCTGAAATCTTTCCTATAGAAGCACTGTAAACACAATCTATCCAATTCTTATTGGCCCAGAGTAGTTCTGTTCCAACACTGTTGTTCCTCAGAAGAAGAAGAAACACTCCATGCTAAAGAAATTGCTCCCTACGGAATACTTGCTAGCTACTGGGTCATTAGCTTCCACAAATGCGTCTTAAAAAATAAAGGCATAATAACCAATGATGAAGAACATCACGGTTCAAATCAAGCTCCGTTCATTTCCAATAACAGTTAATTAGACAGCTGGGTTTTCCATTTCCAAAAATGAGAAAGCCATCATTTGTTTATTTCTTCATTCTAGCACAGCATTCGTAGCACAGCCTAGCATTAAATCTGTACCTGAAGAAAAACACATTTGCCCATCTGCGGTTTGGTTCCACATTAATCCAAAAACTTTCTTCCAGCATTGCAGATATGAATTATTCAATACAATTTGTCGGTTTCCTAACATCATATTAGAGAGAGATATTTTTCCCCCAGTAAGAGAGAAGCTATCCCAACTATAGCTGTATTCAGGTTGATATCGGTGAAATCCAGATCTGGGTCATAATTTGTGCCTGAGTTGGTTTCCCTAACATTCAGGATCTTAACTCAAAAGGGAAGCTGGTTATATCCAGAAGGTTTCTCTGGTACAAATGTTTGTGTTAAAAGCATGAATGTCCCCAAGGACTTCCTTATTTTTTTCCTTGGAGACGTTTCGCTTCTCATCCTACAAGCTTCTTGGATGAGAAGCGAAACATCTTCAAGAGAGAAAAAAGCCAAGAAAATCCAATTGCCTTTTGAAAAGCACCTTTGGCACAACATTAACCTGGATGACTGAGAATCATCATAGACACAAAAGCATGAATGTGTGCAGGAAAGTTGGCATCTCTGCAGCCACATTGGGAGTAAATAAGGATCAGTTACAATGCTCCCATCATGGGCATCCCACATTTCTGATGTATGAATAGAACTATTATTGATGTGACCACATTTATTTTTGCCAAAACACAAAATGCCTCTTTTTGTTTGTTTATTCTTTTCCATCAGTATTTTTTAATGGATGTGAGAAAATGTATTGTAGCAATAGGCTTCAATTATGAAATATTTTTGCATGATTATGGACCTGAAGGTTGGTTACTGACTACAATAAAAAGCAGGATAAAATGGAAGAAAGATACGCGTGTGAAGAAAAGGATTGCTTAGCAAATGGTTCAGTGGTGAACAGAAGTACTAGTAAGAGACACAAAATCCTTTTGATTGTTATGATATTTGTGTATAAATGTATAAGATATGCTTGTGGTGATGTTTGAGGCCTATTGACTGGGGAAGTGACAGTTCCTGTGCTTTTGGACTAAAATGATGTTATATTGTTAGCTGCTAATTGAACTGATAAGCGGCAAATATTGGCCTGCACAAGAAGTGTGATCTGAAAATGAGTATCTCCAAGATCAGGAGAGTTATATTTGACAGGGCGGGGGAAGATACATATAAACAGCAACAAACTCTACAGCAAGTAAAATATTTTTTGTAACTTTGTTTAATGGGCAGCAAAAATGAATAGAGATTTTTCAGAATGCAAATGCTGTTGTCAGGGTTCTGGCAGTTACTCCAATTAAATCATGAGCCTTGAGCCACAGTCCCAAAACTAAAGGGGATTTATTTGAAGGTAACATTCTACGTCCGGTACTAATCTGGGTGCAGCCAACTGTGAGATACATAATTCACTGTCACCCTTGATCCTGCCTTTCCCCCAACCCAGGGGTGGGATTCAATTTTTTTAACAACTCGTTCTGTGGGTGTGGCTTAGTTGGTGGGCTTGGCTTGCTGATCATGTGACTAGGTGAACATGGCCAACTCAACAACACTCACATCAAGGGGCACTTCTCCCCGCCTGGCCTCTCATGACAGTGGGGACACTGCAGTGGTCGCAAATGTGAAAAATGGTCATAAGTCACTTTTTTCAGCGCCATTGTAACTTTGAATGGTCACCAGTTTTAGATCAAAACTCAGAAAGGGAATGTAAACTCACGTTTGAATGTCAATCTTTCTAGCTAGCCAAGAAGCCTTGCTGAATGTCCCTCATCTTGGTTCCTTGTCATTAAAAGCTTCTTTCCGGCAGATCTGCTTCATTATTCAATTATTTCTTCAAAGTGCTAACTCCAACAGGGGAGTATTTCCTCTCAACAGCAGTGTAAAAAGCTTAAAACAACCCTTCCCCTTTAAGAAAGTACCAGCAAAGAAAAGAAAAACCTCCTTTGGAGACAGTAAGTCTAGGCATACTGCCAAGAATGTAAGAAGGGTAGAAAAAAACAAAAGGAGATTTCTTCCAACAACTGGTTCTCCGAACTGTTTAGAAAGTTAACAACCAGTTCTAGAGAATAGGTGCGAACCTGTAGAATCCCACCCCTGCCCCCACCCCTCTGGGTGTATCATCCAACGAAACATGTCCACAGCCAACAGTCATCAATCATGCTCTCCAATTAGGTTTTTGTGAGGCAGAAGCTTGAGCCATCTAATCACTCCTAGAAGAAAATATAAATGGAATGTAGTTTCGATTTACCCTGTTGCCTGCTCTTTGAAACTCCCCCACCACTTCTTTCTGTTGTCAACTATAAAATGTGTACACAAAATGTTTTATGAGTTGACAGCTGTTAAAAAGATCGTGGGAAGTATTGGTTTGTTGAAAGGCATGAAAGTTTGCTAAAAGAAGCAAAAATGGCTGTGTAAATGAACACATTTCTACCTACTTTGTTAATGGATGAGAGTTGGGTATATCACCAAATCCTCCCCCCCAACTTTAAGTAAGTTCAGTTTAGTGGGAATAAGTTATAAAAGATTTCGTTATTCATGAAAGCCTGCTAAATCTGAATGTATAGCATACCATCCACTCCTTCTACACCATACAGTTCTAACTGGATCAGGTCTGCCCAATTAACTTAATTTGACAGTTAAAATGAATTTTAACATCAACAGAATTGTTGAGGAAAAAGATTGAACTACAAAAAAAACAACCCCTACATATAGTCCTCAACATATGACCCCAACTGAGTTCAAACTTTCTATTGCTAAGTAAGATAGTTGTTAAGTGAGTTTTGACCCATTTTATGACCTTTCTTGCCATAGTTGTTAAGCTAATAACGTGGTTGTTAGGGGATCTGGCTTCCTCGTTGACTTTGCTTTCCCCACTGTCGGAGCACTGCCTCTGTCATAAATATGAACCAGTTGCCAACTATCTGAATTGTGATCATTTGACTACGGGCATGCAGCAACAGTCATAAGCCATAAGAGCAACCAGGATGATTAGGGGACTGGAGGCTAAAACATATGAAAAACAGTTGCAAGAACTGGGCCTGGCTAGTCTAGGGAAGAAAAGGACCAGGGGAGACATGACAGCAGTCTTCTAATATTTGAGGGGCTGCCACAGAGAGGAGGAAGGGGTCAATTATTTTCTAAAGCACCTGTAGGCCAGACAAGGAATAATGGATGGAAACTGAACAAGGAGAGATTCAACCTGGAAATAAGGAAAAACTTTCTGACAATGAGAACAATCAACCAAATGAACAGCTTTGCCCTTGGAAGTTGTTGGAGCGCCATCACTTGAGACTTTCAAGAAGAGATTGGACTGCCATTTGTCAGAAATGGTGTAGGGTCTCTGCTTGGGTGGGGAGTTGGACTAGATGACCTACAAGGTCCCTTCCAACTCTGATTATCTGTTATCTGTTAAGTGTGAGAAATGGTCATAATTTACTTTTGTCAGTGCTGTTGTAACTTCAAAGGTCATTCAATCGATGGTTGTAAGACCACCTGTAATTGAAGCAAAGAGAGATTAAAATGGCATGGAATCAGCAATCAAATAAAAACAGACTCCCTGGGGAATATAAAAGTGTGCATGTTTTTTTCCGTATTCAGAAATTTGTGCTACACCGAATGCAGAAAACTACTATAATTTTTTTTGAAAAAAATATGTTTTTGTTAAGTTTCCATTATTACAACTCAAAACATCATGATTTCAACAGCATTTTTGACATCTATATAAGTTCTTATCTTATATGACTTAACACATTACATTTACATTTATTTAACATTGATTAGTACTTTAATTCATAATTCTTATTCTTATATTCTTGTATATTCTACATATTTATCATTCATTTTCTTAAGGTCTCTTACAAATTAATTTTCTATGTTATTTCTTATTTCTGTTTGTTATCCAATTTATTCATTTATTCCAAATTAAGAAATATTCAGAGTCTTCTTTTTCTTTCAATTTCAATGTAATGTTCAATGAAATGTTCATTTTCATTTCAGCACTTTCCATTAGCTTTTGTTGTATCAGTTTTTCACTGGGAATATTAGCAGGAAAACTACTATAATTTTTACCTTACTTTTCTGTTGTCTCTAAGACAACAAGATAAAAGGACAGTGAAGAAAGAGAAGAGCAAGAATCTTAGCAGTGGGAAGAAAAGCATCTACTGTATTAGAGCAAATATAGGACCTTAGTCTCTGTAGAGATAATCATACAGAAAAATAGTCATCGCTCTTTCCTAATCCACTAGTGGAGTTGTTGGAAGCAAGAAGTACAAAATAAACATCACAACAATATTAATGTTACTTTCTTAGTTGATGCTTAGTTATTAATTGCATAGATCTGGAACTGAAATGCCAGTCTTCTACTTTGGGGGATGAAAAACCTTAATTCCTCAGCAGAAAACTCCGTTGAGGAATGAGGCTGATATGAATAAGCACTCCAACCAATAATTCAGCTGTTTTAAACTTTCCAATTTTTTTCTTCAGATAAAAATAAACAAATGTTACATGTGCTGGAATATAGCAAGCTCCGATACTTATTGTTTAGTGGACTTCTCAGATAAGCTACTCAGTGAAGAAGCATTGGAGATTAATATTTTATAATAAATGGCTTTATTTATAAATGCAGCAGTGGAACCTAGACGTATTTTTACATATCTGTTGTCGTCTGTCTTCTTTCTCCAGTCATCCTTTTCTTTTCTTGTCCTATTATGATGTCATCTTTTTCTTCTTATGGTGTCTAAAGTTTGCCTTCATTTCTGCAATTTTTTTAAAATAAATCTCTTGTTTGTCTCATGTGATTATTCTCAATTTCTTTATTAGATATAATGCTATGTCCCTTCTTGCTCTTTTTGGACCTCAGCACCAGACAATTTTTTCTCTGTCTCTGTTTCTGTTTCTGCTTTTCTTTTCTTTTTTCTTTTTTGCATTTTATAAAAAAGTTAAAATTTTGAAGGATTTTGTGAGGGGGCTAAAGAAAGAATGAAAAGAAATCAAGTTCTGCAACATAATTTAAATGGGCTCAAGATTAAGAATGTTAGAAATAAGAGGAAATTGTTTCAAAAACCATCCCATAAGTCATATGATGGTAGTGCAGTAAATACAGGCACCACGGCATGTATAACTGGTCTCAGATTGCAAAATCCAAAATGAATATATCTACCAGTTCAAGATCTTATGGGATTTGGGGTTTGCTACCAAAATTGTTATGACCTTCAAAATTTTGGCAGTTTTTTAAAGATAGGGACAGCCTTGATCAGAGACTATCTGCAATAATTTTGTCGATTTATTTCTATTTACTCACCCAGTTTATTATTTTGTGGATTATAATGTCCCCAGACTACCAGTTGGGAATCATGGCTTTATAGCTGAGAAGCAGATGTTGACCGTTTAAGATAAACGATTTAAACTTCTGTAGACTCAAATATTATCTTACTTCAGACACATTATGCATAAGAGCAAACTGCATAATGTGTCTGAAATAGGATAATATTTGAGTTTACAGAAGTTTAAATGTTATCTTGTACTTTCAACATCTGCTTCTCAGCTATAAAACCATGGTTCCCAATTGGTAGTCTGGGGACACTATAGTCCACAAAATAATAAACAGGGGGTGAATAAATCGAAAAGCCAAATGCTTTTTTTTCCCCCTTCCAAAAGTCTTTATAAAAATAGATAATATACTGAGAACCACAAAACATTAAACAAAGGGGAAGGGAAAACCCCCCAGCAACACAACAACAAACCAAACACCCCCACCCAACACCAGCAGGCCAGAAAATAAACCAACACTACTTACCGGCAGACAACTTCGGCAGAAGGGGACCGGCAGCGGAACACCAACAAGAAGCCTCTCCCAGAAGGAACAGCCAAGCCAACTTGACCGACCCGGAAAGACCAGGCGGGAGCGGCAGAGCCGAGGCTGACCCAAAAGCTACATTTCAGGTTTAGAAAAAAAAAAAGGATACGCAGCTTTGATAGAAGGAATCTCTTCTCCAAAATCTTGACTGGTGTACCTAGGATTCTATAAGCAAAACAGACCCACAAATCCGAGAGTTTTTGAAAAACTTCCACAATAATAAGCCACTCAATAGTAAGGGAGAGATTAAGTTACAAATAGGTCCCCATCTAATTCGGTTAACACTGCTCCAGTGGAGTTCAGCATCATTAAGCTATATAATATTTTGCCATGGCAAAATCTGTTCTATGAATACAAGATTTTTTTTTTTTTTTCAGCCTTGATCTGCTCTATGAGAAATGATGTCTGAATTTCTCAAACACACCCCTCTCTCATTCTGTCCTTAAACTCAGCATCATATAATCATATGCGAGAATGGACTACAGGGGTTTTCCAGTCTATTTTTGAAAACCTTCAGCATTGAAGCACCCACAACTACAGGAAGTAAACTGTTCCATTGATTAATTATTCTCATTGTCCAGAAATTTTTTCTTACTTCTAGGTTGGATCACTCTTTAACAAGCTTCCACCCATTACATTTTGTCCTTCCCTCTGGTGCTTTGCTCAATCCCCTCCGTTTAGAGTCACCTGAACCACAAGATGGGCTGCAAGTAAATATGAAAAATAAGTAAATGTCTATCTACCTACCAAACTACTTACCTACCCACCCACCTACATATACTATTATTGATGTGACCACATTTATTTTTACCTACATACACTACAAGACAGCTGCTAGTCCTTCTCTTCAATAGGACAGACATACCTGATTCCATCAACAATTCATTCTACAATTTAGCCTCCAGAACCTTTATCATCTTTGTTGCTCTTCTCTGCACATATTCTAGGATCTCAACATGGTTTTTGTATTGTGGTGACCAGAAGTGGTATTCAGCAGGTTCTGACCAGTTCTAGAGAACTGGTAGTGGAAATTTTGAGTAGTTTGGAGAACCAGCAAATACCCCCTCTGACTGGTCCTTCCCCCATCTCTTCTCTGCCTCCCATTGAGTCCCAGCTGATTGGCTGGGTCTTCTTTGGTTGCCCTGCACAGGAGAACGGAGCTGGAAAGCAGGTTAGTGGGGTAAGGTGGGAATGGGATTTTGTAGTATCCTTCCCCTGCCATGCCTGCCAAGCCATGCCACACCCATCAAGCCACTCCCACAGAACCAGTAGTAAAAAAAAATTAATCCCACCACTGGCCAAAAGCTTTGGCAAGAAGTCCATGAGTGGAATACAGAGGCAGCTTCAAAAATAGACCTTCTATGAGCATAGAGTTTGCTATAGCTGGGTCTGGACCTCATGTCTGAATCACAGTCCCTTTTGCCCAAACTCAATATATGGTGCAAAAGATTCCTCAGGACAGAGAGAGTCTCAGAAAGTTTTCAAACTTCTCTCTGAAAAAGAGACCACTAGAGACAACTCAGGGCAAAACACTCTACACAGCCTTACAATCTAACTCTTGGTTGGAATACAAGTAGTCCTTGACTTCCAACAGTTCATTTAGTGACCATTAAGGTTACAACAGCACCGTAAAAAGTGACTTATGACCATTTTTCACACTTATGACCGTTGCAGCATCCCCATGGTCACGTGATCAAAATTCAGAGGCTTGACAACCGACTTATATTTATGACTGTTGCAGTGTCCTGGAGTCATGTGGTCACCTTTTGTGACCTTCTGACGAGCAATGTCTCTCCTGCGGGAGCTGCATTGGTTGCCGATTTGCTTCCGGGTGCAATTCAAGGAGCTGGTTGTCACCTTTAAAGCCCTTCATGGCTTGGGACCAGGTTATCTGAGGGAACGTCTCTTGCCGGTCACATCTACCTGACCCATTAGAGCAGGGAGACAGGGAATGCTGCAGGTCCCATCCCTGAGGGAGATATACCTGGTGGGACCCAGAAGAAGGGCCTTCTCCGTGATGGCTCCCTCTCTCCGGAACATCATTCCCCCAGAGATTAGAATGGCCCCCTCTCTAATACTCTTCCGGAAGGCACTGTAGACCTGATTCTGCCAGCGGGCCTGGGGAGCCCAGAGCGGGATGCAGCCCATCAAATGGCTCATGTGATCTGCTGTTGTTGGGGCAGGGAGGGAGTTCGGGGAGATTTTTTTTCATATTTTGTTTTACTGTACTTTATTAATTTATTTGATTCTTTTTGTTAGTTTTTATTGTTTTTTTATTTTGAATATGGTTTTACATTCTGTAAGCCATCTTGAATCACCATGGCCTAATAGGCAGCAATATAAATTCAATCAATCAATGTCAACGGGAAAACCAACTTCACTCAACAACCCTGTTACTAAATTAACAGCTGAAGTGATTCCCTTAACAAATGTGGCAAGAAAGGGCGCAAAATCGGGCAAAATTGACATCACGGATGTCTCACTTAAGGACATAAATTTGGGGCTCAATTGTGATCATAAAGCGAGGGCTACTTGTAGTTTGCTTGTATTTTTTTTTTTTTTTATAAATTTTTATTATTTTTTTAACATAAAAAACACAACAACAAAACATAAAAGTATCAGCTCCCCCATATTTTTGTACACACCGTAAGTCGGTTGGTCCATCGGTTTTGTGCATTCACCTCATAGTCACAATTACAGTTACTTTATATAATACTCTTATCAATACAAATTTATAAATCCTAGTATCGCTATTAAAGAAAAAAAAAAAAAAATTTGACTAAACTTTTATTCGGTCATGCCTTTATGAGATAACTATATTTTAAATATTTTATTCTAAAACAAATCTTATAATCATACCAATTCTATCCCAAATATGAAAAAGAAAGAAACAAAGAAAACTATTATATAGATATAGTATCAAAAACCAATAAAAGGAAAGGGAAAATAAAGTCATTATTATTCCTTATTATCTAACTTTTATATTTTAATATTTCATCATTCAACCATTGATAGAAAAGATCCCAAACTAAATAAAATTGTTTATCTTCTTGCTCTCTAATTTCAAAAGTCAATCTACTCATCTCAGCACATTCCAAAATTTTCTTTACAACTTCTTCTTGCAATGGAATTTTCTCATTTTTCCAATTTTTTGCAAATACAATCCTAGCAGCAGTCAATACATTTACAATCAAATATTTCAACTCTTTACTATAAGTATCTGGTAGTATTCCCAATAGAAAAAACTCCGGTTTCAAGTCTATATGCTTCTTTGTCATTTTTTCCAGCCACATGTGGATTTTAGTCCAATATTTTCTAGCATCCTCACAAGTCCACCACATGTGATAGTATGAACCAGGTTTCTGATGACATTTCCAGCATTTTTCGGATTTGTTCTTAAACATTCTTGCTATCCTTGTCGGGGGAAAATGCCACCTGTAAAACATCTTATACAAGTTTTCTTTATAGGCTGTAGACATTGTCATTTTATAATTTTGCGACCATAATTTCTGCCATTTCTCTAAATCAATCCCATATCCAAAATTCCTCCCCCACGCAATCATAGTTTCTTTAACTTGTTCTTCCTCAAGCTTAATTTGCAATAAATAACCATACAATTTTTTAATCACCTTTTCATCAGTACCCATCAAAATCTTATCCAAATCAGTTTGCTTATCATAAAATCCCTCTGCTTTGGAATCCTCATAGTACTTTGAATGTATTTGCAAATATGAAAACCAATTCATCCGTATACCTTGTTCTTCCAATTTTTGCATCGATTTAAGTTCACCCTTTTCATCTAATAATTCCCCATAGTTAACTGTTTGTTCCTTTTTATAAATTATAGGATAAGAAAACGCTTCTATCGTCGATAACCAAACTGGAATTTTCAAATAACACTGTTTTTTTATCTTCTCCCAATTCAACCACAGAGACTCCCGTATATAATGCCTTCTAAAATACCCCTGTGTTTTAGTTCCCTTGTACCATAAAAAAGCATGCCAGCCCAACAACAAATCATGACCTTCTAATGTCAACAATCTGGTTTTCCTTAATATTATCCATTCTTTAACCCACGTCAAGTTTGCAGCTTGGTAGTACAACTCCCAATTAGGCAGTCCAAACCCTCCTCTAAATCTAGCATCCTGTAAAAGCTTTAACTTTATTCTTGCTTTCTTGCCTTGCCATATATACTTAAAAACAATTTTATTTAAATCCTCAAAATATTCTTTTCCAAGCCTAATTGGTATTGTTTGAAACAAAAATAAGACTCTGGGTAAAATGTTCATCTTGATTGTTGAAATCCTTCCTATTAATGACAATTGTAAGTTCTCCCATTTTTTCAAATCTTGAGCTATCTGTTGTTTAAGTTTAATATAATTATTCTCCTTCAATGTACTACATCTTGATGTCAAATATATCCCCAGATACTTAACCTTGTTTGTAACTTGAATTTTTAACAGTTCTGCCAACTCTTCCCTTTGTTTCAGCAACATATTCTTTGACAAAATCTTTGTTTTATCTCTATTTATTTTCAAACCAGCCCCCTCCCCATAGACCTCTATCTTTTCCAACAGTTTCGAGGCTGTTTCTATAGGGTCTTCCAAGATAAAGACTAGGTCATCTGCAAAGGCTTGTAGTTTAAATTCTTCCTTTTTAATTTTCATTCCTTTTATAGTTTTATCTTCTCTGATATTTCTATTCAACACTTCCAAAGTCAATACAAATATCAAGGGAGAAAGAGGGCAACCTTGTCTTGTGCCTTTTCTTATATTAATAGGATCTGTAAATTCTCCCTCCATCATTACCTTAGCTGTTTGTTCATTATAAATTGCTTCTATTGCCTGAATAAATCTTCTAGCAAAGCCCATCTGTTCCATTAAAAGTAACATAAATCTCCAATTCACGTTATCAAATGCCTTTTGAGCATCTAAAAATATCAAAGCCATTTGCTTTTCAGGATGTGCCTCATAGTATTCCAGGGTGTCCAGAATTACTCTCATATTGTCTCTGATTTGTCGCTTTGGCAAAAACCCATTTTGGTCTGGGTGGATAAAGTTATTCAAGTACTTTTTAAGTCTTTCTGCTAATATTGAAGCAAAAATTTTATAATCTGCATTTAGTAAAGAAATCGGTCTATAATTCTTGATTTGCAGTAGGTCCGCCTCCTCTTTTGGAATAAGTGTAATGTAAGCCTCTGACCATGTTTTAGGTATCATCTTTTTTAACATAACTTCATTCATAACTTCTAACAGTGGAATACACAGTGATTCTTGAAAGATTTTATAAAATTCTACAGGAAACCCGTCTGGACCTGGTGCCTTTCCATTATTTTGTTTCTTAAGTGCTTGACTTAACTCCATCATTGTTATATTACTTTCTAGCATTTCTTCAATCTCTTTAGGTATCTTAGGTAGATTTGCATTCTGTAGGTATTGTTTAACTTTCTCCTCATCAATGTCTTCTTTCTTATACAAATGCTTATAAAAATCATAAATAATCTCTTTTTTTTCTTTGCTGCCATAACAAATTTTACCTTGGTTGTCTATTAACTGCGGTATTTTCCTCGACTCTTTCTCCTTTCTCAATTTGTATGCTAGCCATCTACCTGGCTTATTTGCATCCTCAAAATAATTCTGTTTAGCATTCCTAATTTTCTGTGCCAGTTCTTCTTTCTCTATTAAATCCATTTTATGTTTAGTTATATCCAGTTTCATTTTAACATCTTTTCTGTGTGGCATTTTCTGTAATTCTTTTTCAAGTCCCTTATATTCATCATCCAAGGCTTTAAGAGTTCGCCTTTTCCTGTTGTTCTTTTTTCTTGTATAGTCTATTATCAAGCCTCTAACATAGGCCTTCATTGTGTCCCAAAGATTCTGTATTGAGGTGTCTTCTTTTCTGTTCTCTTTAAAGAAGAAGGCCAATTCTTTCTCCATCCATTGTATAAATTCCTTATCCTTTAAAATAGAATTATTTAATGTCCATCTCGATCTTTTCCTTTGTCCCTTCCATTCAATTGTCAATGGGTTATGGTCAGCCCAAGTACTTGTTTCAATATTTACTTCTTGAATACTAGACATTAAATCTGTTGAGATCCAAATCATATCCAGTCTGGACCATGATAGATGCCTATTTGAATAGAACGTAAATTGCTTAGATTTATCATTTCTTTCTCTCCATATGTCTTTTAAAGTTAATTCATCTATCATTTTAAAAAAGGATTTAGGAAGAGTTTTCCTGTTATGCTTTACTGTTGTTGCAATATAGTCAAGTCTATTATCCACAATTCCATTAAAGTCTCCCATCATAATTACATTAGCATAGTCAAGTTCGGCAGTCTTAGTATGTAATTTTCTATAGAATTCTTCCTGTTTATCATTCGGTGCATAAATTGCAATCAAAAGTATCTTTCTATTATTGTCCATTATTTCTACCATTAATATTCTCCCATCATCATCTGTATAAATCATTTTTGCTGGAATGGCCTCTTTAATATATAAAACCACCCCTCTTTTCTTGGATTGTGTCAAAGAGGTAAACAATTTCCCTAATTTTGGTTGTAATAACAATTGTTCATGTTGCTTTTTAATATGAACTTCTTGTAAACAAATTATGTCGAACCTTAATTTCATTAATTTATGGAAAATCTTCCTTCTCTTAGCAGCTGAATTCAGTCCATTTATATTCATTGTAATCAATTTTTTTTCTTCCATAATTATGTTTTATATTTAGATTTAACCACTCTCGTGGGTCTTGTCTCACGTTGATCTTTAATATCCACTTGTCCACCTACTGCACCTTCTTCTTTTCCAACCTCCATTTGTTCCTCTTGGGATTCAATTGATGGGACCTCCTTTCCTGCTCCTCCTTCTCTGCCTCCAAAAACCTCTGCACAAAACAGTTCTGCTTTCTCAATTGAATCAATTCTATGTCTCTGTTCCTGCCACGTAAACATCAATCCTTCTGGAATCAACCACCTGTAAGACACCTCTTTTTCCAATAACCTTTTAGTCAGGAATCGGTATTCTCTTCTCATCTCTCTCACTCTTCTAGGTATTTGTTTTAAAACCAAAATTTCTTTACTTTTGTATTTCAGTGGCTTCTCTCTTGCTACTTGCAATATTTGTGTCTTCAAAGATTTTTTAATAAATCTAATATGAACTTCTCTGGGTAGGTTATTTCTCATCGCATATCTTGTAAAAACTCGATATATCTCATCAATTCCATCCATCATCTTCTCTTCTGTTATCTCGAGCGCCTCCGCCAAAATTCCTACCATTATCGCAACCAAATCTTGTCCTTTTTCTTCTTCTATATTTTGGAATCTAAGATAAAATTCTGATCTATCCAACTCCCACTTCAACATCTCACTTTTTTCTTGTTCAATCGCTGTTAATCTATTGTCGATATTTCCAATTTTCTCCTCTCTTTGTTTGCCTCCCTCTTCAACATTTTGGAGTCTCTCTTCATATTTTTCCATCATCTGTTCCATCCTACCTGTTCTTTGTTCAATAGTATCCATTTTTACCTTAAGATCTTGAATTCCTTGCATAATCATCTGGAAGGATACTCTTTCTTGTTCTTTTTCTTTCTCTTTATCTTGCTTTAACAATGTCTGAATTGAGCGCTGTCCAGATGGTGGGGAGGCAGAAGCAGACATAGAGGCACCCGAAGATATAAATTTCTTACTCATTTTAAGTGGTTCCAACTCTTCAAGTTTTTTCAAATTTTAATCCACAAAAAAAAAGAGAAAAAAATATGAAATTATAATCCAAGGTAAAAAGGCCAACAATAAAAAAGCCAAAAGTGAGAGAAAAAAAGAAAAAAAGAAAAAAAAATTCTTCAAATTCTTCCTGACCTTAGTCCAATAAAAAAAGAAAAAAAAAACCATAAAAAAAAGTAACAGTAAAAATAAAAACCCAATAATAATAATAAACAAGACAAAGCCAAAAAGGAAGAAGGGAAGAAGAAAAAGAGAAAAAACAAAAAACAAAACAAAAACCAAGAAAAATAAGTTTCTTCAGATTCCACACCTTAGTCCAGCCAGAGAAAAAAAAAAAAAAAAAAAAAAAAAAA